>OU342741.1:88646848-89054303 GCA_910589775.1 Avena eriantha
ATACCGGAGCAATGCCCAAGTCTAATTCCCGTTAGCGGGGACACGAATACCAGTTCGACCTCCTCTCCTTTTGTAATGTTTAGGGTTCAGGGAGCAATGCCCATGTCTGCTTCCCATTATAGGGTGCAATAAGAATCCTAGGGCAACTCCTTATCTATCTGGACATGTGTTGGTGTTCATGTTCATGAATGGACACCATGTTCTCTTTCCATATGTATCTGGACATGGGTTTCTGCATTATGAGTTTGCCACTCTCCCACTACTATTTGGTGATATTGGGAAAAACCCACAACACAGTAAACTGCTGATAAATCTTATTTGTCTTTGAAATTGAAATTATGACAGTGCCACTAGTCGATTCATAAAATGTTGATTAGTCCTAGATTGCTTCTTCCTTGAAATTATGACAGTGCCACTAGTCGATTCAGTTAATTATGGAAACTAACCAGCTTGTCCTGGTGAACTGAACAAACCATACCATGTATTTTTATTGCAGGGAAAGAGGCGAAAGATCGACCAAGACCTGGCGACCTAGCTAAATGACAAGATAGCAATCCAAAGGGAGAAGCAGAATTCCCAGAAACTGGCCTTTGATCAACTGCGCACTGAATTCGCGGTCCTTTTTGACAAGCGCCAGAAACTGAAGGAGTTAAACGCCGACTGGGCGAAGCTACATAGTGAAGGTCGTGCCTCGGCTAGGAAGCAGACGGAGATCATGAAAGGGATCTTGAAGGAAAATCGTATGGCTACGGACAAAATTCTCTGCCATGTGACGGAGCGCTGGAACCTACAGCTGAAGCACGACATAGTACTGAAGGAGCTGGCCAATCTTAGGGAGGAAAACAGGCAGCTCCGGGCCAGGCTCGCTTGAACACAACATATGTCTATTTAGTACTGAACTGCCTGGTTTATCCTCTGTAGTGGTGATTTTGTAAGCGTGAACTTAACTCTATGCACGATATGTGTGTTCGTCTGAAATTAGTTTGCTCGAGGATTGAGTTTGGCTTAGTTCGGAAAGCACAACTGCAAGTCTTATAATTAACTAGTTTCAGGCATTGGTACAACATAAATTATTCATCTCGAATTTCCTTTATCCTCTATAGTCTGTCCTTGTTCACCCTCGCGCGCCTTCTTCAGTTCCTTCAACAGATCCGCAATGCAGCACTCTAGCTTCTCCTTGTCTTCCCTAAGCTGATCCCTCTCCTTTTTTGCATTATGAATCAGCAACATGTGACTATCCTGAAGCTTCTTTGCAGTTCCAACAACCAAGCTCCCATCGATTCCGTCAGTTAGCTTTGACTGCAAATTCTCGATTTCTTGTTCCAGCTCCTTATTTCATACCGACAACTTATAATTTTTTCAGCTGCATCACTTACATCAGTAAATCTCCCCGGCCTTTCCAACTCATACATCTCCCATAACTGTGCCAAACATTTCTTAAGTGCATCTGGCCACTCAAGATCCACCCACTCTACTGCTTTACACACCGGGCCAACCTAAAAACACACACACTATAGTGTTATGAACATGCGCGATACATTTTACTTCATGTCACAGTTGCACATAATGTAAACAAACCTGATTTGTACAGCCCAAAAACCTTCTCCCAGTGTTACTGCCTTCGAATGCAACATATCTCCTCAGTTTTAGCCCATGGTCACATGGCACTTCTCCATCGAGATCTAGGCCCTCCCATTCGGAGTCGTAGATCGTCCTTGGTACCTATAGGTAAACGCAAAGCTGAAATCGAACACGATTGCATGCACATCTGGTCGGGCTCAGATCGAGTGATTTACCATTGCCTAACCCTAGCCCGAGAAAACAGAGGAACTCACATCATGGAAGGAATACTCGATGTCGGAGAGAAGGCTGTCGCTGCTCGACTGGTCGTCCTCGCCGTTCAAGGACAGCATGGCGAATGCGACGGCGACGGCGACGGCGTCGGCGAGAGAGAGAGAGAGAGAGAGAGAGAGAGAGAGCAGCCCTTCTACTGCTGCAATGATGACTAAATTGGCATGTTACAATAGTTTAATGGATACCATGCCCTTTCCCTGGATTACTGTCTCCTGCCTGATATGGATTCTCTTCACACATTCTCATTTCAAAAATTAAACCTGCACTCCCTCCATCCCAATTTCATTGCCTAACGAAAACATACCAGTATATTACATCATCCAAAGAAACAAAATCATGTCAACTACAAGGTACTTATGCATCACTTCTTCAGTCATGGTTTCACAAAACATTACATTATAATCTCCCAACAAACATAACCACAACATGGTTTCACAAAACATCACATTACAATTTCTCAACAAACGTAATCACAGAAACAAGTATATTACATCAACTCAAGAAACAAAATCATGTCGACTACAAGGTACTTACACATCACTTGTCCTGTCATGGTTTCGCAAAACATTACATTACAGTCTCTCAACAAACAAAATATCAGAAACAAGTACAGTACATCATCTCAAGAAACATAATCATGTCAACTACAATGTATTTATGCATCACTAGTCCAGTCATGGTTTCACAAAACATTACATTACAATGTCCCAACAAATATAATAGCTGAAACAAGTACGGTACGTCATCTTAAGAAACATAATCATGTCAACTACAATGCACTTATGTCTTATTACAACAACGATGGTTTCAGTGAGTGACATGTTCGAAAATCTCAACAGCTCGCACAACATTATATCGCAATCTCTCAACAAACATAATCACAGAAGCACGCTCTAAATGCAACAATAGTCAATATTACAAATACAGGCAGGGGAACCCCGCGGTCCATATGACAAGCCCAGGGTAGCAGCTCTCATCAGATCTCATCAACGTCGACCGCCTCATTCTGTTCAGCCACTACAGGGGCTTCTACATCTACTATAACCTGTTCAACAACATCAGAAATGGTACCAAGGAAGAACACCTTCCTGGTTCGCTTCTTTCACCGCATAATCTGCATAAGATCTTCAATATCCAAAACATCTATGAATTGCTGCTTCTTATGATGCCACCACCGGATTTTTGCCATCTGCTTAGGGCCAATAGTGATTTCCTTACCGATCATCTCTCTCATTTCATCAAGAGTTATGTTTTTGGAATCGACAGTGATCTCCACAGTACATGACGAAACTGGCTTATTAACTCCCTCATCAAGTTTTGCCATGTATGAATCCACCTCTATGCGTATACTGAACTTATCCAGATCATCATCTATTGGTCCGTATTCTCTAGGAGCAGAAGCTCTGGCAGCAAGATCTCCAGCATCTGCATACATATCATCAATCATCGCTTCAACTTTCACCTTACGATCAGCTGTACAACACTCCCAAACCATATGAAGCTCATGGGAGTGCTCAATTTGCTGATAGGTATCATTCATGTTGCGCCACACCAATTTTGTCCTTTGTCTAGAACCCCAGGGAATTCTAGCGGCAAGCATATCTACCAGCTGCGAAACAGACACAACCTCTTTGCAATTCACAAGCAGATGCACATCTTGCCCGAACACAACCCTCTCGCAACCAAAATCAAGCTTTGCAGTGTACTGCCGAACATGAACTATGAACTCATATAGGTCACTTGTATCAAAACTGTGCCTAATTTGATTAAAAAGGGGAACATTTCAGTTCATTCGATTCTATTATGCCGTAACTAATCTACTTGCAAGATAAGGCACAGATAAGAAAAATTCACCTCTCGCTCTTCTCCCGGGTTTTTTTCTTCGAGATCTGAGTGCTGCATCCGCCCACCGGAGCCGAACAATCCGCCGCCGGCCTTGCTTTTCTCTTCAACCCGCTGCTCGTAGGTACCTTGGGAGCAGAATCCTTGCTGGCCTCCTCGCTAACCGGGGCTAAAGGCCTCGCCGCAGCTACGCGTTGAGCCCCAGACTTGGGCCCCGACAGACCCTTTTCAGTCGGCGATGTAGCTACAACCTTCGCCTTGCAAGACATGCTGGGCCGCCGGCGCCGGATTCAGTGTCGGGGGAGGGAGAAAAAAGGTCCTCCGCCGCCGGCAAATTTAGGGTCGAGGAAGGGAAGAAAAGGGACCGCCGCCGCCGCAGTAAGATTCAGTGTCGAGAGTTAGGAAAGTACAGTAATGGATTTGCCTCTACGACACGTGCAGGGTGGCTAAGAAGAGTGACCGGCGAAGGAGGAACACAGGAGGAACTAGTGTAACGGAATATCCTGACTTAACGGGCGCGATTTGAAAATATTTGGTCTGGCCATCATTCACTCGAAAGACCCCTCTCAGCAATTGGCGCCCCAACTTTTCGAATCGCTGTGATAAAAATCAACTTGGGTACCGCGTTGCCTGTCCACCCCAACTTTCGGGCCGCAAAATGATATTCTCCTTTCTAGGGGTATCGAGGGAATTCTCTGTCTCCACTTTACTCGGAGTGTCGGGGGAAACCCTAGGACCATGATCTGGGCAGTAATATCGTGTCGACAGTACTTCCCTCGGGAAGGGGCTGCTAGGTACTCGGCGCGTCGGTGCGCTTGGAGAGTGGTGGGTCAAAGTTGGAGGGCCCAGTGACTACGGGGCATCAGCGCCTAGTCGATTCGCCTTTGTCTCATTTCTTTTCTTTTGGGCAATGTTTATGTCGTTGCCCCAAAATTACCTTTGGTTCAAATTCTTGTGTTAGTGTGTTTTCTATACTAGGAAACATGTCGAGAGAGAAAAATCTGCGCGATGGAGTTGCATAAAGTTTTGTTGATATAGTTGCGGCATGTTGCAAAAATCAGCCAAGTTTAGCGCACTTCATGTTCAGGTGTGCCGCCATTGCATCTTTTGCCCACCACTTCAGTCAGGCCGCTAGTGCATGTGCTCTAGCGTCAATAGAGCCACGTGCCACCATTGCCATGGAAAACACTTATATAGAGAGACATTACTCAGATGGTTGTTTACATTGCAATCATGACTGCCGAGCGAGAATAATATGCACAAACCAACGCAAGTATAATTGGCAACTGTGATGCTGCAAGCCTAAGTGTAGTATGAAATGCTTGTGACCATGGTATGCTTGTGACGCTGCAAGGGTAGTTGTACTATGACATGGACAAACAAATAAGTAGACGTAATGCTCAAAAAAGCAATGGGCCTCATATGACAGCCTACTTACAGTGCAAAATAAATAAATAGATGATAGAAATAACTCCCTCCAACTAATAAGGTAATAAGGTTGTACAACAAACTTAAAGGTGGGCAAATTCTAACAAATTGAACTCTTTTGATAGTGGTGAAGGTATTGGCTCGGCACCATTCTTTTATCCACTATGTTTGACGTGCTCTTCTGCCTTCAGCCACTGAGAAACGCCGACATCTTTCTACACGACTCAATAATATGAAAATGCCATCGACATTCCTCCACCACTTGTCCAATGTGTCCAATAATGTTCGGAGTTTAACTTTACAACTTGATTTACACTTATACACAAAATTGGTTAGGCTGCCTAAAACCAAACAAAGAATATAACTGAAATATTACAGTCGAACTCATAGCTTCTTTTACACTATTCAGGTCAACCCATTTCTTTATCTTCCGTAACATCTGTTGACATTATGTAGCAATGGTCATAGTTAATATTATGCCAAATTCATATCCTCACCACACAATTGTTGTAGTGCTGACTGAATATTACTGTCCATGATGATGAGATTAACTGGCATGACCACAATAAATTCTAGCATTTTTCCTAAGCTCTAAATCAAAATAACAAAAAATATTTCACACATATCACCGAGAGTCTAACAAGTAAGAGATAATTCAGTATGATATTTCGAGATAAGTGGTTTGCACGTATGGGATGAACAATATGGGGCATCCACGACCGCTTTCGGAACTCCCTAGGATTCAAGCGGTGGAGGGACGCTTCAAGCTGTAGTACAATGAAGGATCCGCTGATGCAGATGACATTGTACCTGCCAAGCTACAATAAAACATGTACCCAAAAGCCATTGTTTTTTCATGGACATCACATGTCTCTGTCGACCAGTGTCATGATACTTGGTTTAAGATACATACCAAAGAACTGCAGAATGGCGACATTTTGCATCTTAACCTAACGGCACCATGGCGGTTCAGATCAATTGTCCCCGCCACTAATCTCCTCGGCTCCCTTAGCGTCCACACCACCAACTTGGATAGTAAATTTGTCTCTACCTCATAGAAACCATAGAGATGCAAAAATGAAATATGTGATATGTCTTTTTTTTGATAATCAGTGTGCATCTATAGTTGAACCTAGATCTGCTTATTATGAATGGACATGATTCCTTATGTCAAACAGGTAGAGAAAAGACTATATCAAGTAGCCGGCCAAAGTAACACACTGACTTTTCGAGGACATACTGTTCAGACTATCTAACAAAACATATTAGTGCAAATTTTGACTTGCCTCAAGCCCTCAACCACGTACTGACGTACATGTGAAAATTGACTGAATCTTAGTCTATTGAAGACAACGCTTAGTCCAGATGTATTCACACATATGCAGATCATACTATAGTGCATCAAGATAAGAAACTTCTTTTAAAACAAGAAACACGTTTGTGAATATGTAACTCACCAAACAAGCAATATGTAGACTAAAACCAGAGCATCTTTATGAGCAAATGCACATTACAACTGTGTTTCACTAATAACCTTCATTAGAAGATTCTAGAAACTACTGCCAAGATTTTTCTTGTCTCAGGACCATCTATTGTTGGGACAGTCCTTTTGACGTCAACCTGAATAGATTGTTGGGGCAGTCCTTTAGACCTCAACTGAATAGATTAAGAAAGTGATTAACTCCCTTCAAGTTTGCCAAATATTAAGAACCTCTCCAGCTAGCTGTCAATGAAGAGGTCTTACGCTACTCCATTCGTCAAACCACGTCAACAATAGATGGATAAAAAAGTAACAAATCCATACCCACAAGGCATCCTGGTGTGCTTTTCCTTCATGGTCCAATAATCAGTTATAGCCAGGTATTATGAAAATATTTGGGGAGTGTTCTGCACACAAACAAATGATTTGGCCATAAAAACTCTGAATTTCCAAAGAGATGCTTGATGATCTGCTCAAACCAGATACACTAGAGACATATAAAACATCTCAGTGATATATGCCTGCCATGGTGTTGATGCGACCAGGAGTGGTATATAGAAGAAGGGGCTCGCTACTAAAATTCAGAGTACAGGACACATGGTAAATTTCATAAACGATTTCAATTGGTCTGCATCTAATGACCTAAAATTCACTGCGAAAAATTTAGAGTACATGACACATGGTTTTGAGGCTATCAGGAGTGGTAAATGGTCTTATTACTGCAGATTTGCTACAACATGAATAGAGTCATGGTCGTCACCTCTTGCATTGATAATCAAAGTCTAAAGGATAAAAAAGAACAAATGTCGGTCACACACATAATATAACCAATATATCTTTATACAGAAACCCTTGTAGACTGTAGCCATAGGTGACAGTCTATACAGTTCATCAATAGAATAGACGTTAATAACTAAAAACACGAAGTTCTAGTTATGGAGAAAGGTTCATAAGCACTAATGATTCCATCATATTTTCCTACGTGAGAATGGGACTGTTCAATGGTAGTCTGGACATTCAATTTATGAAAGACGAAGCTAAAACATGAGTGCTCGTTCAATACTAAATATAGCTAGATAAGTCTCTTGTATATTTTAGGAGCACGACGGGTAAAGGAATAATACGAGGAAATGGATCATATTTGAATGTATAGCTCTGCAATATATCAGCCATGAGAATATTCATTGAAAATGCTGAGGTTAATGCTCAGAACTGAGATCGATGAAGTGAAAAATTGCATACTGAAATCAAACATGTAACAAAACTGGAGGCACAATCAAATATACAATATAGAAGCCAGAATCCAGCTCCCAGCCGAGGAATATTTTTTCTAGCAGTAATTATGCTTGCTTCTTTTCTCGACGATTCAGCATTTAAGGCAGCCTGATCCGCGAAAGGAGGAACGGGAAAACGTAAAACTCTATGTGGCATGCTTCGATGAAGGTAGCAGACATCTAGTTGATGGTAGTGGACTAAAGAGTGGTGTCTCAAAACGGTTGTAGAAATATCAGGTAAAATTCTATTGAAATTACTCTTTGATCTATCTAGAAACTGATCAACTACTGTTAGTATTATGCAAGCCCGTAGGGAAAAAGGAGAATTAATAACTGAATTATATGGACGTGTTACCTTACCCTATGGTCGAGGTCCTGCCTATACATGGCATGCAAAGAGTACATCAACTCTGACTATTACATTTTTTTTTAGATTAAAAGGGCCCCAGAAAGGGGGAGCCCCGGTCCCATTACATAGAAACGAAACCAGACAGAACTGTCAAAGCAGTTATACAAGCCATCCAAAGTTTTAAAGAGCTAAAATATTACACTGGAAAGATGTCTCGAAAAAGAACGCCGAAGTGTGCATAGGGGATTATATCACATCGCCTCCGCAAATCTCCCTGAGCTTCTTCCTTGTCTCGCTTGCGGGCTGCAGTTCCTGGGGTTTCGCCCACTCATCCCGCCAGTAGGGTGTGGGTGGAGAGGAAGGCGCCACCTTGTCGCAGCTCTTGGGAGTGAGGAGAATAGGCGAAACCTCCAAGTGCAGCGATTCCACCAACGATGCCATGGAGATGGTTCCAGGGTTCATCTCCACACGAGGGGTCTTGGCGTTCGGAGTAGGTTCATGATCTCCTCCGAGAACAGGTCCATCTTTTCCCGCATATGTTCTTTGAACAGCAAACGCCATTTCTTGATCGTTCGCAGAATGAGCCACCAAACCTGTTTGATACAAATCCAAGTCTGGTTGTCAAATATTAGTGCATTCCTTGATTTCCAGATACTCCAGAGAATCAAAGCGCATACAGTATTCAGTACTGAATGTTTTTTATTTGCAACCCAGAACTTGGCAATAGATTCAAAACCTGAGCCTAGTGGGCAGCCAAAGAAGGAAGAAGTAAATTTCCAGATTTCCTTAGAACAGGTGATTGATAGACTCATCTTCACTACAGAACACACAATCTAGTGGTTTCCCTGGGCATCTTTTCCTCAAGTTGTCTCTGGTCATTAGTTTGTTATGGCCAAATAGCCAAAGGAAAATGTGCACCCTGGGAGGCACCACTAAACCCCAGATAGAAGGAATGTAAATGGGGATCACACCTCTGAAACTAATTATCTTGTATAGAGAGCTAGCAGAGTAGACCCCATTAGCAATGTGTTCCCAGACAAGTGAATCACAATTTGTCAGAGAAAGAGATACTTAAACAAATTTGTTCAATCTCAAACCACTGTTCCATCAGATCAGTGCTAAAGTTTCTTCGAAATGTGAGTTTTATGACCCCCCCAATCCCAAACCTCAGAAACAGTGGCCAGCTGCTCATTACAAATGCAGTAAAGATCCCAAAATTGGACCGAGAGAGGAGAGGTTCCAAACCAAGTGTCCTCCCAAAATTTTATTTGTTCACCATTACCAACTACCCATCTGTAGCCAATTCTAACAGCTCTAGCAACCCATAAGAATCCTTTCCAGAATCTGGAGGATCCCAGCTCCCAGCAGGCAAGAATGTTGGGGTTTTTGGTATTATATTTGCTATCTACCAGGTTTTTCCAAATTTTTCCCTCTCCATTAATGTATCTCTTCAACCAGGATGCAAGCAAACAAATGTTCACATCTCTGAGAGAAGGTATCCCCAGGCCCCCCTGATCTTTAGGCAGACACACCAGATGCCAGTTTGCTAGATGAAGTTTCCTATCATCTCTGGAGTCATTCCACAGGCAGTATGACATCTGGGAGTTGATGAGTTGCAAGGCCCATTTAGGGAATTTAAAGAAGGAAAGGAGATAAATAGGTATGCTAGCTAGACAGGTCCTAACTAGAAGCACCCTTGCAGCATGAGTGAGAAGTTTTCCCCTCCATCCAAAAATCCTCTTGAGGATCTTATCAATGATTGGTTGGATATCTTCCCTTCTGATTTTATCATAATGCAATGGGATGCCCAAGTACTTAATAGGAAAATCCCCCACAACACATCCAAAGGCCTGTTGGAAACCATTAGTTTCGTTAGCCTCTAGATTGATGGGGATCAGCTCACTTTTTCCATAATTAATTTTCATGCCCAAGACCCTCTCAAAACAGGTCATTACCCATTTGAGATTCTTAGCCTTCTCCAGATTATTACTAACAAAAAGAATGGTGTCATCAGCATATTGAAGGCTGATTACCCCATTAGGGACAAGTTGAGGGCAGAGCCCTTCAATGAGCCCCTGCGTTGCTGCTTTAAGAAGCATTCTGGAGAAGACATCTACCACAAGATCAAAGAGGAGTGGGGACAGGGGGTCACCTTGTCTGAGTCCTCTTTCTGTAATGAAGGAGTCTCCTTCCAATCCATTGATCTTAACAGCTACAGAGCCTTTTCTAGTGACTTTGGAAACCAGGTTTCTAAAGAAGGGACTAAAACCTCTTCTAAGAAGAAGCTCATCTAAGAAGTCTAAGTTTACCATGTCAAAAGCTTTCTCGTAATCAAGTTTTAGGATTGCTCCTTTCTCTTTTCCTTGATGGACAGAGTGAAGAACCTCATGTGCAGTTACCACACTCTCCAAAATGTACCTACCTTTAATGAATGCAGTTTGGTTGGGAGTAATGAGTATGTCCATGAGGAGAGCAAGCCTATTGGTTAGAACCTTAGTGAAAAGCTTAAAAATACAGTTGAGAAGACTAATTGGTCTAAATTTTTTCATATTAGAAGCATCAGGTTCTTTTGGAATTAGGGTAAGCACAACAAAATTAAGTCTATAAATGTCCAGTTTTCCTTGATGGAAATCTTGGAACATGTCCATTATGTCTGTTTTAACCACATTCCAGAACTTTTGATAAAAAATAAAAGAAAGTCCATCTGGTCCTGGGGCCCCATCAGCATAGGAGTTGAAAAGAGCTTCCCTGACTTCCTCTTCAGAGAAAGGTGAGTTCAGAGTAGAATTTCCTTCTAGTGATACTTTCTCATTGTCACTGAAGAAGTTCTCAATTAAAGAAAACCCCCCTCTGCTCTCAGGGCTAAACAGGGTCTTATAAAACTTTGTGGCAATATCTAACATTCCTCCCAGATCAGATGTGGGTCCATCTTCTCCTTCTAGAGAATGAATAAGGGTTTTCCTACGCCTCTGGTTTGCCACTGCATGGAAATATGCAGTGTTTCTATCCCCTTCAAGGATGTCTCTATCCCTGGACCTCTGTTTGGCTTTTACCTCTTCTTTAAGCCAAATAGATTGTATCTCAGAGTTAAGCACCCTCATCCTATCTAGTTCAGGATCTGATAGAGGTTCTGTTTCAGCTTTTATGTCTAGGCAATCATATTCCTCCATCATTTCCTTCTTGAGCTGTCTGAGATCAGCTTCAATATTTCTACTCCAACCTTTAGTATTTTTCCTAAATCTCCTAACTTTCTCTTGCCATCTATCCAGGGGTGTTTTCCCCTTAGTAGGAGCAACCCAAATCTTGGTGACTAGGTCAGAGAAATCTTCTCTAAGCAGCCACCATTTCTCAAACTTGTAGCTGGTGATTATAGGAGAGAGACCAATCCTAGAATCCCAAAGCAAGGGTGTATGGTCACTCCCCAATCTGGCACAAGCTTCAGTGCTAGCTAAAGGGAACACTGTATCTAATTCAGTATTACAGAAAACCCTATCTATGGTGGACATAATCAGGTTTTCCTGGTTATTTTCCCAAGTGAATTTCCTATTGCCAATCTTAACTTCTAAAAGGCCCCAGAGATCAATCCAAGCATTGAATTTATCACACCATTTTTGGTTGACAATACCATTGCTTTTGTCTCCATGGTACCTAACTAAATTAAAATCTCCACTTATTAAGGTAGGCAGAGCATTATCTAAGAATAGGTTATGCAGTTCTGAGATAAACTCCTCTTTTCCTTCCTCATAAGGTGAGCCATAAACAGTAATATGTCTCAAAATTTTGCAATCTGTTTTGGTTTGAATGACACATGAGACTGAGAAATTTTTGATTTCCCATGACAGTATGTCAAACAGATCAAGGTCTACTCCAACCAGAATTCCTCCTGCAGCCCCTTTGGCTGGGAGGAAATTCCAGGAGAAATTCCTATTTAAACTAATGGAATCTAAAAAGGAAGGGGAGAAAATTTCTTTCTTTGTCTCCTAGAAAGATATAATAGATGCATGTGTTTTAGATAAAATGTCATGAATGCATTTTTTTCTACCTTTTGCAGAAATACTTCTGATGTTCCAAGAGAGACTACTTAGATTAATCATGAGTAAACAATTTTCCTAGGGTGCTTGCCTCGTTTGTGTTTACCTACTTTTGTCCACAGCCTCTCACTATAATCAGCTAACTCTTCAAACCTATATAGAACATCAGGGGTAGGAGGTGGAGATCCATCCTCCAAAAAGGGAAACCCCCTGTCTTTTCCTGATCCAGTTGGTGAGACCACACTGGTCTGAGACATAGGACATAAAGAAACAGGAGAACAGGGGAAACCCTTTGCATTTTTTGTGCATCCATGAGGTGCACTCACTGTATCAGGGGGGAGACCATCTAGAATATTAAAAGAAGTACAGTCTATCCTAGAATGTAAGATAAAAGGTGTTTCCATACTAGCAGTAACTTTTGTTGTGTCAATATGTACACCTATCTTATCAGCTACATCTAGCAAGTTTTCCTCTTGAAGAACAGAAAAAGGGTTGGATTTGGGTATACCTTTGAGTTTAGGAACTGCTGGCACTTCCAGATTCTTCCTTTTCTTGTTACTTTGAGCTAGCTCAAGGATTGTTTTTCCATCATGCTTTTGCAACCTGTCACTTTGCCTAGTTCCTTGGATTGGGCCCCACTTACTTTTTTTCAGATTGCCCTCAGCAACATGGGGATTTTTCCCAACTGTTTGTTGAGCTTTTCCTTCCTCATCCTGCATCCTAAGAACAGTGTAATGATCATATACAAATCTGCCTTCTTCATTAACCAATTCCATCTCCCTTAGCAGATTGTAGCAAAGATCTTCTTCAGGTTTCTCAGCAGTTAGCCAGGCCACCATCTCTCTCTGTATCTGGACCAGTTCTTCACTGTTGTCACCATCTGGTAGTATCTCATCCTCATGCTTTCTAGTTGTTTCAGTTGTTCTGCGGGAGGAACTGGAGTTTAACTTTGCAGAGGGTCCATCACCTGCACTGGGGGATCTTGTTTTTGGTGGTCAGCAGCTGCATTGTTGCCTGTAGCATCTGTATCCATGTCATTTTCTTTTTCCTCAGCCCTCTTGTCATCATCAGGTCCTTTTGGTTCCTCTGGATCAGCCCCTCCAGCTTCCTCAACTGGCAGTTCAATTGTGATGGAAATCCTATAGAATTTAGAATTTTTCTCAAACATCTGCTCCTGAGGGATACTGCTGGGATCCTTGCATAACACCTTTACCCTAAATACCTCATAGAAAGAACTGAAAGCTCCTTGCCAATCTATATCTGTCATTATACCTAAGACAGAGGTGAATTGAGCCAAGATCTTCCATTTGCACCACTTAGGGTTTAAACCTCTAAGCTGCACCCAAACTTCCTGTGTCTCAAACTCTGCATCTAGTTCTCCATTCCATACTTCTACATTAACGGTGACACCTTCCTTAACCCGACCAAAACATGGGTATCCTGCCACATCTTCTACTTTCATGTGTGGAGGAAATTTGACCAGATAGGTCCAGTTGTCAATGCTCCTGATCAACCATGGCCGGTTGGTTTTGTAGATGGTAGAGAACTCTTTTGCCAGCTCTTCCTTGTTTATCTCACCAGCTTCAATATATACTATGCCAACATTTTGCACTTCAGGACCTGCTGAATCTTGTCCTTCAATATGATAGAACTCAAGATTCTGGTGTGCCCCTCCAATCAACTTAGCACTAGGCAGTGGCTATTTCCTTGAGTAGCAATCTTCTACCTTGTGAGTGGGTTGGTTGCAGATGAAGCAAACCACAGGTCCGGGGCAGCCAGACTGCTGATGACCTGGATCTCCACAATTTGTGCAGATGCAGGTTTCATAGCAATCCTTACCTTTCAGCACCTCTTTCTCTTTTCCCCCATTGCTTTTGGAATTTTCCCCACTGTTCTTGTTTTTCCCTTTTTGGTTCCTATTTTGGTTACTCTTCACTGCTCCAGGCTGTATGGCTACTGTAGGAGCCCCAAGCTGCTGCTAGTTTCCTTGCTGCTACTCAAGTGGAGAGGTTTGTGTCCCCTGAGCAGGAGCAGGTCCCTCAGTTTGGACAGACTGATTTTGTGGAGGCAGAGATGGCATATTTTGAGGGATCACTAGAACAGGGGGAATGGGTTGCTGATGTTGAGGATGCCAACCATGTTGTGGGTTCATCCACTGATTTGAGCCAACAAAAGGAGTAGGAGGCTGTTGAAAATTCCAGGGAGGAGGAAAACCATACCTAAAACCCATCTGTGCTGGAAAATTCTGCTACTGCATTTTATGAGGATACTGTTACTGACTATTACATTAATAAGTAGACCTGGAGCCTGGAGGGATGGCCGTATGGAGAGAGATTAAACGTGCCACACAAAAAACTTTTCATTATCTGAAGTGTTAGGCAACCGAATATCTCTCATTATTCCGTCATATCCTACCACTATTAGTGCTTGATATTAGTTATTACTTAGGCCATTATGGTTAGGATTTGGGTTGATCCCTTCCTTGTATATCATGTGTAATTGTCTATATATATGAGATAACAGGAAACCCACTATGTGTGGTCAATTCATTCTCTCTATCATGGTATCAGCCAAACAATCTGGCCTCGCTTCCGCTCCCCTCCACTACCGGCGGCGCCCTAGGCTTGCCAGCCGCCACCCCCCCTCCTCCACCAGCCGCCGCCCCTCCTCCCCCACTCCCTCCACCATGGTCGACGCTCCCAACCCCCTTGCTGCCCTCTGGGCGCAAGCCAACGCCATCCAGGTCATCAAATCCCTCATCCCCGTCACTCTAGATCTTAAAGCCTCCAATTTCACCAAGTGGCACAACTTCCACCTCATCGCCGTCAACCAGTACACCCTCTTCGACCACCTCGTCTTGTCCTCCCCTCCTGTCGACGCCGACTCCAATGAGTGGCTGTGGATGGACTCCACCGTCCTCCGCTGACTCTATGGCTCCATCGCCCCCGATACCGCTGACATGGTGATGGTGGCTATCACCCTCGCCGCTGCCATCTTGGCCCTCATCACCGCCCTCTTCCACGACAACCGAAAGGCGTGCGTGGGCTATATCAGGCAGAAGTTCCACAACATCGACCAAGGGGACAAGAGCTTCACCGCCTACTGCCTCGAGCAGAAATTGGTCACCGATGCCCTCGCCGATGTCGGTGCACCGGTCACGGACGACGCCCTAGTGTGGAACACCATCCAGGGTCTTGATGACAAGTTCAAGGACGTCGGTAATCTAGAGCCACTGATCACGCCCTTCCCCACTTTTCTTTAGTTCCGCAATATGTTGCTCCTCCAGGAACTCAAGCCCTCCAACTCGCGCTCATCCCCACCGGTGGTCTTCTACTCCGACCCGCGACCGGTGGCTACCGCACCCCTACCCCACCCACTCCTACCAGCAATGGCGCCCCCTCGGGTTATGGCGCCCCCGCTGCCCCCAACCGCGGCAAGGGGAAGAAGAGGAAGACCGGGTATGGTGCCCCCGCTCCTGTCCCCACCCTGCAGAACCCGTGTACCAGCGCCATCCACATGTACCCGATGGTGGGATCCGACTACGGCGTCCCCAACAACCAGGCCGGAGTCCTAGCCTCCTGCCCCTTCATGCCCGCTCCGCGTCCTACCTACGCGTCGGCACCCCGGCCATCCGCACAGGGGTACATACATACCCTGCCCTGGCCCTGTCCGTAACGGTCCTATGCCGGCTACCCTCCCCATGTCGCCCCCTTGACACCAACATGGGACCCGTCCTCCCTCACGAACTACTTCAACACCATAAATCTGCAAGCTCCTCCCGAGTGGATCATGGACACCGGAGCCTCCGCTCACATGTCTTCGGACTCGGTAACCTCAACTCTCTTTCTTCTACTCCTCCACGCAAACATATTATGGCCGGAGATGGTTCCTCTATTCCTGTCTCTCACTCTGGCCATGCATCTCTCTCTACTTCTCACTCATCTCGTCGTCTTACTCTTCGTGATGTTCCTATTTCACCATGCATAGTAAAAAATCTTATTTCCGTTTGATAGTTTACTCGTGATAATTTTTGTTCAGTCGAGTTTAACCCGTGGGGTTTTTCAGTGAAGGATCTTAGGACAGGAGCCGTGATTCTCAGGTGCAGTAGCTCGAGCGACCTCTACCCAGCCACTCCCTTGCCGCACGCCCTCACTGCTGTCGCCGCCGACTCCACCATTTGGCACCGCGTCTTGGTCACCCCGGTCTTGATGCTTTTCGGCGCCTCGCCTCCTCGCTTCCCATAAATAAAGTGCACAAGGATCATAGTTTATGTCATGCGTGTCAACTCGGTCATCATGTTCATTTACCTTTTTCACACTCTACAACACGTACTCAACGTCCTTTTGAATTAATACATTGTGATTTATGGACCTCTCCTGTTGAGAGTGTTTCTGGTTATAAATATTTCCTTGTAATTCTTGACGATTTTACTCATTATCTCTGGATATACCCCTTGCGTGCAAAATCCAAAGTTTATCCTATTCTCTCTAACTTTCGTGCTCTTGTCTCTACACAATTTTCTCTCACTTCAGGAAATTCAGTATGACAATGGACGCGAATTTGACAACCATGCTCTTCAGGATCTCTCTGTGCAACACGGATTTCTCCTATGCTTTTCATGCCCCTACACCTCTCCACAAAATGGTAAAGCCAAACGTATTATTCGCACCATAAATGACATAGTTCGCACCCTTTTAGTTTAGGCTAGCATGCCTTCCAAATATTAGGTCGAATCTCTCCACACGTTTAGTTACTTACTCAACAAGATTACCTACCACTGCTATTGTTGCACCATGTCCCTATTTCACTCTTTTTTCCACGTCTCCCGACTACACGCTCCTTCGAACTTTTGGTTGTTTGTGTTATCCAAATCTTTCTGCCACCATGCCTCACAAACTACCCCACCATTCCACCGCGTGTGTGTTTCTCGGTTACCCCTCTAATCATTGTGGTTACCGCCGCATGGATCTTGAGTCTCGTCATATCATTATCTCTCGGCATGTGATTTTTGACGAAACTCATTTTCCTTTTGCCCCAAACTTTTCTGCCACTAATATGAAGCAACATGAGCCTCCGTCGCCCGCCGATGTGGATCTGATCGACCCGTGCCACTCTAGGTACTCGTGCCTCCCATGCACTGTAACACCCCCGGGATCAGGGTTAAACAAATCCAGACCTTATCTTGACATAAGCTTAACCTAGACCTCGAGGAT
This sequence comes from Avena eriantha, assembly GCA_910589775.1. Lineage (NCBI taxonomy): Eukaryota > Viridiplantae > Streptophyta > Magnoliopsida > Poales > Poaceae > Avena > Avena eriantha. The sequence continues at coordinate 88,664,320 of OU342741.1, forward strand.
ATCTAGTGAGAAATCGGTAACACAACAGTAACCCTGGGACACAAAAATTATTACAGCAAGCTCATAACTGAGTGAAGAACCAAAATATTACAAGAAGAGGTCACTGACCACAAACATCAAACAATGGAAGGCAAATTATGCTATTAAGTATAGAAAACTTAACAAATGGCCTAAGAGGCCTGAAGCATAACAATGATGTCCTAGCCCATAGATTCTAGGCTGCCGGCCGGGAACCCCAGCTACTCGTCGGTGTCGATGTCGTACCAAAGTTGTCTTCAGGGGAATACTTATTCTTCTACAAAAGTATCAACAAAGCAAGGGTGAGTACAGGGTGTACTCCGCAAGACTTATGGCTGGTGGGGTTATTTTGCATAAAGCCATCTTTGTTTATAAAACAAGAGGGAGAAGAAGCTCGTCTAATCAGAATATTTTAAAAGGGATAAGAGGGCGACATCTCCGAAGAACTGATCACCATCTTGATATCCACCAAAGTAATCCTCATCTCACAACTAGGATCACCCCCTCGTACCCATGAGGAAGCATCCTTAACAAACATTAGTTGCCAAGTTTTACGATTAGGTTATAATTCTCTATAATCTCACGTTCATTCCCAAGTCATCCATAACCATGGACACGGCTTCTGGAAAAGATTTAATACCCTGCAGGGGTGCACAACTTTACCCACACGTACTAACCGACTCTTAATGCCAGTACATTAGCCCTCGTCCTTGGAAGACCGGCAGAGGGTGGTTAGACATGACCTTTACCTTGCTTTTGTCGAGACCATGAGTCACACCCTAAGGATAGTTCCACTGTAACGGGTCAAATCCTGAAGCTGGTCCCTAGAGATGTGTGTCGGGGTTGGTTTACCAGGGGCGCCATCTACCCCAAGCAACCCCGGCCACGCTTACCTACCTGTTATGATGCACCTTCACCCGCCAAATCTTTCAAAATGTTTTCTATGCATATGTTGAATGGAACGCCAAACTATGTGACTCATGGAATCTACTAGGCAAGTTAGTTAGTCGAGAGGTCCCCATAAACCCCGTGTGGCTGTACGCTCGTCTTGGTTCCAAAGGCAAGAACTCAGTTCCTAGTAGTGGCGAGCATGGGCCTACAAAAACCACATCCCACCGTGGCCTCCCATACAAGCATTAGCATGTTTAACCTTTACCACTGATCTCACCTCATCAGTATACCTCGTTCTCCTATCATACTAGATTCTCTGCATCTGATACATCATCTGGATGAACCAACACTGATAGCTAAGCATGGTTAAGTAAGACACAGATAATAGCTCTAGCAGTGCACACAAGCCAGACCTAGTTATGCTAGGAGCAGTGGATCAGGTAATATAAGCTCAAACGGAGTAATGCAACAAATAGGATACTCTATCTATCGATAAAAGACCATAGTAGAATCGTATGCATCATGGCAAGAATGAAATAATTTCAAAATCATAGGATTGTATAATGGTGGGGCTATGCTTGCCTTGTTTGTTGATACCTAGACATAGATCTTCGGAAGCATTGTACTTGACTTGATTACAGTTGGTCAAGTATTGTTCATCGATCTTCTATGGTGTTGATCTCGGTCTTCAATCTTGATCTCGATATCGTATTCTATCAGAAAGAACCAACCACCGGAAAGAAAGGGGAAACAACAATCAACACATGGCATTGATGCTATGCTCAAGCAAGGATGATGATATGACAAGTTAAATAGATCTTAAATGAAACCCTAGGGCATGCTTGATCATTTTAAATAGGGTCCAAAGGGTACAAACCCTAGGACTAGGGAACCCCGGAACACCTGTGAGGGGTTGATTTAGTTCTCTAATTAAACTTGTCATTTCAGTTGCTTAACAATGGATGATTATAGTTTAAACAGATAGATCTCAATTTTCTGGACATTTTGATATATTATACACATATTTCTGACTTATAATGAAATAGTTATTGAATTTATAAGATTTATTCAATTTATGAAATTATTAAACCATTCAAAAGCTTTTATTGCGTCAGCAAAGATGTAGGCTGGCGTCACACATGTGAAGGGTGATTTGCTACTGGGGCTGGTTCTAGCCACTGTAGCTGACAGAGGGGCCCCAGGCCACCTCAGCTGCCAGGATGGTGAAGCGTGGTCGACACCACGTCACCTGGCTATTGACCAGCGGACGGTGGCCGGAGCCGGTGATCTGGGCCACGCCAGCATGTGGGACTTGGGCAAACGGACGAGGGGAGCAAGGGGAACTATCTAGTGGTGGCACCGCCGGTTTTGGGTCTCCGGAAACATGGCTACGACGGCGAGCGGCGGTGGTGCTTGCAGCACGGCGGCGAGCGGCTGCTACGACACGAGAGGGAGACAGAGAGGAGGTCCAGGAGGACGAGAGGCTCACCACGGTTGCAGGGAAGGGCTCGGAGTGGCCGGGCGAGGTCGGGAGGAGGCCAATCGAGGCACATTGGAGTCGGGGAAGACAACCTCGATTCTGGTGATTGAGGGCATGAGCGATTCCGTGGCTTAGCTAGGAAGGACCGGGAAGACAAGGCGGAGGTGATAGCGTGCTCGGTTGGCCTCGGGGCGGTGCAGAACATCGTCGATGGTGAGCTCTGGCCGGAGCTAGGGTTCGGCCAGGGGAAAATGGGTGAAAGGGGGAGAAGATAAGGTTCTCCGGTAGCAGCACGGGTACTTGTAGACGTCTTCTAGGACGGTAGCGCGTATCTCCTTGCAGCGGGAATCATGGTGACGGCGGACGGCGGGCACAACGCCAACGACCAGCTTCCGTCAGCGTCCTTCTGGCCAGAGGAAGAAGAAAAGAGAAAGAGCGTGAAGGGGTACATGGGCCGGGGTGGGCCGCGGTTGAGCTGGCTGCTGGGCTGCTAGCTGCTGCGCGCGAGAGGCAAAGAGGGAGAGGAAGAGATGGGCCGACCTGGCTCTGTTTTATTTCCTGAAAACATTTTTCCTATTCTATTTCCTGTTTTCTTTTTATACTTTCAAATTCTTTTCTGATTTTGGTTATTCCAAAAATACCAGAGAGTGTATAAAATATGTAAAATATTGCAGGGCCCTTGTATCCATTTGGGCTCCACTATTTTGGTTGTTTTCAAAATATTCAAACCCATTTTGAATTGTTTTTAAGAGGAAGGAGAAATAGCTATGGTTTTAGGGTTTTGAATTCTTTTCTTTGCATGCATTTTAAGGGATGATGCTCATGAATGCACAATCAAAGTCCTAATTAGGATTAGCTAAAACTGGGTTATTACATGCACGCTGTGCTGCGTTGGTTCTCTGTACCGCGCCATGCTCCCGCATCGACCTCCCCCGCGCCCTCCTCAGACCGCTCGGCTACGCCGTCTCTTGTGGTCCATGGCGCCTCGACCTCGCCCACCTTGTCGGCCTTGCCTACGCCGACCCATGCAGCCCCGGCCTCTTTGTTGGGTTCGCAGCATAGAAAACAAAAAATTTCCTACGATGGGAACTACTGAGCACCAAGATCTATCTACCTAGATACAAGCAACAGGTGGATATACATCCATAGAGAACATACCCTTATAGACTGACAAAGTGTAACAAGGTTGAACTCATGGATGATGTAGTCGAACGCTTGTCGATCTCAGGATCAAGAAGAAGTCCAGCGCTGCAACTCAGCAGCGCATCCGTGATCGCACACACGTCCGGTCCACCGAAAAACCTCCACCTCCTCGCTCTAGCGATGCAGCGGAAGCATCAACTCCTTCCAGACGAAATGCCACCGGGAACATGTATCCCGCTAATCCGAGACCATGGTGGAATAGTTCTAGAGGGGAGAGAGATCCTTCACGAGGATGAGAGGAGGGAGTGGGGGGCCTTTTATATGGGAGAGGGGGTAGCCCCTCCCATGGCCGATGGCCAAGGTCGGTGCCCCCACCTCTTTCTCATTCATGTGGTGGAGCTCCCACTCACATTAATTCCCATTCCACTCAAAAATCCACTCGTCTCCATTAAATTTCCACCAAATTTAATGCAACTCTCATTTAATAAAACTCTTTTATTTATTTTATTCAGAACTTTGTTAATTACTTTAATTAACAAACATTCACATAAAACCTCCTGCAATATTTCAATATCACATGTAGAACCAATTTCAGCAATTTCACCCAAAACAATTCTGGTGTCCATTGAAATAATTCCAGCGCTTTGTAATTCTTTTGTCTAGAACACATTTGGTCCAAATGGTGTCAGTGTCCCTTAAGTGTGTCACCCTATGGTTTGCGAATAATGCATACATGATCGAGACCCTTCCCCGATCAATAATCAGCAGCGGGACATGGAGATCCATACTGACTCCCACACATTCAACAATGACTTCTATGATTGTGAGAACCTTTAACGCTAGTAACTAAATCCCTTTGTCTCACGATATATTACATGTCCGAGATTCGATCATTGGTATCTCCATACCTAGTTTGATCTCGTTACCGACATGCACTCTTTTCTCGTTCCCATGATATAACATTCTAGTGATCACATCACTTGCTTGCAAGCTATCTTAATGTGATATCACCGAGAGGGCCCAGAGTATATCTATCCGTCATCGGGATGGACAAATCCCACTCTTGATCCATGAGCCTCTACATAACACCTTCATAGCACTGAACCCACCTTTATAGTCACCTTTCATGGTGTGAAGTTTGATGTTATCAAGATACTCTTCTAGTGTTAGTGATTGACATGATCTCATGGTCTAAGGATAAGGATTACTTCGTATGATGTTATAGCAAAAACACAATGACTTTGATCGTAATGCTATACTTTGGATGAATGTTCATCACATCATTCCACCAATGTTATTACATTGTTATTAACAACATCCAATGTCCATGATCAGGAAACCTTGATCATCTTATTAATCAACGAGCTAGTTTATAAGAGAGGCATAACTAGGAACCTTTTATTTGTTTATTAAGCGCACATGTATTAACGTTTTCAATCAATACAATTATAACATGCAAAATAAACATATATCATATACTTGGAATACATATAATAACAACTTTATTATTACCTCTTAGGGCATATTCCCTTCAGTCTCCCACTTGCACTAGAGACAATAATCTAGTTACATAGTGATAAATCTAACACCCATGGAGTTCTGGTGTTGATCATGTTTTGCCCTAGGGAGAACTTTAGTCAACGGATGTACTACATTGTTTTGGTTTGATTTGGTTCTTACAAGCTTGTCTTTGATTATTGTGTCAGCTTACTTGGGTTCGGGAGCCTCCAATGAAGTTGTGGATGTGTGCCTCAAACTTGGTGTATGGGTGTCGGCCACCACCTTGAAGGTTGCCGATATAGTGGAAGCGTGAATCGACCCCCTTAGGGTGAGGTTCACCGGAGAACAAGGGAGGCCTCTCGTGGCATTGGTGGTTTGGTATCACCCCCTCTCCAAACACAGACGTACTTCCCCTCAAAAGGAAGGAACTGCGGGAAATAATCCTCGTGTCTCTGTGTGCTTCATTTTGGTTACTTCTATCTCTTTACCACACCTTACTTATCTAGTTCTTTCTTAGTTAGTTGAGCTACTTTGACATATAGGTAAATTCACCTTAGTTGCATATCTAGAGAATTTAGCTTATTTGTCAAACCCTAAATTGAAAAAGAGTAAAATGTGAAGTAGCACATATTCACCCCCTCTAGGTGTCCATACGATCCTTTAAATTGGCATCAGATCTTCGGCTCTTTATTCGGGCTTTACCACGTAAGAGAATATGGGCAACCCAGATGATGGTGGAGAGGGTGAGGCTAGCACTTTGGTGACCATGGTAGATCTCAAGAAGTTGGAAACAAGCTTGAGCTCTACCTTGGGCAACAAAATCCAACAGTTGCGTCAACTTGTTGAGCTACTTGTTAAGGAAAAGTTAGCCTCACCACCTCCCTCTCAAGAGGAAACACCTCCTAACCCTAAGGCAAATGCTCCGGCTAAGACAATGGGTGAAGTAGTGGGGGATGAAAATAATTCCACTATCCACCAAAAAGGGTGATGGGAAGGAAGAGCACCATGCGGTTCCCGGATGGTACTCTCCCGACCCTCCAATCCCCTCATCCTCATATAAATAATAGAGGCGACCCACCTAAGTTAGCTGCACATACTTTTGCTCAATGGCAAGTTTTGATGAAATCTCATGTGTGCAGCTCTTGCATTGACTTGTGGAACATCATTGAAGAAGGACTCAAAATTTAGGATCCAACCAACTTGATAAGAAGAGAAGTGGTCAATAGTCAACTCAATGCCACCACCTTGCACATGATTCAACTTGGAGTGGGGCCAAAGGACTTTCCCCACATTGAGCACTTCAATACCGCCAAGGAAGCTTGGGATGCTCTCATTGACTTGTTAGTTGGAAATGAGAGCATGAGAAGAAATAGATATGATGCCTTGAGCAATGAAGATAAAGGGTTCTTTATGAAGGATGGTGAGGATCATGAAGACATGTATCAAAGAATCAAATCCACTGCCACTGCCTTCAGAAATGTGGGTGCCTCTCATATTGATGATGCTTGGATCAAAAGGAAATATGTGAGTGCGCTCGTGCCCTTCGAGCCCACTGACTTGAAGAGTCTCCAAGGAAGACACAACTACCATCTCATGACCTCAAATGAAGTTATGCAAGACATGGCCGCCTTCAAGGTTGCTACCAAGAATGCCAAAGATGCCTAGGCTCGTGCCATTGGAATGAGCAGTGGTGTTAATCTTGCCTTGAAGGCCAAAGTTCTGGAGTATGAAGAAGAGGGGTGTGATGATGTGCTGTCTATGAGCCACCCCAAAGATGTCAAGGTTTCTCATGGAGAGTACATGGCCTTCTACGCGAGAAACTTTTGGAAAGATCCCGCCAAGGCCAAGATGGAGATGCAAACAAGAAGCAACCAAAGTGGTAGAAAAGAGAGTGGTTCAAGATTGATAACTTGCTTCAATTGTGGTGACCGCCATTTTGTTGTCGGTGTCCATATGAGAAGAGAGAAGACAATGGTGGTGCTCTTATATTGAAGAAAAATCCAAAGGCTCCTTTCAAGAAGCCCTTCAACCAGAAGAATGCCACCAACAAGAAGTCTGGTGACATTGCTTTGATAACTCATGAAGAATTCTCTTCCAACGATGAAGAGGAGGAAGAAGAAGAAACAACGAATGGTGTGGCTGCTATTACCACTACATCTACACCCACATTCTCCCTCTTTGATTCCCCAAATCAGAACATCTCCAACAAGAACGTCACTTGCCTTATGGCAAGAGCATCGGAGGTATCACCATCTCCTCTCTCCATCTCTACTATCAATGATGATTTGAATGATGATATAACTCTTAATGTTAAGGAGGAATTAGTTGCTTTATATGCTTATATGACTAACTTACAAGGGGAGAACAAGAAGCATTTTGTAAATCTCTTGAACCAACTTGCTCACACATAAGAGCTCCTTGATGAGAGATGTAAACTTGGGAGAGAGCATCTACTTGAGATGGATAATGCTCTAGAAGAATAACAAGAGACTAGGGCATCTCTTGAAGAAAAACTTGAAGGCCTTGATGAGGAAAATAATCTAATTATTGCTAAACTCATTAAGGAATGTGATCATGCCATTGCTAAGTACAAAAAGTCTAAAAAGTACAAGATTGAGTTTGGTGTTGTTCATGACAAACTTACCGAGGATTTTGAGAGTCATAACAAGACTCACAAGGTCTTGAAAAGTGAACTCTTGACTCTCACAAAGTCTCATGAACAACTTCAAACTCAATTGACTAATGTTGCTTCACCTAGTATTTCCATTTCCTCTAGTAATACAAACATCCTTGAAGAAAATGCTAGGTTGAAGGGGGAGCTTGCAAATGCGACCTTCCCCAAAGGTAACAAGTCTTTTGATGACCTTTTGAGTAAGAAAAGGCCAAATAATGAGAAAAGAGGTCTTGGTTATGTATCCAAAGCCAATAAGAATAATAACAACAAGAAGAAGGCCAAGACCACACAAGCAAAAGACAAGACCATCATGGGTGGTAATACCACTAGTGGCAATACTATGCCCCAAGATGACTTTGCTGGGAGTGCTAACCCTCACTATGTCTTAATGCGCAATTCTTATGGTGATGTTTATGCACAATATGTTGGTCCTTTTGATGGATATATTGCTTAGTCTATTTGGGTCCCAAAGACCCTTGTCACTAACAATAGAGGACCCATTGAAAAATGGGTACCTAAAAACTAGCTTGATCTTTTATAGAACTATGCTTCTAGAGGGTCAAAGTGGGTGCTCGATAGTGGGTGCACAAGTCATATGATAAGAAGAAAGATAATAATGATGGATATAAGGGCAAATCAAGATCATATAACCATCACATATACCGATAAGTCAAAATCTCAGGTAATGGGTCTTGGAAAAATTGTGGTTGCACACGATGTTACTCTCGTGGATGTCATGCTTATTGACACTCTTGGCTATAATTTACTTTGCCCTTGGCAAGATGGGTTTTGCCATCTTTATTTATAATGATATTGTGGTCCTCTTGTAGAGCAAGACTCCTAAGGTCTCTTGATAGCTCCAAATTTCATCACTTTTTACCATTGGTTTTCCTCTTGTTTATTGCCAGATTTCACAGAAGATTGCCCCTTCCCACTAATGTTAATGTCGCAATTAGCGAATCCTTGGTTTCTTGTGATGGTCTTCAGGCAATGAACATTTATTGAAGATCTAATAACATTTATGGGCTAATTACACCAGAATAAGCAAATCCCCAATTGGAGCCACTTTCATTGGAGGTGTCCAGTATGCATAATGACCACTGGTACGGTCGGGGCGCGCCCGTACCGCCCACCCATACTACCTGTTGACGCCTTCCTTATATAAATACAAGCAACTTTCGTAAAAGGGGAGCGACGAGAACAACCACAAAAAAAAGTTACAGCCGCCGCAAGCCATCTAGATGGGGAGATCAGATCTGAAAGAGGAGAAGAACTTCAGCTTGTTCCTCGACGATCTCCAACCTCTAAACCACACACTCCACCATCATTCCATCATTACTTAGAGAGAGAGAGATTGGCACTTGTAAGATCAGGGTTTCATACTTTGATCTACATCCGGTTTGTATTTGATTGGATCTTTAATCACTATTGTGGTTTGCTACAATAACTTTGAGGTGATTTCTGTTTGCAATACTATTATGCCTTTGATTTGACTTCCTCTCATGTCTAAGTAAATCCCCATAGGCATGGGAGATGTAGGGGATTGGTGAGATGTGTTGTGCCTCCTTTAATTCCATCCATTTGTGATCGTTGTAATGTTTTATTAAAATAGTGAGAATGAATATCTATGTTTGCCTAATGCTTGTTATCTAATTTAAGGGCCCAGGTAACATGATCCAAAGATCTCATAGGTATGAACTTGTATGCTAGTAATTCAGTGACCCTCGAGTGACACGGCCGATATCAAAGAAGAGCTAGCACTACTCGAGGACAACAAGGAACCATCAAGATTAAAGCCTTGATCCGATCACAAGACCTTAATTAATGCGCTGACTATGGCCGTGGTAACAGGCAGATGGATCATTAGGATTGGGAAAAATTGGCCATGAGGACTCCTAGTCGGTATATGGGTTGCTTGCCTACTCACTTATAAATAAGAAATATCACTATCACTTATTCCGCTTATTCCATTTGGCACCTTCACTATCACCATGAACTGTTTCTCTCCGCGCCTAACTTCTCATCTGCATGACCTTTACACACCTTTCACATCTTTACTTTTATCAATTTACTTATTTCCTAAGAAAGTTCCTCTATCTTTTACTCACCACTTCCACCGTCAACTTTTCCAGTCAATTCACTCAAGACCTATGACACCTTGGGTGCGTCAGAAACACCGCATAAAAACACTTTCCTAGGCTCCTTGTTGGGATCGATATAAAAACTGGAATAAATAATTTTGCAAAAATATTCTCCGATGAACCTGTGCACTTGCAGGCCATCATCGCTTTCATTGGGTATGTCGAAAATGACTTGTATGTGGTCGAATTTTCAGGAAAACCACTACAAGTGTGATGTGCTTATTCGGAAAGGCTGATGTGGGTTGGTTATGGCATCGCCGACTATCCCATGTAAATATGAGAACTTTGCAAAGCCTTCACAAGGGTGGCCATATTGTGGGACTAAAGTACAATGTTTGTTTTGCCAAAGGTCGTGTTTGCAGGGCTTGTGTTGAAGGAAAGATGCATGATTCTCCCCACAAGCCAAATAACATTATAAAGTCGAAGAGGATCTTGGAGCTCCTCCATGTGTATCTCTTTGGTCCTCCATATCATGCAAGTCTTGGTGGGAAGAAATATTGTTTGGTGATTATTGATGACAACTCAAGATATTCATGGGTCTATTTCTTCAAGTTGAACAGTGAGACCCAACAATACTTCATCGACTTCGTCAACGTCAATACAATGTGCCTGTGCTTGTGATAAGCAATGACAACGGCACCAAGTTCAAGAACTACACTCTAAATTGTTTTCTTAGTGATGAGGGGATAAAACATCAATATTCCGCTGCATATACCCCTCAACAAAATGGTGTAGCTGAGAGGAAGAATTATAATTTAATGGATATGGCAAGGTCCATGTTGGCGGAGTTTAAGTCTCCATACAATTTCTGGGTGGAGGCAATCTCCACTGCATGCCATGCATCAAACCGGCTCTACCTCCATAAAGAGTTGAACAAGACGCCATATGAATTACTTACCGATAACAAGCCCAGCATTATATACTTCCGGGTGTTTGGTTGTAAGTGTTTTTACCTCATAAAAGGTGTTCGTTTGTCCAAATTTGATTCCAAAGCTTTAGAGGGTATTTTTGTTGGCTATGGTCTCGATTACCACACTTATAGAATCTATGGATTTCTATTTTCGTGCCCCTGGTTCGTTAGTTGTACTCAGTTTTCCCCAGCCGCTTAGTTTTTCCTTACTTTTTCCCTCCCTCCATTCAGAAACCCTCACACGCGCTCGGACGGGGGGATGCCGTCAGGTGAAAGGCTTGACCGTTACATGCTGACCAGTGGGACCGCATTGGGGCGGGTCGTGTGTTGAGCGTTACGTTACGTCGCCTCGACCATTACATGCAGACAGGTGGGGCCAGGATACACAGCGGACCAGCCATCCATCTCTCGCTGATTATAGGGACGTGGTGTGGGACCATGTGGGGCGCGTTTGGTGGTTACGTGCGCCCTGTCGCCTAAATTGGAAGTTTTCTTTTTTGTTATATTTATGATTGGCCTTTTTAAGAGCGCCTTTCCCCCTCTCGCTCGCTAACAATTGTGTTTTTTTGCCCAAAAAGGTAGTGAATCTCAAGTAGCTTATCTCTTCATTCATTGTTCCTTTTGCCCTCGTTTCCCCCAATCTGGTAGCAAATCTAGAGCAACAAAAATAACCAGCACCATAAATAAATTCAGTAAACAGAGCAGATGTGGATAAAGCAGCTAATATAGGTTATATAGTATGGTACTTAGCAAGGTTCGACGATTAGGCTACTCAGCAGTAGTAGCGGACAAGTTCAACACATACAAGACAAAAGAAGCTACTTTACAGCAGCAACAACAGATCAGTTGTACCTCATGGCCTCTGCCAGGAGTATGCCTCCGCCTCCTCCCTCTGGCGCCTCCTCCACTTCTTGCTGCCCAGTCCATTGACCTTGGGCGCCTTGGGATTGATCGGGGGCATGCAACCCTCCTCGATAGCCACCTTCTAGAGGTTGCGGAGGTGAAGACCCAGCGCCTGGTGCTTGGCTATGAAGCCTTGGACGTTCACGGACTTGCCGCAGGTCCTCATGTCCTCGACATGCTTCACGAGGGAGTTGAAGTCCGTGGCGTGGAGCCTCCTGGTGGGGCAGAAGGGGCACATGTACACGTCACCAACGAAGAAGTTGTTGTACTGGCCGAACTTCAGCCTCCTCAGCACATGACGAGTCTTGGTGTCCTTGGACTCGTCGTCGCTGCGGACGTCACTGATATCCTCGTGTTGGAAAAAACAATAGAGTGCAATAAGGACATGATTGAGATACTTTGATTATCAGGATTGATTAACTGATTAAGATCTCCTGATTATTCCCCAAATCTCAAACCAAATCGAATATTGATCCCAACTATGAACATGGGGGTTCAAATACAAACATGGGGATTCATCGAAATACGAGATCTAACACAAGAGGATTAGCTACTGTAAAAAATATGAACAGTCGAGCCCTAATAACATACGATCTAGCATCCAACGATGGGAACGAGGGAAGAATAAGGGAAGGGGAGAAAACCCTGGTTACCTCCGACCATGGGTCGACGATGCTGGTGTCGTAGGGGTTCTCCGGCCTTATGTAATCAACCTCCTCGTAGGGGTCCCAGCCGAGCGAGATCTTCCCGAGACCGGCGGGGGCCTCCTCACCGGCGGACGCGGGGACGGGGACGGGTGCCTCCTCGCCGGCGGCCTTAGAGGCGTTGATGGCCATTGCACCATTCTTCTCCATCACCGGCGTGGTTGGAGTTTTCTTGGGGGTTTGCAGAAGGTGATGGGACAGTGGAGACAGTGGAGAGTGAGCGAGTGAGTGATGAGTGAGAGTGGGGAGGCCTCTATTAAAGGAGAAGGGAAGCGACGTTTTGTTACAGTACCGTGCACCGCGTAACCGCGTACACTACTGCACCATGCACTGCCACACGTTTCCGCTACCGCCCCATGTACCGCACACGCGTACCGTGAGTCACGTTTTCCCCCTCGTGTCTAACCCTGGTGACTCAGTTGTAGTCGGTTTTTCCCTCGAGTGTAACACTAGCAGTTTGGTTGTACTCAGTTTTGTCCTCTAGTACTAACATTGTCGTGTGCAATATACTCAGTTTTACCCTCCGGTGGCTGGTCAACAGAGAGTCAACGAATAGGTTTTAGCTAGCTAATTGAGTCATTTTATGCACAACAAATTCAAAAAGAGCAAAACATAGTGGCATCTACCTAGGGAGTCTTATTATGTGACCTTCCACCATAAGATATATATATATATGTATATATATAAACCAAGTATTAACCTAAATCACCACTTCTCAAATCACCTACTATCTATGAAGGTTCATGGCTTTCTACTCAAGCCTCTTCCCAAAACATCCCTCCCCTTGTCTGAATGAGGCAATAATTGTCAAACTGGTGTATATTTGAATTGCAAATAGTTTGATGTATGCCAAGATGTATTTTATTGTATAAAAGATGCATTTTCCATTTTAAAAATCTTTTCTATTTTCTATTTGAATCCCTTTGTCAGTCTTGCCCTTGGTTTTTAAGTTCTACTCAGTTTTGCCCTTGATTCTTAAGTGCTACTCGGTTTTCCCCTCTCTTTGTATCAATCTCTCGCACATGTGCTCATCTTTGTTGCTATGCTCTGATTGGTCGAAACAGTTGTCACACGGATCGTGCCCACCAACCGTTGATCCTCTGTGATCTAGCGGACAGGATAACCCCTATATCTGTCAGGGGCACCCCTCTATCCATGCAAAATAAAGAGTATGCCACTAGTACTTTAACTCCATAAACAAATGAACTTGAATATAATTTGAAGGGAATGTGTTCAAATGTGTATAATTTGTGCATTACATTCCACTCTATGAAAATGATAATCTCTCAAGATTTTCTTAGAACAATATTATCACGTATTAAGTGAGATTTCAAAGAGTTCAAATGTGTACAATTTCTGTATATGCAAGTTTATGCATTACATTCCACTCTATGAAAATGGGGGGGGGTGATAATCTCTCAAACTTTTTGCTAGCACATCATTATCTCGTTATTAAGTGCGATTTCACAGTGTTCAAAGGTTTAAATTTTTGTATATGCAAGTTTATGCATTATTTTTCACTCCATGGAAATGATAAATGATCAGGATTTTATTAGCACAACATTACCATGACCTAAGTGCGATTTCAAAGAGTCCAAAGGTGTATAATTTTCGTATATGCCAGTTTATGCATTACATTCCACTATATGAAAATGATAATCTCTCAAAATTTTCTTAGCACAACATTATCACGTATTAAGTGCGATTTCAAAGAGCTCAAAGGTGTATAATTTTTGTATACACAAGTTTATGCATTATATTTCACTCCATGGAAATGGTAATCGCTCAAGATTTTCTTAGCACAACATTATCACGTATTAAGTGCGATTTCAAAGAGTTCAAAGGTGTATAAACTTCGTATATGCAAGTTTATGCATTACATTCCACTCTACGAAAATGGGGGAGAAAATAATAATCTCCCAAAATTTTGTTAGCACATCATTATCATGTATTAAGTGCGATTTAAAAGTGTTCAAAGGTTTATAATTTTCACATATGCAAGTTTGTGCATTACATTCCACTATATGAAAATGATAATCTCTCAAGATTTTCTTAGCACGACATTATCACATATTAAGTGCGATTTCAAAGAGTTCAAAGGTGTATAATTTTTGTATACGCAAGTTTATGCATTATATTTCACTCCATGGAAATTATAAATGATCAGGATTTTATTAGCACAACATTATCACGTCCTAAGTGCGATTTAAAAGAGTTCAAAGGTGTATAATTTTCATATATGCATTACATTTCACTATATGTAAATGAAGCAACGGCACAGGCACGGGCGCGGGGCTGGCTCGGGGTCCCATCTTGCAACACCAACCTGGGTAAGCTGTGGGTCCAGTGCTCACGTGGATAAGCTGTGGGTCCGGTGCTCACGTAGATAAGCTATGGGTCCGATGCTGATCCGGGTAAGTTGAGAGAGGTGTCCACTACGGGAATCGAATGACGCGGCCCCACTTGTCAGCATCTAACGGCAAGGGTCCACTACGGGACCCGACAGAACGCGGCCCTACTCATCAGCACGTAATGGCGAGGGTCCACTACGGGACCCGACTGAACGCGGCCCCACTTGTCAGCACGTAACGGCAAGGCTGATGGACGGCGAGCTTCAAACCATGTGAGAGTTTCCTACAAGAAGATGGGCAAAAGTGAGGAAAAACTAAGCGGCTTCACAAATCCCTAGAATCTATGATAAACTCTCCGGAATTGTCATAGAATATCGTAATGTGGTTTTCGAAGAATATGATGGCCCCCAAGCGGGGCATGTTGATGTTTGGGATGTAGATGCTGAAATACCTCAAGATGCCATAAGAAGAATGGGTGCGGGATTCATCCACCCTATTGAGGAACCCCTTGTGGCAGATCGAGAAGAACTATGCTCTACTCAAGTTGAGCCCTCGTCTTCACAACTTCAGCAAGCTCCCGTGGCTCGCCTTGAGTCCATTCGTATCCATCTTGCATATGCTGCACATCATAACTTTAAATTACAACAAATGGGTGTGGAAAGTGCTTTCTAAATGGTCATTTGCATGAGTTGGTTTATGTTAAGCAACCCCTGGGTTTCGAAGATCCCGACTTCCCAAACCATGTCTACAAACTTGATAAGGAGCTCTATGGACTTAAACAAGCTCCATGTACTTGGTATGAGCACCTTAGAGAGTTATTGTTAGACCGTCGATTTGAGCTTGGGAAATTGATCCCACTCTTTTTACTAAGAAGGTTAATGGGGAGCTTTTCGTTTGCCAAATATATGTTGATTATATTATCTTTGGCTCGTCTAACAAAGCTTTTAATGATGAATTCTCAAAGCTTATAACTGATAGGTTCGGGATGTCTATGATGGGAGAGTTGAGGATATTTCTTGGTTTTGAGATCAAGCAAATAAGAGGAGGAACCTTCTTTAATCAAGCCAAATATACTCAAGACATGCTCAAAGGGTTCAACATGAAAGAACTAAATGGGCCTCGTACTCCCATGGCAACGAAGACTCATCTTGAACTTAACCCAAATGGTAAAGATGTTGATCAAAAGGTATACCGATCTACGATTGGTTCTTTTGTTTACCTATGTGGATCTTTACCCGATATTGTATTGAGTGTAGGAGTGTGTGTGAGATATCAAGCGGCTCCTAAAGAAACCCACTTGATGGCAGTCAAAAGAATCTTTCGATATTTGGTTCATACCCCAAATTATGGTGTGTGGTATCCTAGATGCTCAACTTTATAACTTTGTGGGTACACGGATTTAGATTGGGCTGGTGATAAGGATGATAGGAAATCAACCTCCGTACCTTGCCAATTCCTTGGTAGGTCCTTGGTGTGTTGGTCTTCTAATAAGCAAAACTGTATATCTCTCTCCACCACTGAGGCTGAGTATGTGGTGGCTGCTAGTGCATGCACTCAATTGTTATGGATGAGGCAAACTTTAAAGGAATATGGTGTCCATTGTGACAAAGTGCCTCTTTTATGTGACAATGAAAGTGCTATCAAGATTTCCTACAATCCGATGGATCATACAAGAACAAAGCATATTGAGATCCGTCATCATTTCATTAGAGATCATGTTGCCCGAGGGGATATTGAGTTATCTTAAGTTTCAACCAAAGACCAACTTGCAGATATATTCACAAAGCCACTTGATGAAGCAAGGTTTTTCTATTTGAGGAATGAGCTAAATATCATAAATTCAAGGAATTTGACATGATCATCTTGCATACTCGCCTATATCTTGATTCATATTTGGTTTAGGTGCAGGGATGGATATAGGGGGAGTGCGGTCCTAATTTATTGGGCTATCCCTCCCCCATAATGCCAAAATTAAGAAAAATAAATTCTCTTAATATCATGTGTGATATGTGAGCTTCATTATGAGTAGAGGTACGGTTATGAACCCAAGGATAATTCTTCGCAATTTTATGCCTCACACTCTTACATGGTGGCCTCGGCCACCGCCCCCTTCATTATGAAGGATTAGTTCTTGGTTCTATTGAATTGGAGTTTCACTTGTCATTTTGGGTTTCATTGCCTATTTTGGGTCTTCATAGTTTGGAATCTAAACCCAGGCCATATACTCTCCCCTAAACACATTCCATCTCATATGTGTCCCAAAAATTTGAATCTAGCTGGTTTTGATCAAAGAGGACCGGAGTTTCCGGTATGCAAACATTGGAGTCTCTGGTCAGGCCGGAGTCTCCAGTCTGGGATGGTTTTTGGCTGTGACTTAAGGGGGCCAAGGTGAAAGGGCCACACAGGCTCTATCTTCCACCCTGACTCACACCTTCTCACCCGCCTCCTCCTCCTCCAAAACCACCGCCGGGAGGCCATTTTGCCGTTGGGATCCGCTGTGCCGCTGGCCAACTCCACCCTCCCCACCCCTAGGACGTTCCGCACTGGTGGAATCACTCCAATGGACAGATCTAGTACCTTTCTCCTCACCATGAACCCTAGGTTCATCCCCTTTGTTTATTTTAAGTTTTGTACTGATTTTTCCCACTGGAACAACATGCCTGCATGAACTTATCACTTTAGTCTCATGTCCTTGTCTGATCTGCTAGACTCAATCCCACCTACAATCGCCTTGTGCAACCCAAAATCTCCAGACTGGAGATCCCGGTTGGATAGTTCGGAGACTCTGGCCCAGGCCGGAGACTCCGGCTCATCTGATCGGAAAATCTGGTCTAGGCCGAAGATTTTGGTGTTGCACACCGAAGACTCCGGTGTTGATTGCCTCTAGCACATTTGTTAATGTTGTGAGGGTCTTATGTGTTTCTCCGGGACATATGTGCTTACCCCCATGCTATCCCCCTCACTCTCTGTTTACATGAGGCTCTGGTTCTTGTTGTGGTCGCACAAAGGCCAAGTCTAAGAGGGTGGATCCTCGGTTTGATGAAGATGATGGTCAGTATGTGATCCCGCCTTCCAACCACAGGTAGCAGCTCAGGGATGCTGAATACATGAGAAAGAACCAAGAGCGCTTAGAGGAGGAAAACTTTGCCAAGAGGGAAAAGTATGAAAATTTGCAATCTCTTGCTCACATGACCAAGAAGGACTTTTGTGACCTCCACAAGACAAACTTCTATGAGCTACCCAGAACCAGTGAGGACCCCTGCTATTGGAGAAGGGAACAAAAAAATCATGACTGATATCTATAGCAAGCTCACCAAGTTCCCTATTTTCCCTCAAAGGTATATGGAACTCGCCTACCTGCGTGCCAACAAATACTTTGAAGATGTTGTGTGGATAACTGAGAAGCTTGGGCTGCATAAGCTCATAGAGTTCCGAGAAAATTACATCATTCCTCTTGTTCAACAATTCTATGCAACTGTTGTGTTTGGGACTGATCAGGCAAGGACCATGACTTGGATGACTGACAATGTTTGCTACACCGCAAACTTCTTTGACTTTGCCGGAGTCATCAATGAGACATTCTAGGGTGTGTCTGTTCATATTGGGCACCGTATGCATGATTCTTCTCTTGGTGAAACCAAGAACAAGTTGGCACCTCTCTATGGTAAGAAGGCAGTCGTTGGTGAGGCCAAGGGCCTCAAGCCTCTCTACAACTTGTTGTTGAGGATATTTTGCCACAACATTTCCCCTAGTGCTGGTAATGATGATGTTATCAGGTGTGGCCTTGTCAACTTACTCTACCATGCTCACAAGGTATACTGTGTTGGCCCTGATACTGAAGGTTATGGTATTGACATTATGGATTTTATTTTTGAGGAGATGCACCATGCTATTATTTAGAAGAAATCTCCCCATATGCTGCTCTAGTGATGAGGCTTATCAACACTCAAGCCCATGGTTCACCGCTTGCCCTTCCTCCCAACCTTACGGAGCATGCCCTTGTGTGTCTTCAAAAGAAAGGGAGAATGGAACCAGCTCCTAGGCAGCCATTTGAGAGTGAGGATGATGAGATTTCTGAGGCTGAGCAGGCTCCCACTCCTCCAAGGGGCTCTAGGAGGAAAATGCCTCCAATGCTCCCATGGCTCCTGTCACACGTGTGGTGGTTCAAGAGAAAATCACGAAGGCATCTTTCTGGGAGAAGGCCCTTTGTTGCATGAGTGTAGACATTCGCAAGGGACAACATGACTCCTACAAGAGAAACCAAAGAATTGAAAAGCTTCGCAAAGAAATTAAGGCTCAGGGAGAAGAAGAAGAGGAAGGGGAGTCTGAGTACAATGATGAGCATGGGGATGAACCTTCTAATGAGTCAGATCATACTCTCTCCTTTGGTGCTTGGAATGCTATGAATGCAAGCTTAGTTGACCGGCAGCCTTTCTCATAGGTTACTTCTGGTTTTTCTCCATAGGGTTCTTCCTCCTCTCGCCCTCATGGCAAAGGCCCATAGACTCCTACTGCTGCTGATGATGACTATGATGAGGATGATGATGACGACGAGGACTCCGTGTGATTCCTTTGGGGCATTAGTTTGGACTTTTCCCTTTTTGGTGTTTTGATGCCAAAGGGGGAGAAGTGTCTATTAGGTTCATCTATTAGGTTCGTCTATTAGGTTCTACCTGTGTTTTGCATGGGATGGGCATTAGCATAGGATGCTTTCTTATTTGCTTATGCCTGTGTATCTTAAAATTTCGAACATTTGCATTTGCTTTATTTGGGTCTTGTGTGAGACTATCCGTTACATGGACATGATATGCTCGGTTATTATTGTAATGTTTAAGGTAAAGGCTCGGGTGAATCTGTCTATGATATGTATGCCTTTACTTCCTATATCCCTGGCATGAATTGTATAACTTGTATATCTTGTTGCACACCGTCAGGGGGAGCTTAGCTAGATTGTTAAAAAAATCATGCAAAACTTCTTGTTGTCATTGAACACCAAAAAGGGGGAGATTGAAAGGACATTTACTGTCCTAATATGTTTTGGTGTTTGTTAACAACATTAGGTTCATTTTACTGTGTGTTAATGTCTACATGTCAATTTAATGAAAAGTGAAAATGTCATATCTTTGTGGGAATTTCCCTGCACTAAACTGAAGTTTCCTGGAGGATCCAGACCGGAGTCTCCGATGTGCAAACACCAGACTCTCCGATGTGGTCTGGAGTTTCCCCTAAAGTCCCCGGAGTGGACTCAAGATGCCGCCCTTGGTCATTCTGCATAGGGGTCCGGAGGCAGACCAGATGCTGGCTAGAATCTCCGGCATGGTTTCTCTGACCGGAGTCTCCGTGTGTAAACACCGGTGTCTCTGATCTAGAGTTCCCCCCAAAGTCTCCAGGGTGTGCAACAATAAGTGGTCTGGGATAGTCTGATAGGCGGTCCGGAGATG
This sequence comes from Avena eriantha, assembly GCA_910589775.1. Classification (NCBI taxonomy): domain Eukaryota; kingdom Viridiplantae; phylum Streptophyta; class Magnoliopsida; order Poales; family Poaceae; genus Avena; species Avena eriantha. Next base: position 88,684,476 of record OU342741.1, read on the forward strand.
GACCGGAGATGGGCCGGAGTTTTCGGTGTCTCCAGTCTACAGACCGGAGTCTCTGGAGTGGAAAGTCTCCAATGGGAAGAAAACGGTCAGCTGCTGTGGAGGCTATAAATAGGGGACCTCATCTTCTACCTCAAGCTTCTCGTTCCAGAAAAAAAAAGAACCACTATTAGAGCCACCAAAACTCCAAGATCTCTTCATCCAACCACCCAAAGTTGTTGATCTTTGGGGAATTGAAGGAAGAGGCCTTGATCTACAGCTTCACCAAGACAGATCTTCATTTCCCTCTCATTCACTTGAAGGCCCCTTGCTCTAGGGTTTCATTGGAAACCCTACGCCTTGTTTTGGTTTGATTTGGTTCTTACAAGCTTGTCTTTGATTGTTGTGTTAGCTTGCTTGGATTCGGGAGCCTCCAATTAAGTTGTGGATGTGTGCCTCGAACTTGTTGTAAGGGTTCCAGCTACCACCTTGAAGGTTGCCGATATAGTGGAAGCGTGAATCGATCCCCTTGGGGTGAGGTTCACCGGAGAACAAGGGAGGCCTCTCGTGGCGTTGGTGGTTTGATACCACTCCCTCTCCAAATGCAGACTTACTTCCCCTCAAAAGGAAGGAACTGCGGGAAATAATCCTTGTATCTCTGTGTGCTTCATTTCGGTTACTTTTATCCTTTACCACACCTTACTTATATAGTTCTTGCTTAGTTAGTTGAGCTAGTTTGACATATAGGTAAATTCACCTTAGTTGCATATCTAGAGAATTTAGCTTTTGTGTCAAACCCTGAATTGAAAAGGAGTAAAATTTGAAGGAGCACCTATTCACCCCCCTCTAGGTGCCCATATGATCCTTTCAATAACAATTAGTGACCGGCTCTTCTTCACCTCCGTACACAAGAAACATTTCCTTAGTTCTTCTTAAGTACTTAAGGATATTCTTGACCGCTATCCAGTGTTCCGGACCTGGATCAGATTGGTACCTACTAGTCAAACTAATATCATGTGCCACATCTGGTCTTGCACATAGCATGTCGTACATTATAGAGCCTATGGATGAAGCATAGAGATCTTATCCATTATCTCTCTTTCTTCCGCCATAGCCAGACTTTGAGTCTTACTCAATGTCTTGCCTTGCAACATAGGTAAGAACCCTTTCTTACTTTCATCCATTTTAAACTTCTTTAAAATCTTATCAGGGTGTGTACTCTGTGATAGCCTAATTAGGCGCCTTGATCTATCTCTATAGATCTTAATGCCTAATATAAATGATGCTTCACCAAGGTCCTTCATCGAAAATTTGCTGTTTAGATAACTTTTAACACTGTTTAAAAGATCTATGCCATTTCTAATCAGTAATATGTCATCCACATATCATATCAGAAATGCCACATTGATCCCACTAACTTTCTTGTAAATACAAGCCTCTCCATAAGTTTGGACTAATCCAAACTCTTTGATCACCTCATCAAAGCGGAGATTCCAACTCTGGGATGCTTGCTTCAGTCCACAGATGGATCGCTGAAGCTTGCATACCTTGTCAGCATCCTTAGGATCAACAAAACCCTTTGGTTCTATCATATACAACTCTTCTTCAATATTACCATTGAGGAACGCAGTTTTGACATCCATCTGCCATATCTCATAATAGAAATATGCAGCAATTGCTAACATAATCCTAACCGACTTTAGCATCACTACAGGAGAGAATGTGTCATCATAGTCAACTCCTTGAATTTGTTGAAACCCCTTTGCGACAAGTCAAGATTTATAGATGGTCACATTGCCATCGGAATCAGTTTTTCTTTTGAAAATCCATTTATTCTCAACGGCCTTTTGGTCGTGAGGTAAGTCTGCCAAGGTCCAAACCTGGTTTTCGTACATGGATTCCATCTCGGATTTCATGGCTTCTAGCCATTTGTTGTAATTTGGGCTCATCATCGCTTCTTCATACGTCGTAGGGTCATCTATCTCATCAACCATGAAATTCATAACATGATTTCCATACAGTTCAGGAGCTACACGTGGCCTACTTGACCTACAAGGTTCGGTAGTGTCCTCTTTTGGAGTTTCATGATTATTATCACTAGTTCCTTCTTCATTTGGTCAAGTCAACTTCAGAACAATTTCCAGCGTTGCGTCACTCGTTGTTTCATGAAGAGAAGGTTCATTAACCTCTTCGAGTTCTACCTTCCGACTACACACACCTTTCGTGAGAAACTGTTTCTCTAGAAAGGATCCATTCTTGGCAACGAATACCTTGCCGTCAGATCTGTGATAGAAGGAATACCCAATTGTTTCTTTAGAGTATCCTATGAAGATGCATTTTTCCACTTTGGGTTTGAGTTTATCAGGCTGAAGTTTCTTCACATAAACATCGCATCAACAAACTTTAAGAAATGATAGCTTAGGTTTGTTTCCAAACCACAATTCATACGGTGTCTTTTCAAGGGATTTAGATGGTGCCCGATTTAAAGTGAATGCAGCGGTTTCTAGTGCATAACCCCAAAATGATAGTGGCAAGTCAGTCAGAGACATCATAGATCAAACCGTATCCAATAAAGTACGATTACGATGTTCCAACACACCATTACACTGTAGTGTTTCGGCATGTGTGAGTTGTGAAACTATTCCACACTCTCTCATATGTATGCCAAACTCGTAACTTAGATACTCACCTCCACGGTCGGACCTCAAAATTTGATCTTTCTTTTATGATGATTTTCCACTTCACTCTGAAATTCCTTGAACTTTTCAAAGGTTTCAGACTTGTGTTTCATCAAATAAATATACCCATGTCTCAATAAATCATCCGTGAAAATAACAAAATAACGATATCCACCTCGCGCTGACACACTCATTGGACCACATACATTAGTATGTATGATTTCCAATAAATCTGTCGCCCACTCCATTGTACCAGAAAATGGGGTTCTAGTCATCTTGCCCATAAGGCATGGCTCACATGTATCAAATGATTCAAAATCAAGTGATTCAAAAAGTCCATCAAAATGGAGTTTCTTCATTTGTTTTACGCCAATATGACCTAGACGGCAGTGCCACATATATGCAGATATATCATTATCAAGTTTAATCCTTTTAGCATCAACATTATGAATATGTGTATCACTACTATCGAGATTCAACAGAAATAAACCATTCATCACAGGTGCATGACCATAAAATATATTATCCATATAAATCGAACAACCATTGTTTTCGGATTTAAATGAATAACCACTTCATAATAAACACGATCCGGATACAATGTTCATGCTCAGTGCAAGCACCAAATAACAATTATTTAGATTTATCACTATTCCTGACGGCATATGGAGAGGCAGTGTTCCGATAGCAATCACATCAACTCTTGATCCATTGCCGACACGCATCGTGACCTCGTCCCTTGTGCTTCCAATGGCCAGTTCCCTTGCAATAATAGCACTCGACATCATACTTAGGGCCAGCTCGAGATTTCTTTTCAGGCGCATCAACAGACTTGCCGCCCTTATTTCCCTTCTATTTACCCTTCTTGTCTTTCTTGATACCAGTGGTATTATTGATCATCAACACTTGATGTTCTTTCTTGATCTCCACTTCTGTAGTCTTAAGCATTGACAGAAGCTCTAGGAGAGACTTCTTCATGTCCTGCATGTTATAGTTCATCACGAAGCTCTTTTAGCTAGGTGTCAGAGATTGGAGAACACAATGTATGCCTAAGTCAATGGGAATCATTATTCCCAAGGACACAAGCTTATTGGCGTACCTAGACATTTTGAGTACGTGCTCACTAACCGAGCTGTTCTCTTCCATCATGCAGATAAAGAACTTTTCAGAAGCTTCATAACTCCCTATGGCAGCATGGGTATCAAAAGTCATTTTCAATTCACCCATGGTATCAAAGGCATTGCCATTCTCGAAACGCTTTCGGAGTTCCAGCTCTAGCCCATACAATATGCCACAATGAACTAAGTTGTGGTCCTCCTGACGAGTCAAATAGACATTCTTTTCCTTGTTAGGGGCATCAAGAGCTGGTGGGGGCCTAGCGGAGCTTATAGCACATATTGCTTTTGTGCAGTAGTGAGGAGCTGGTGGGGGCCTAGCGGTGCTTATAGCACTACACCAAGTCCAATCATCACGTGATTTGGTGTAGCTTTAAAGGCGAGCATCTATATGGGCACCATCTCAACTATATGACTCATGCTTAACCTTTCGGTCTATATTCTGAGGCCATGTCCGTACATTCTAGGCTCGCCAAGTAAGAACCTTAGTACTCGCGTGTGAAAACTGTCTTACATCCATTGTATGAAAGCGTAGAGTCAAAAACACCTGATCATCATATGATGTTTTGAATTGACGAACTTCCTTAACAGTGCATACATAAGGGAGAACACATTTTATCTTGATATTTGAATGAGGGGTCATCTTATAATGCTACTAAAGTGCAAACAAGCAATATAAGATGCAAACATCATATGCGTAAAGTGAAATGATATGGTTCTTGCACTTTGATCACTATCATGTGCATCATGGTATGATCCTTGTCATTCCTTTGTGTGTAAGGCTAAGGTCTATGGAACTTACACGTTAGGTATGTTATAAGAGTATCAACTATACTTCAACGTACAACATCACCATATCATGACACCTGCCCAGCAACAATCTAAACTAGACGCTTCTAATTTATCAGTTGCATGTTTTTACGTGGCTTAGGGCTTTTGGAGATAGAACTGGTCTTACCTACGAACATGGAACCACAACGATGATAACCAAATTATTAGCAACTCGTTGTAAATCATATATTGACTATAGTAGGAGACAAACACTTGCTAGCCACTTATGCAAAGCTGGTTGCATGTCAAGCGTGGAACAGGTCTCATGTGCAAGGACATGTAAAGTTAGTCCGGGCCGCTTAATCCCACTATGCCACCAATATCCAAAATACATATAAGAAGCAATAACATGATAATCATCGCTGACATACTCATATGTTTACTACCCATGTAAAGCATCTACGCATAGATCAGGTTCTGATACCACTGTTGGGTTCGCAGCATAGAAAACAAAAAAATTCCTACGATGGGAACTACTAAGCACCAAGATCTATCTACTAGATACAAGCAACGGGTGGATATACATCCATAGAGAAGATACCCTCGAAGACCGACAAAGTGTAACGAGATGGAACTCATGGATGATGTAGTCGAACGCTTGCCGATCTCAAGATCATGTGGAAGTCCTAGCGCCGTAAATCAGCAGTACATCCGTCCTCACACACACATTCAGGCCACTGAACAACCTCCACCTCCTCTCTCCAGTGAAGCAGCGGAAGCATCAACTCCTTCCAGATGAAATGTCACCAGGAACATGTATCTCGCTAATCCGAGACCATGGGGGAATAATTCTAGAGGGGAGAGGGAGGAGAGGGGGCCTTTTATAGGAGAGGGGGATCTCCCCCTCTCATGGCCGACGCCCATGGGGGGGTGCCCCCACCTCTTCCTCATTCATGTGGTGGAAGCTCCACTCACATCAATTTTGTGGTGGAAGATCTATCTACAGAGATACAAGCAACGTGTGGATATACATCCATAGAGAACATACCCTTGTAGACCAACAAAGTGTAACGAGGTTGAACTCGTGGATGATGTAGTCGAATGCTTGCTGATCTCGGGATCGAGAAGAAGTCCAGCTCCGCAACTCAGCAGCGCATCCGTGATCGCACACACGTCCGGTCCACCGGACAAACCTCCACCTCCTCACTCCAGCGATGCAGTGGAAGCAACAATACCTTCCAGATGAAATGCCACCGGGAACATGTATCTTGCTAATCCGAGACCATGGGGGAATAATTCTAGAGGGGGAGAGAGATCCTTCATGAGGAGGTGTAAGATGAGAGGAGGGAGTGGGGGGATTTTATAGGGGAGAGGGGGAAGCCCCTCCCCTGGCCGGTGGCCAAGGTGGGTGCCCCCACCTCTTCCTCATTCGTGTGGTGGAGCTCCCACTCACATCAATTCCCATTCCACTCAAAAATCCACTCATCTCCATTAAACTTCCACCAAATTTAATGCAACTCTCATTTAATAAAACTCTTTTATTTATTTTATTCAGAATTTTGTTAATTTCTTTAATTAAAAAACATTCACGTGAAACCCCCTGCAATATTTCAATATCACATGCAGAACCAATTTCAACAATTTCACGTGAAACAATTCTTGTGTCCATTGAAATAATTCCAGCGCTTTGTAATTCTTTTGTCCGGAACACATTTGCTGCAAATGGTGTTGGTATATGATGTGGGCATACCTTACAGGTACTCGAGTTTGGCATATAAGGTCCAGGTATTGTAGAAGCCCATGGCGTTAACAGCGCCCAATACAGGATTCAGGTGACTCACGGAGACTCCGATTGCTTGCAGCACAAGACGAAGCTTAAGATAGAAAGTTTAAAGGGACAAACCCTAATCTGTAACCGACTTGACCTGGTACCTGAGACCTAGACTATCTATATAAAGGCTAGGAGAGGCGGCGAGGAGGACAATCACAACCCTAGTTTCCACAACCATCGCCAGATTGCATCTGCGCACCCCGTGTAACTTTTGACTCCCTCGATAATTCCAAGACCAGACAAGCAGGAGTAGGGACCTCTATGAGGACTGAACCTGTATAAATCTTGTGTCCTTGTGTGCTTGTTTGCTAGCCGATTGATGCCTCCAGCGCTCCCTCCTTCTCCAAAACCCAAGTCCATAACAATGGGCATTGATGAGTTTAACCCTCGTCAATTGGCATCGTCTGTGGGAACTGGGAGTGCTGATGTCGCGGCTTCTTCGGCCCCGTCAACTGTGATCTACAACTCTGCAACAGTGGAGATTCGTCTCCTCTTCGGCGCCTTCGACTTCACCGTCCACACACCGTCCACTCGCCCGACTTTTGAGTCTGTGGGCGATGGGTTTCGGCTTGGCAATCGGGAGCTTATGCTTCCAAGTTGGTCAGCTGGGCACACTTTGCCTCCCTGACCAGCCGATGGTTCCCGCGATTTCTCCAGCATCATGGTTTCCCCCGCCAATCGACGCCCTAAGCGAGATCAACGCCCCGACAACAGTTGGGAGCACGGACAGCGATAGTAGTCATGGATCCGATCTGGGTGATCTGGCCTTAGAAGATGGAGCCTATGGCTCCGGATCTGAAAGTTGTGGGAGCAACAACTTCCCCAATCACTTCATGTGCGCCGTCATCAATGCATGCGACACCGGTGTCAATCGCGACAACACCAGCACTGGACCAACCAACAGCGAAAATTGTGGCCCTGCCAACGGCGCGCCCACCAACAATGGGACAGAAGGAGACCCGAACCTCACGGCGAATGAGCACACCGAAGAGCGCGTGCTGATCAAGCTCAATGACAACGAGTGGGCTCGCTGTCGGGAGGCTCTGCAGGGCAATCCCCTCCCCCTAAACTCATCACAATAGATGTTGATGGGTTACCATTGGCTGCTAAAAGAGGAGTACAAGCGCCAACATAAAGTAATCACGCAACTAGATGCGCATAGAAAGGCGGCAGATGAGTCGAGTCTTCGACGGGCTCAACTCTCTTCCATGGGAGGATCCTCCTCCAAGGGCAACGACTACATGGCCGCCAAACGGCGATCTCGATTGGCCCACCTCACCTACAAGGAGTGAGAAGAAGCTGTGCGAGTCCTTGACTTCGGCTACATGACGGTGGATACGCGGGGCAACGTGCTCCCAAAGACACCGCAAGCAGCGGTGACAGCGGCCACCATGTACCTCCTCAACAACCAGCCACCGGCTAGGGATCCGCGAACCACCATGCACCAATCTACAATCACAGGCTTGGGGCTAGTCGAAGTTGCCCTCGTCAAGGAGCCAACACCGGAGCCGTAGAAAAGTAAAGCTCTGGACAAGTATTACTACTCATACTCCTCCAGTGACGACAGCCACGATCTGTCACGGCGACGCTGCTCACGGCGACATGACCACGACTACGACGCGCGTGATGACATCACACAGCGCAAGGTCGACAAGATGCACGCAAGGCATGCCCGTTCGACTGACTCGGAAGACGGCGAAGTAGAGCTTTGTGGTGCCAGATGCTTCAGAAGAGCCATCAGGCAGAAGCGAATGCCTAAAGGTTTCAAACTCCCATCGGAGAACCCGAAATTCGACAGCCTGTAGGACCCGAAGATTTGGCTGGAAGATCACATCTCCTCCGTCAGGCTGAATGGCAGAAGCTCAAGCACGGCAATGCAATGCCTACAGCTACAGCTGCAAGGCGCCGCCCGCGCATGGCTCAACAATCTCCTGCGGGGATCAATTCACATCTAGGAAGAGTTGGTCTACATCTTCGTGCGCAACTTCAAGGGCACTTATATAAGGCCCACATCAATCGAGGAACTAAGAGGCTACCACCAAAGGTCTGGAGAGTCGCTGCGCTCATAAATCCAGAGATGGTCCATCATCAAGAATTATGCAGAAGATATCTCTGAGGATCGCGCAATCGACGCGTTCAACGGCGGCGCTCGTCGTAGAGAGCTCAGGGAGGAGCTGGGCCGCTCGAAGCCCAAGACAATCGACAACCTGACGGAGATCACGAATAGGTGGGCTGATGGAGAGGACTCGGTGAAAAACCGTGCATACTCCAATGATGACGATGACCTCGGGTGTAGACGTGATCGCCGAGGAAAACATCGAATGCGCGTCTACGAGGACTGTGAAGAGGTCGACATGGTCGCGGTTGGCTACACCGACAAATGCGACGACAACCGCAACAATGGATACCACAATGGTGGATACCGTGACAACGGAAAAACCACGCAGGTGTGGCAGGGCCGCACTCGCGATGAGGCACCTGGAACATCCATCCAGGAAAAACTGTCTGGACCGTGCAACGTACACTTCTACATCGACAAGCATGACAGCAAGAAAAAGTCCAGCCACCTTCTCAAGGACTGCCGCGAGTTCCTCAAGCTCCACGAAGGCCTGGCCTAGATGAATCGCGATGCGATCAACCAGGGCTACGGAGCTGCCCCGGACGCTGTAGCTCATGGAGCACCACCACCACCACCTGGGCCACCACCACCCACGACTGCGCCAGTCCAGAACCATGGAGGAGAGCCATACCCACGAGCGCTGGGAAACATGGGGATGATCCAAAAGGGTCGCCCCTCAAATCAAGCGTAGAAATCGAACACTCGCCAGGTGAACCTGGCGATGAACTCTCCGCCCTCCACCGCTGAGTAGCTCAGTGGCAGCGAGTCCTGCATCACCTTCGACAGGAGCGACCACCCACGTCAAGTACCTCGCCTAGGCCACTGTCCCTTGGTGCTTGAGGCGCAGATCGGTGGCTTCGAGATGAGTCGCGTCTTCATGGACGGCGGAAGCGGCATCAACTTCATGTTCATAAGTACCTTGCGTGCAATGAGGATCCCTCTAACATGCCTGGAAGTTTCAAACACGACGTTCCATGGCATCGTCCCAGAAAAGGGTGTGTACCCCCTGGGCAAGGTCAACCTCGACGTCATCTTCGACACGCTGCAAAGTTTCCATTGAGAGCGCATCGACTTTGAAGTTGTTGACTGGCCTTCATAGTCCCACTGCATCCTTGGACGTGTCGCGTTCACGAGGTTCATGGCGGTACCACACTACACTTACCTGCAGATGAAGATGCCAGGCCCAAACGGCGTCATCACAATCAATGGAAGCTTCGAGAGGTCTGAGAGCTGTAATAGAGAATTCAAAAGAATCCCCCAGTCCTTCGGCATGCAAGAGGAACTTGCAAGGTTGAAGGAGTCAACAGACAACAGCCTGCCTCCCCTGAGAAACCCAAGCTCACCCGACCAATTCGTCAACTTGTCGGTGCACACCAAGAAAGTCCAGGTCCACCCAACGGACCCGACCAAGACGACCCTCATCGCCAACAACTTGAGTCCCACATAGGAACTCGCGCTCGTCAAATTCCTCCATGAGCACTGGGAAATCTTCACCTGGTGTCCAACGGACATGCCAGGAGTTCCCAGGGAATTTGTCGAGCAGTCACTCAACATGAATCCAGACGCAAGGCCAGTCAAGCAAACAATACTATGATTGTCTGAACCAAGAGCAAAAGCGGTCAGTATGGAAGTCAACAGACTCCCCGACGCAAAATTCATACGCGAGATCAAGGAAAGCACCTGGCTCACAAATCGAGTGCTTGTGCCTAAAAAGGACACGGATATCCTGCGGATGTGCATGGACTTCACCTCCTTGAACAAACACTGCCCGAAGGATCACTTCCTGTTGTCATGGATCGATCAAATAATCGACTCCACTGTGGGATGCAAGCGCCTCTGCTTCCTCGACGCCTACTCAGGCTACAATAAGATTCGAATGAAGGAGGAAGACCAGGAGAAAACAGCGTTTACAACACCCTTTGGTGTGTTCCGCTACAACACGATGCCCTTCAGGCTAAAAACGTAGGAGCCACCTATCAGCGATGTATGCAGGCCTGCCTCAAGAATCAGCTTGGCCGCAATATCCAAGTCTCAATGACATCGTCGTCAAAACCAAAAAGGAAGCCACGTTACTCGACGATCTCCGCGAGACCTTCGATAACCCCAATCGATACCGGATCAAGCTCAATCCGGACAAATGCGCCTTCGGCGTACCATCTAGGCAATTGCTCGGGTATCTCATCTCCGCAAGAGGGATCGAGGCAAACCCGAAGAAGATAAAAGCCATACTGGCCATGGAGAAGCTGAAGAACGTAAAAGGCGTCTAGCAGCTGGCTGGGCAAATCACAGCGCTTAGTCGATTCATCAGTAGAATGGGCGAAAGGGCACTGCCCTTCTATCAACTTCTCTGTAAAGCTGACAAGTTTGAGTGGACAGATGAAGCACAAGAAGCATTCAAAGACCTAAAGCGTCTACTATCCACCTCGCTAGTATTGGTGACGCCTCACGAAAAGGAGTCGTTGTTGCTATATATCTCCGCCATCAACCAAGTGGTCAGCACTATGCTCGTGGTGGAGCGAGCTAAAGAAAATAAAGTCCATGGGGTACAATGCCTAGTCTACTACCTCAGCGAGGTGCTCACACCAACAAAATAGTGGTACCTGCACTACCAGAAGCTGGCCTACGGTGTCTTCATGACCGCCAGGCGACTGCGCCACTACTTCCAGGAGCACCCAATCGTAGTGGTGAATGACGCCCCGTTCGGGCACATACTCAATAATCCCGACACTACCAGACGAGTCGCGCTCTGGGGCATAGAACTGTCTCCACGAGACATCACATACGAGAAGCACGACGCGATAAAATCGCAAGTTCTCCCGGACTTCCTCGTGCACTGGATGGAGAACCAGCTCCCCGACAAGCCAGACATGTCCTACCTATGGACAATGCACTTCGACGGGTCCAAGCGCAAGGAAGAAGCTGGCGCAGGTGTCATACTGACATCGCCCCAAGGTGACAAGATGAGGTACGTTCTACGAATGCAGTTCACAGCCTCCAATAATGAAGCCGAATATGAAGCCTTGCTCCACGGGATGCGAATGACAAAATTCTGCGGCGCGAAGTGACTCGTCATCTATGGCGATTGCAAATTGGTGGTCAACCAAACAATGAATGAGTGTGACGCCCTGAGCGACAACATGATCGCCTACCGCGACCTCTAAGACGCACTCGAAGGGGACTTCAACGGCTACGAGTTGTGCCACATTGGACGTGAAAGCAATGAGGAGGCTGACATACTCGCCAACATTGGTTCCACCTACGCCCAGGTGCCACCTGGCGTATTTCTAGAGCGCATCTGCGAACGCTCCATCAAACCAAAGGCTAGAGAGCCTAAAGCTATCACAACAAAGGACTCGGGGGATACGCCACCGAGCGAGCCCATGGCACTCGACAACATGGAGCCAGAAACAGGACTCGAAGGCCCCATGGATGTTATGATGATCGAGCCATCTTGGACGCAACCGTATATCACATACCTGCTTAGCAAAAGGCTGCCAGATGACCCAACTGATGCGCCCCTTATCAATGGCGGACTATACAAGCATAGCATCATAGGAGTCCTTCAGCGGTGCGTCTCCAACGGGGACAGAAGAGCCATCCTCCTCGACATACAAGAAGGCACTTGCGGGCACCACGCCGGCAGTCGCGCTCTCGTCGCCAAAGCTCTACGAGCTAGATTCTACTGGCCAACGACCATGCGTGATGCCAAGGACATCGTCTAGTGCTGCAACGCTTGCCAGCGATTCGTGGACAAACCGCACGCACCTGGTGTGGAGCTCAGGCCAATACCTGTGGCTTGGCATTTCGCGCAATGGGGAATCGACATGGTCGGTAAGCTCTAGAGATCCTCACGAGGAGGATACGTCTACCTCCTAGTTGCGGTCGACAAATTCACAAAGTGGATTGAGGCCATGACGGTGACAAACCAATCGGGAGCCATCGCTATCAAGTTCTTCGAGTCCATTGTCTTCCGCTTCGGGGTGCCACATAGCATCATCAAGGACAATGGTACAAACTTCACCTCCAAGGAGTTCCAGGACAATGGGACGAACCCTTGATAACACCAACCCCGCTGCAACGCACCTGACAGGTTGGCAAGGTGCTGAAGTGAATACACGTCAGGCTAACAAAAAGGACATGTATATTTCAATACACTCGAAAAATTTACAAGCTAGCAATCTCTTCACACATTAACGGGTATCAACCACACCCGACACAATCATATAATTTTTACAACACTTTTACATTTATATGCAGGGTATATACTACACTACTGCTGCAAGAGGAGAACATTTGTTTGTTCCTCAAAGAAATCGACAATATATTTGGCTGGCCGGTCAACCGCTTGGTAGTGTGGCACCATGTTCCAAGTCATCCCTTCTGGCAGCGGCGGACCAGTGGCAACAGCCGCGACATCCAAGTCTGGACAATGCAATCGAACAAGCGCCAATGCAGCCTTGGCACCTGCGACCAGCTGTTGGCGCACGCACTCGCGGACCGCACTGATATCCTGAAACTTCCAAGCAAAGCTAGAAAGCTTGATTGCACCACATCCAGGGGAAACATTGCTTCGAAGATATGCCTAAGGAACAATTGCGCCTTCTTCAAACACTGAAGCACCCGTGACGCATGATCCTACAACATCGCCAATGCGACTGCACGATCGTGGTCCACCCAGAAGTACCCACTAGCCTACAACTGCTCCTGGGTCAAGTTGTTCATACCAATGGACACCCGGTACCTCTCTTCCTATGGATGACGAGCGCTAACAACTACAAAAGCAAGACTAGAGCATAAGATAGAGTATCGCCGCGAATGACCAAAGCAAAGGATGAGAAGATAGAGAGCTAACATTTAAATTGTTCGTTCAACTGCGCAACTTCGTCAAGGAGAAACTTCTCGCGAGCAGTGGTGTAATCCCCCAGGATTAGGGTTAAACAAATACCAGACCTTAGCCTGACATAATCTTAACCTAGAGCTCGAGGATATCTAGTGATAAATTGGTAACACAACAGTAACCCTGCGACACAAAAATTATTACAGGAAGCTCATAACTGAGCGAAGAACCAAAATATTACAAGTAGAGGTCACTGACCACAAACATCAAACAACGGAAGGCAAATTATGCTATTAAGTATAGCAAACTTAACAAATGGCCTAAGAGGCCTGAAGCATAATGATGATGTCCCAGCCCATAGATTCCAGGCTGTCGGCCGGGAACCCCAAGCTACTCGTCGGTGTCGATGTCATACCAAACTCGTCTTCAAGGGAACACTTACTCTGCTACAAAAGTATCAACAAAGAAAGGGTGAGTACAGGGTGTACTCTGCAAGACTTATGGCTGGTGGGGTTATTTTGCATAAAGCCATCTTTGTTTATAAAATAGAGGGAGAAGAAGCTCGTCTAATCAGATAATTTTAAAAGGGGATAAGAGAGCAACATCTACAAAAGAATTGATCATCATCTTGATATCCACCAAAGTAATCCTCATATCATGACTAGGATCACCCCTTCGTACCCAAGAGGAAGCATCCTTAAGCACACGTTAAACTGCCAACTTTTACGATTAGGTTATAGTTCTCTATGATCTTAGAATTTGGTCACCAAGCGTTCATAAGCGTGAACACGGCTTTTTGAAAAGATTTAACCCTGAATGGGTGTACAACTTTACCCACACATACCAACCGACTCTTAATGCCAAGCTATTAGCCCTATTCCTTGGAAGGCCGGCAGAGGGTGGTTGGACACGACCTTTACCTTGCATTTACCGAGACCATGAGTCACACCCTAAGGATGGTTCCGCTGTAACGGGTCAAATCCCGAAGCCGGTCCCTAGAGATGTGGGTGAGTTTGGTTTATTAGGGGCTCCATCAACCCCAAGCAACCCGGTCCACACTTCCCTACATGTATGAATGCACCCCCTTCACCACCTTCGAGAACAACCAGAATGCATATGTCAAATGGAACACCGAACTAGGTGACTCATGGAATCTACTAGGCAAGTTAGTTACCCGTGAGGTTTTCCATGCCCCGTGTGGTTGTATGCTTGTCTCGGTTCCAAAGGCAAGAACTCGGTTCCTAGTAGTGGAGAGCATGGGCCTACAAAAACCACATCCCACCGAGGCCTCCCATACAAGCCTTAGCATGTTTAACCTTTACCACTGATCTTACCTCATCAGTATACCTCGATCTCCTGTCATACTAGATTCTCTACATCTGATACATCATCTGGATGAACCAGGACTGACTGCTAAGCATGGCTAAGCAAGACATAGATAAAAGCTCTAGCAGTGCACACAAGACAAACCTAGTTATGCTAGGGGTAGTGGATCAGGTAATATAAGCTCAAGGGGGTAATGCAACAGATATGATACTCTATCTATCGATAAAAGAACATAGTAGAATCGTATGCATCATGGAAAGAATGAAATACTTTCGAAATCATAGGATTGTATAATGGTGGGGCTATGCTTGCCTTGTTTGTTGATACCCAAATATAGATCTTCGGAAGCCTTGTACTTGACTTGGTTATAGTTGGTCAAGTATTGTTCATCGATCTTCTATGGTGTTGATCTTGGTCTTCAATCTTGATCTTGATATCATATTCTACCGGGAAGAAGCAAACATTGGAAAGAAAGGGAAACAATCAATACATGACATCGATGCAATGCTCAAGCAAGGATGATGATATGACAAGTTTAATAGCATTGAAATGAGACCCTAAAGCATGCCTGGCAATTTAAGCGGGATCCGAGGGGTCCAAACCCTAAAACAGGAGAGACCCCGGAATACATGTGAGGGTTCGTATCTTCTTCTAGTTAAACTTGTAATGAAAGTTGTTGAACAATGCATGAGTGTGAGTCTAACGTGTGGATCTCATTTTTCTGAACATTCTGATATATTATACAAATTTTCTGACTTATAAATAAAAAGATATTGATTTTACAAGTTTATTTCAAATTCTGGAATTATTAAAGCCTTTATTACATCAGGCTGACGTCAGCTTATCCTAACCCCAATACTTTTCTCACCGAAGCAGACCCTAACTACTATGGCTGACGGGTGGGACCTGGGCCACACGGGCACCACGCGACAACCACACGAGCACCACATCACCACGACGGGCGGCGCGACAGACGGTGGTCGGCGACGATGTTGGAGAGCGCGCGGGGCTGCGGGGCTACGTGCGTTCGAATCAGCGCATCAAGGGGAGTCTTGAAGGGGCGGCGCCGCTGGATTTCGGTCACCGGAGCTTGGCCGGCGACGAGGCCGAGCGGCGGCAGCTCCAGGCGCACGGCGCGATGGCGGCACAGAGGGGAATGAAGACGGTGGAGAGGTCCTTCCGGACCGTGAGCTCACCTAGATTGCAACGCGGGGGTCGGGGAGAGCATGCGAGGTCAGAGGGCACCAGAAACGATGTCGGCGAGCGGTGGCTGGAGTTGGGACGCCGAGGATGGTGAGCTCGATTCGAAGCTCCACTCCTCGATTCCTTTGGCAGGGGAGTAGAGGGTGGCGAGGCAGTTCTTCTAGCACTCTCAGCTGGGTCTAGGATGGCCGGAGACGATGGCGATTCGAACCGGCGGTGGGCTAGGGTTTCGACTCTGATGGGGAACAAGAGAGGGCGAGCTCGCAAGGGAAAAGAGATAGGGACGAGGTAGAGGCGTCCACGGTGGGTCTTATCCTCTCCCGGGGCTCCACGGGCGGCGGAGAGTAGGCGCGGGGATCAACGGCGAGGCCGATGATAGACAGCTACTTGCCAGCGACAGGGAAGAGGACGAATAGAATGTCGAAAGGGTATGTGGGCCTGGGCTTAGGTGGGCTGCAGGTGGGCCACGAGCTGCTGCGCGTGGGCGGCAGGTAGAGGGAGGAGAGAGGAAATGGGTCGGCCTGGAGCTACTGGTTCTGTGTTTTTATTATAAAACCTTTTTATTTTTTTCTGCTTTCATTTTCCCTTTTGTATTTTCAAATACTTTCTGTTTGAATCCTTTCAAAAATACCAGAAACTTTTGTAAACTATAGAAAATATTGTAGGGCCCTTTAATCAATTTGGGCTCCACTATTTTGGTGGTTTTCAAAATATTCAAACACATTTTGAATTGTTTTTAAGAGGAAGGAGAAAATTTAGTGTTTAGGGTTTGGCATTATTTTCTTTGCATGCATTTTTAAATATGATGCTGATGAATGCACAACCAACCCTAATTAAGGATTAACTAAAACTGGGGCGTTACAGCTCTATCCCCTTACGAGAATCTCGACCCGAGATTCCAAAGGTAGGAAAGAAGGAAGGAACAGGGTCACTTTTAAGGATAAGAGGGAAACACACTGAACAACACACTAGGTATCTCATGGTTAACTCATGAAAGGAGTGTTCAAAACAACTCTGAGATGATAGACATGAAACACATGAAGGTAACGGAGGAAACAAGAGGAGATAGGTTTCAAATTATTAGATAGTTGGTCTTCATAAGGATTGAGACCATGGAGCTTCAGAAGGGTTTAGGCTTCTGAAAAGGAAAGCTTACAACAAAAAAGAACAAAACCACAGACTTCGTGAGATGAAACTCTACTAGACAACTTAAGTAGAGCTTCTAGGGATTCAAAGATACGGATAACCAAGTTGTTGAACTACTTTTGATATAGAAGGATCACTCTTCTTTCAACATATGGTTAGGACAGAAAGGTTGTTTTGTGGCGAGGACTCGTAAGAGTCACAAGGAACATGTAACAAGACAACTATTGATTACCAAAATCATAGTCACTCTATGAACATGATGAAGAACGAAGGAAACTCTTTATTCATCCAGGTCTATCAAAATCTTTGCCAAAGATCGTGATATCACTTTGCACCACTAAGATGAATATATAAGAAGATTCCTGATGAGACGAGGAAAAAGAAACTTCATTCTCAGACTTCCATTACTTGGCACAACAGAATGCTTGCCCACATAAAGGGTCTGGAGGATCGACCGAGAGACATTTTGCAACATTACTTTAAATGTTCTCCTTGATGTTTGAGAAAGCAGACATCAAGTAAAGGTTGGACTTCGATACAAAGGAAACCATAAGAACAACTCCTATAATTAACTCATAGAAGATGCCTCATGAAGGGTGGTTGTTATTTGCTGATTCAATAGAATATGGCAATAGGTATTCCGACAAGTTGTGTCAACCATTACAACAATCTTGCCGGATGTTCAAAGAAACCTATGTCAATTCCTTGAAGAACACCAACCATCATATTTGCTTGAGATTCAGATTCAGGTTTGGTGGAAGGATACTTCAGACTCAGCATGTCCGAATATAAGGTTTGCAACATTTACCACAAAGATAAAGTTGCTAGATTCTCAATATATTGACTATGGTGTCAAGCTCCAAAAGAATGAGCTAGATTTCTAGACCCATGTATTAACAACTTGCCTAAGGACAACTGCTCATACATCGAGTACTTGCAACAAAATACAACTATGTCCTTAAGGTACGGAGTTAACTCTACTCGAATCCACGGCGACATCTTTCAACATTTGCACGTGAATCGGAGAAGGTCACTTCCAACATCCAGAACACATACTTCGAGGTGACACGAAGAAGGTTCTCAAAAAGTTTTCCAACATTAATGCCAAATGTTCCATATGAATCTAGTATAGCTTGGAGAAAATAAGGATGTCATCGATGGGCTCAATAACAAACTTATTGAGATACTCCAGGAAGATGGACTCATATGTTGTATAAACAAGGCAAAGTATTGGTCAGACCAAAGGATATGAGGATGTACTCAAGTGAAACATCACGAGTAGTAACATCATCAAGATAGTCCTTGGAACTGAGTTTGATTTGACGATAACCCAAAACAAATCAAGGGTGGGGGAAGATAACATATCCACAAAGGAAATACTATCTTTCTTCAGCACGAACAAAACTAGACATCCCTTTAAGATGAACTAAGTTAGATAGAACTTTTGTCTTACAACTCTCCAAGTTATTGTTTAAGCTCAACCAACTAGTTCAGGGGTATCTAGCATGGATCCTTGGAGAAAAGAGCAGTTCAGAGAAATAGCTTGCTCAAGAACTTGACAGCACGGTCATGTGGCAACATGGCAATACTTCTAGTAGACATCTAGAATATTACGAACCACCGATATGTCGCTTAGTTAGAGAGGAAACTTTGGTAAGGCAAGATGACATAGTCTCAGAGTTTTGGCACGAGCCTAACTCTTTGACTGAAGAGAGCGTACCAGAATAACAGACTTGGTAGCGCAATCATCATTTGCTTTCTGATAGGGTAACCAATCACACTAAGAATGAATCAAATGTCCTTAGGGTTCAAAGCAATAATGATTACTTAGAATCTGAGATGACCACATTATTACGCACATGCATCATTCTCGAGCGTGAAAGCTCGAAAGAAGGGTGGGTAAATTTGTGTAAAAGCATCACTTCATTACGAAGGCCATGAAACTCAATAAAACCTCTTAATATAAAAGGGTGTGATACACTAAGGTAGAACAGATAGAAGCTAATCATGCCTCTTAATATGCAGACTACAACCCTTTGACCTGGTCCTAGATATGACGAGGTACTGGAGTTTGTTTCTCCTGACATTCCGAAATGGTTTGTCATGATGGACCACAAGAGTATATTGCATCGGAAGACACCAATGCACATTACTACTTGCCTACCAACTGATAGACAAAGGTCACAAACAAGAAGGGGAAACGGAACATGCTCATGATAGAATACCGAGATGTGGATGCATAAGTCAACAATCTACCGAAGACCGGTGCAGGAAAGGTAGGTGTGGCAAAGTCACAGGTATAGATGCGAGACTCTCTAGGAGTACTCTTGTCGTGATCTATTTGGTTCCATTAAAGAACATCTTCCATAGCTAGTGGTAAGGGAAGTCCTTAATTGTCACAACTCAATCATGACAATAACCATAAGCTTGAAGACCAGAATGGTAGTACCAGCCATCCTGAGGTAATGTTTGAACATTATCGACAGGGGTCAAAGGAATGGATCTTGGGTTAAATATTAGCTTCATGTACTAGATTCACCACACTAGAATCCAGAACAATCCGGGATCTTCGGTTCAAGTCCAAGGGTTAAAACCCGAGAAAATAAGTAACTACTACTTGAGTAACGTAACGTACACTACAAGGTAGCAATCACAAGGTAGCTTCCAAGAGAAGAAATTGCTTCTAAAGTACCCAAACAAACAGAAGGGAGGCACACGAGGCGAGAAGAAACCTCGAAGCCTAGAATAGAACACTATGGATCCTGCAATATAATATTGTGGGTCCATAAGGTACAGAGATCATGAGGGAAAGGAATCTCTCAGCTTAAGCAGAGAAAAGGGGAAACAAGGAATTCACAACACACACAACTCTAGAGAACTCTACACTAGGTCAATTGGCTGAAAAACGACATGCCTAGAAGGCACCTAAGCTTTGAAAGACTAGAAGAGATATCAAAACTTCTCCAAAGTCAACACAAGATAAGATGACCCAGAGTTACAGTAGACATGGATAAGGAGAAAAAGAAGCATACTAGAGTTTTCACAAATACTTTTCATCTTTGAAATAGTTTTCACAAACACTAGACTCAACATCGACCAGTAGCAAGGTTTTCCTACGGTCGGTACTGCTCTGATACCAAGAACTGTAACACCCTCGAGATCAGGGTTAAACAAATCCTAGACATTAGCCTGACATAAGCTTAACCTAGAGCTTAAGGATGTCCAGCGAGAAATCGGTAACACAACAGTAACCTTGCGACACAAAAATTATTACAGCAAGCTCATAACTGAGCGAAGAACCAAAATATTACAAGCAGAGGTCACTGACCACAAACATCAAACAACGGAAGGCAAATTATGCTATTAAGTATAGCAAACTTAACAAATGGCCTAAGAGGCCTGAAGCATAACGATGACGTCCCAGCCCATAGATTCCAAGCTGCCGGCCGAAAACCCCAGCTACTCGTCGGTGTCAATGTCGTACCAAACTCGTCTTCAAGGGAACACTTACTCTGCTACAAAAGTATCAACAAAGAAAGGGTGAGTATAGGGTGTACTCTGCAAGACTTATGGCTGATGGGGTTATTTTGCATAAAGCCATCTTTGTTTATAAAATAAGAGGGAGAAGAAGCTCGTCTAATCAGAATATTTTAAAAGGGGATAACAGAGCGACATATACAAAAGAATTGATCATCATCTTGATATCCACCAAAGTAATCCTCATCTCATGACTAGGATCACCCCCTCGTACCCAAGGGGAAGCATCCTTAAGCACACGTTGAACTGCCAACTTTTACGATTAGGTTATAGTTCTCTATGATCTTAGAATTCGGTCACCAAGCGTTCATAACCGTGAACACGGATTTTCGAAAAGATTTAACCCTGCAGGGGCGTACAACTTTACCTACATGTACCAACCGACTCTTAATGCCAAGCTATTAGTCCTCTTCCTTGGAAGGACGGCAGAGGGTGGTTGGACACGACCTCTACCTTGCGTTCACCGAGACCATGAGTCACACCCTAAGGATGGTTCCACCGTAACAGGTCAAATCCCGAAGCCGGTCCCTAGAGATGTGGGCGAGGTTGGTTTATCAGGGGCTCCATCAACCCCAAGCAACCCGGTCCATGCTTCCCTACCTATATGAATGCACCTCCTTCACCGCCTTCAAGAACAACCAGAATCCATATGTCGAATGGAACACTGAACTAGGTGACTCATGGAATCTACTAGGAAAGTTAGTTACTCGTGAGGTTTTCTAGGCCCCGTGTGGCTGTACGCTCGGTTCCAAAGGAAAGAACTCGGTTCCTAGTAGTAGCGAGCAAGGGAATAAAAAAACCACATCCCACCGTGGCCTCCCATACAAGCCTTAGCATGTTTAACCTTTACCACTGATCTTACCTCATCAGTATGCCTCGATCTCCTGTCATACTAGATTCTCAGCATCTGATACATCATCTGGATGAACCAGGACTAACAGCTAAGCATGGCTAATCAAGACATAGATAAAAGCTCCATCAGTGCACACAAGCCAAACCTATTTATGCTAGGGGAAGTGGATCAGGTAATATAAGCTCAAGGGAGTAATGCAACAGATAGGATACTCTATCTATCGATAAAAGAACACTGTAGAATCGTATGCATCATGGCAAGAATGAAATACTTTCGAAATCATAGGATTGTATAATGGTGGGGCTATGCTTGCCTTGTTTGTTGATACCCAAATATAGATCTTCGGAAGCCTTGTACTTGACTTGGTTATAGTTGGTCAAGTATTGTTCATCGATCTTCTACGGTGTTGATCTCGGTCTTCAATCTTGATCTCGATATCATATTCTATCGGGAAGAAGCAAACACGAGAAAGAAAGGGAAACAATCAACACATGGCATTGATGCAATGCTCTAGCAAGGATGCTGATATGAGAAGTTTAATAGCATTGAAATGAGACCCTAAAGCATGCCTGGCAATTTAAGCGGGATCCGAGGGGTCCAAACCCTAAAACAGGAGAGACCCCGGAATCACCTATGAGGGTTCGTATCTTCTTCTAGTTAAACTTGTAATGAAAGTTGTTGAACAATGCATGAGTGTGAGTCTAAAGGGTGGATCTCATTTTTCTGAACATTTTGATATATTATACACATTTTTCGGACTTATAAATAAAAATAATTTGATTTTACAAGTTTCTACCAAATTCTGGAATTATTAAAGCCTTTATTACATCAGGATGATGTCAGCTTATCCTAACCCTAATACTTTTCTTACCGAAGCAGAGCCTAACCACTACGGCTGACGGGTGGGACCTAGGCCACGCGGGCACCACGCGGCAGCCACGCAAGCACCACGTCACCACGATGGGAGGCGTGGCAGACGGTGGCCGGCGGCGATGCTAGAGAGCGCGCGGGGCTGCGGGGCTACGTGTGTTCGAATCAATGCATCGAGGGAAGCCTTTAAGGGGCGACGCTGCTAGATTTCGGTCACCGGAGCTTGGCCGGCGACGAGGCCGAGCGGTGGCGGCTCCAGGCGCACGGCGCGACAGCGGCACAGAGGGGAAGGAAGACGGCGGAGAGGTCCTTCCGGACCATGACCTCACCTAGATTGCAACGCAGGGGTCGGGCAGAGCAAGCGAGGCCGGAGGGCGCCAGAAACGATGTCGGAGAGCGGTGGCCGGAGTTGGGATGCCGAAGACGGTGAGCTTGATTCAAATCTCCACTCCTCCATTCCTTTGGCAGGGGAGTAGAGGGTGGCGAGGTGGTTCTTCCAGCACTCTCAGCTGGGTCTAGGATGGACGGAGATGACGGCGATTCGAACCGGCGGTGGGCTAGGGTTTCGGCTCCGATGGGGAACGAGAGAGGGAGAACTGGCACGGGAAAAGAGATAGGGACGAGGCAGAGGCGTCCACGGCGGGTCTTATCCTCTCCCGGGGCTCAATGGATGGTGGAGAGCAGGCGCCGGGAATCGACAGCGAGGCCGACAGCAGGCAGCTGCTTGCCAGCGATAGGGAAGACGACGAACAGAACGTCGAAAGGGTATGTGGGCCTAGGCTTAGGTGGGCCGCGAGCTGCTACGCGCGGGCAACAGGTAGACGGGGGAGAGAGGAAATGGGTCGGCCTGGAGCTGCCGGTTCTGTGTTTTATTATAAAACCTTTTTATTTTTTTCTGCCTTCATTTTCTCTTTTGTAATTTCAAATACTTTCTATTTTGAATCATTTAAAAAATACCAGAAAGTTTTGTAAATGATAGAAAATATTATAGGGCCCTTTAATCAACTTGGGCTCCACTATTTTGGTGGCTTTCAAAATATTCAAACCCATTTTGAATTGTTTTTAAGAGGAAGGAGAAAATTTAGGGTATAGTGTTTGGCATTATTTTCTTTGCATGCATTTTTAAATATGATGCTCATGAATGCACAACCAACCCTAATTAAGGATTAACTAAAACTGGGGCGTTACAAGTGGTTTTCTCAGCCTTCGACTTCCACACGTCCGCGTTACCATGGACAATGGGCAACTCTCGCTCCAACTACTTTACGCGATCACGCAGTCACGCAAGCAACAACAACTCCTTCACCTTTGAACGCGGTTGCGCCGCAGTTTCATCAGTGGGAGGAGAGTCAGGAGGACAACTCGAAGGACCCTATTACAGCCAAACAAGAGGCAAATAAGACCAACTATACATTGATAAAAAAGGGCGGAGTACATTCAAATTGAGCAAAGTATTAACAGGGGTACCCCCACAGAACATGGTTCGGCAAAAGGGAAGCTACACTATTACATATGGCAGCTAAGGCACGTTCTGCTTCTTCGACTTCAACTTCGACTTCGGGGGCTTCCTCGAATCCGTGGCAGTCTCTGACACCATAGACTTCCTAGTGGTAGCCCCAAACGTCGCAGCCTTTGCCGCCTTCACTCGCCGCAGCTCCACGGAATATTTGGCGACTGTCTCAATAAGACGAGGCCCATACTTACTGCAACTAGTGGCGAAGGGAGTGAACACTACCTGCTGGCCATCTATGTCGACAGGCATCGCCTCGAAGATCACGCTCGGGTTTAGCTCTGCACCATGTGCTTGCACCATCGCGAGTGCCATTGTGGTGCCAAGAGACCACTGCACATTTTTGAAGTCCATCGGGATGCCTTCCACAAAGGATTCCACCAAGCCATCAAGATTTTCGATTAAGCTGGCCTTGGGAACCATATCCTCTCGGAGGCGGCTCAGCACGCCCTTGGCTTTCCTGAGCGTGTCTCGGAGGGAGACACTGCGGTCCTCGACTGCGGCCATGGAGCCAGCCAAGGCATCTGCGCGGCGCAAGGCCTGGGCATCGAAGCTTATGCCGGCAGCATCTGAAAAACACAGGGTATCAGCACAGCGACATAAAAACAAAAATAGGGAAAAATGCAAGTGAAGCAGAATAATACCCGAGAGCACTTTCACAATCGAGAAAAGCTGTTCTACGAATAACTTCTCCCTTTCGGTAGTGGAAGCACGCATCTCTTCCTCGCCTTTTTGTGACTCCTCCAGAGCCACGACTGCCTCATCGTGCTTCTTCTCCGTTGCGGCAAGTCCCTTCTCGAGGGAAGTAATGCGACGGAGAAGCTCATTATGCTCACCTACAAGGGGCAGAACATGAAAACGCATGAGTTCACAAACCTCTATTCAAGAAGAGCGGTGCGACAAGATTAACACAAACCTTCGACTGCTCGATGGCGGTTGTCCAGCAAGGCATAAGAAGCATCAGCATTAGCAAGGCAAGTATCTGCTCCGCGAGGCGAGTGGAATCCTTCACGATGGGCTACATCAAAAGATAAGAAGCATCAGCATTAGCAAAAATGAACAAAGTATGCACATCAATCAAAATTCGAATGCCAGTGGCAAAAGACACTTACATGCTCCTCCAGGGACTCTGAAGGTTCCTGTCGAGTGGGCATTCGTGCAACCATCTGGTGCCCCCCAGCATGGGGGGAACTCAAAGAGTTGGTGCCGGAGTGGGCCGCCACCGGAGTAGAAGGAGACCGTATGGCCACCTCCTTGTTCTTGGAGTCTCCGACTCCAGATTCTTTAACAAATTGGCAGTCATTGAAAGACGACAATGCTGTTTGGCTGCAAATACCCAACACCACTTCAGAAGAGAAAACTTCGAGGAAAACAAGATGAACTCGAGAAATATAAAGACTTACCTGTCAAAATTCTCGAGGTCAAAGGAATCTCCCGACGACTCCTTCGGCAACCTCAGCTTCTTCCTTGCAGGAGGAGCCATGGTGCTCACAGGCACAGCGGGGATTGGCTCCTCTACAACAGTAGAAGGATCCTATGGCGTCGACGGTGAGGAGGCATCTGAATCCTTGCTACGGGAGCGCTTGCGAGTCCCGTGATCACTAGACTTGGGGGCTTCCTGCTCCTCCCCAATAGGGACAGTGGAGCTCGACTCATCCTCTTCCTCCGCCTTGCGTGGGATAATTCCTTCCAGCTGGGGAGGTAAGCTAGCGCCCACTTTCTAGTCCTACAATCACGAAAAGCATCAGTATACAAAAGCACCTACAAGCGGTTGAAAAAACAAGAAACTTTAAAGAGAAATCCACCTCAGGCGGAGGATTGCTGGTGCGGAATGGAGGCACGACTGAGTCACTCGGGAGATCCTCCTTGGCGGTGTACTTGGTCACCAGTCGCAACCTCCTGTTTACTTCACCAGAGGAAATTCCCTCTCCAGAAATGCGAGTGACATCACTTGCACTGATCCAACAGAACATTGGGTGTACCCTAGCCTGTAGAGGCTATACGCGGCGACGCATCCAAGTGCGAATGAGCTCTGCACTGCCTACTTCTTTCCCTATGCGATGTTTGAGGTCACAAACATGCTGATACAGGGTCTCTGTTTCCTCGACTTCGGTGGGCATCACTACGTTCTTCCAGGACCTCCTCCTCTTGCAGACTGTCACCGGATCGAAGGGTGCGAGTTCGTAGTGCTCTCCATCGGCCTTTTGGTCGTGGATGTAGAACCACTTATCCCTCCACCCTTGGATAGATGCAGTGATCTTGATGGCGAAATAAGTGACATTGGAGTCGATGTGGATCATGCATCCCCCTACATCGTAGACTACAGAACCCGACCCTGACCGACGTTTGAGCTTGAAGAGTTTTTTGAAGAGGCCGAAGTGTGGCTCAATTCCGAGTCAGCACTCGCAAAGAGTTATGAACCAGGCGATGTGCAGGATAGAGTTCGGGGACAACTGGTGCAGCTGGAGCCCGTAGAAGCAAAGAAGACCCCTAACAAACGGATGTAGGGGAGAGTAAGATCGTGAATGATGAATGCAAGGAACATCACTCGAAAACCCGTAGGAGGACTGTGGATTACCTCGTCGCTGGGAACGCGAGAATCGTCCTCCGCAGCAAAGAACGTCCTGTCTTGACGCTAAGTGAATAGCTCCAAGGGAGTGATGACGGACTGGCGCCACGACCCGTTGGTGACGCAAGTCCCTGCGCCCTTCTTCTTCCCAGCTCCGGTGGCGCTGGTGCCCATGGTGGCGGCGCCTCCCTTCTTCTTAGCGGCGACAATGGTAGCCGTGGATCTAGCGGCGGCACCTCCCTTCTTCTTTCCCATCTTGCGCTGGTAGTGTGAGCGTAGGAAGTAGCTGGGGAAGGTACGGAGTTGGTCCAGTGCCACGGAGGAGATGTGTGCAATGGAACAGCAAGTACAGCAATGGCGGAGGCGTGCGAGCGAGAAAGAAGATGTGGGGAAATTACCACACGGCGAGCCTCTACTTAACCTCCCCACAGATGCCATCCAACGGCCAGGAAAAAAATGACCAGACGTGTGGTACACATCGACGTCGACACGTGGCCAGGGTAAACCACAAACCATCGTGCCACTCCGCCTATTACGCGCGAGAATCGAGGAGACACAGTTAAAACAGAAGATTACACACGCCTAGTCAATTCAAAGTCAGAAAGTGGGACCCACTACTCGTCACGTCCCGTCAAAACCGCTCACGTGGGCAACTGAGGTCATCCCATCGTCAGCACTGATGTCATCAACTCCAGCAGGAGAACATTTTCACTAATTTAGTCCTTACTTGACTCTTCGACTCAACTAAGCACTTAGGGGCTACTCCAAATGGGAGCACTGGCGTGCACCCGAAGAAATTTGTGAAGACATCCAAGCATCATGAAAACCCTTCACTCGAATAAACGATTTGGCTGTGGACTTCGGGTTACTCCCATAGGGAGCGCTGAAAGCACATTCGACTGAAACAAGCAAAAGACGATAGCAGTCACAAAGTACTTATAGTCCCCACTTGAGTCTAGGACTCAAATAGGCACTCGGGGGCTACTCCCATAGGGAGCGCGGGTCGCGCACCCTATGATTCTTTCTTATACATTACACTATGTGTTGGTAACATCCACACTCAAATACTATGGCGACTCTGCCTCATATTTCCCCCACAAAGAGATTGCATCTCCTGGGTCACCCGAATCATCTCCATGTTGACAAAATTTGGATGTCGTGCTTACAGCGTGAAGATAAGACCTGAATAAGGCCTAGCAACGCATCTACTACGCTCTACCAGAAATAAATTCGTACCTGCAGGTACGATGAATAAGCCTTGACGGACGCGCCGAGTGCTCACACTTACATACTAGGATTCGACTCTTGTAAGACCTCCATGGCCTGAGTCGAATTACGCCAGCACTTTTCCGAATTCGAGTCCGGGGACTCGAGTTTGAGTAGATTGTGTTGTTTTGCCCTAAGGCAGTTAACTGATCCTGATGTATCAAATGAATCAGGCATGTATATCAACAATCCCTATGACATCAATCAAAGCACTCTAAAATGTGCTCAGTTGTGCACTCGAAAGACTTCATAAAGTCTCCACTCGAATCTGCGATTCCACCAGACACTCGGGGGCTACTGACATGGGCTTACCTTACAGGTACTCGAGTTTGGCATATACGGTCCAGGTATGGCAGAAGCCCACGGCGTTACCAGGGCCCAATACAGGATTCAGGTGACTCACGGAGACTCTGATTGCTTGCACCACAAGACGGAGCTTAAGATAGAAAGTTTAAAGGGACAAACCCTAATCTGTAACTGACTAGACCTGCTACCCGAGACCTAGCCTATCTATATAAAGGCTAGGAAGGGGTGACGAGGAGGACAATCACAACCCTAGTTTCCACAACCATCGCCAGATTGCATCTGCGCACCCCCTATAACTTTCGACTCCCTCAATAATTCCAAGAGTAGACAAGAAGGAGTAGGGACCTCTACGAGGCCTGAACCTGGGTAAACCATGCGTCCCTGTGTGCTTGTTTGCTAGCCAATTGATGCCTCCAACGCTCCCTCCTTCTCCAAAACCCAACTCCATAACAATGGGAATTGATGAGTTTAACCCTCATCAGTATCCCTTAAATGTGTCACCCTATGGTTCGCAAATAATGCAGACATGATCGAGACCCTTCTCCGATCAATAATAAGTAGCGGGACCTGGAGATCCATACTAACTCCCACAAATTCAACAATGACTTCTGTGATCGTGAGAACCTTTAATGCTAGTAACTAAATCCATTTATCTCGCGATATATTACATGTCCGAGATTCGATCATCGTGTTGGGGTTCCGCGTATGAAAACAATAATTTTTATCCTACGCCCCTAAACCCCTGAAACTGCCAGGACCTATCTATTAGTAAACAGTAACGGGAGGGGCTTTTCGCGAACTTACCCATGAAGACCGAAAAGTGTTGTCAATGCTCAGGAGAGCGTGGTTGATGTAGACCAGCCGAAGCCGACCTCAAGGTCCTGATGAAGTCCTTGCGCTCCTTTGGATCCAACGACTTGAGTGACTCAAGTGCGACACCAAGCAGGGAGTTACACACGTCCGGTGCCTGACGATGACTCCCGCTTCCCCGATCCAGCAGTAGTTGCGGAAGTAGAGCTCTCGGATCCGAATCCCGCAGCGCGACGGCGCTCCGCGGTGAAGATGTCTCTCGTTCGCACAGTCCAGACTTGGGACCACGGTCACGAGAGAGAGAGGGGCGGAGATAAAATATCAATTAGAGGTCCTCCCAAAAGTGACAAGACCTTTATTGATTATTGGTGTATTTTATTTGGCCAAATACCCCCACTATATATAGGGGGAGGGGAGGTACTACCTCCCTCAAAGTCTCGGGGTGGGACTAAAGGAGAGGAGGGGGAGGGGCAGCTGCCGGCCACCCTAGTGGGCCCCGCGCGGGGGGATTAGGCCTAGCCGGCCACCCCCTTGGCCCCTTCTCCCTCTCTCCTTTCCCTAATGGGCCCTCTTCCCTCCGGGAATTGGCCCATTAAGCCTTTGACCATTTAAATTGATTTTTCTCTTTATTAAATAATTATGAATAAATGATTAAATTATTATTTAACATTCATTCACATATTATTCAACCTCCGTGGATATGGAACACTTCCACCTCCACTCCGGACATCCTCCGGACTTACCGAAACCCTTCCAGTTTTCTCTCTACTATTCTTCGGCGATTCTACCAATCCTATAAACACTCTCTAAGCATCATCAAGCCCTTAAGCATGATACCCCACGCTTCGGGAACACTCCAGACATGGTCGGGACACTCCCGCACCAATGATCGACAGAGGGACCGGGATGGCCATGTGACCCATGTGCATTCCACGAAGATCTTTCGTCATTTGAACCGGGACAGTCATGTCTTATTCCTTTTGTCACTCGATACTTGCATTGCCCGAGATCTGATCAATGACATCACCATGTCGTGTTCAATCTTGTTACTAAACAATGCTACTTGACTCGTTCCGATAAGTGATATCCCTGTGATCAAATCACATGTTGCGTAGCTATTGGATATAACTTCTCCAAGTGGGCCCTTTGAATATCTTCCCGTCACATGGACGGACAAATCCCGCTCTTGACATATATTGCCTCTACGATTTCCTCCGAGTACCTGAACACACCTTTATAACCACTATATTACCAAGTGGCGCTTGATGCTATCTAAGCACTCTCGAGAGACAGTGATTGATATAGCCTCACAGTCTAAGGAATAGTCTACGAGGATCCATTTCTAATCATCGTAACTTGAACTTCGTGACATGATTGGGTCACAATGTTTAGGTTGGGTATTGATTCATCATCTCATTCTCGGAATGAGATGACTCCATTTCCAACTGGCATAAATGCCACATGATCAGGAAACATGATCATCTGTTGACCAATGAACTAGTGACTAGAGTTTCACTGCGAACCCCTGGTTGTTTGTATATCACACGTGTATTGATGTTTCCACTCAATACAGTTATAGCATGATACAAAACTTAATCATAAACTATATGAAATATGATAATAGTCCTTACTACTATTTGTCTCTAGGGCATATTTCCAACAGACTCCCACTTGCACTAGAGTACAAATACACTAGCTGCATTTGTTCTCAATTATTGGTACCATATATCCGGTACCCTGAACATGCTTGCTCATGGAAGAGGTTGAGTCTTCGGTATGTACTTTACAGTCCCAAATCCTTTGCAACTTTACTAATGACACCTTGATTGACATTAATACTTTATCATCACATGATAGCATCTGTGTGTATGCATCGTCGCTATGGCAGTAGAACGAGGCCTGATTCCAGGAGCCTACAGTGACTTTAGATCAACCTCGAGGGCTTTCTCATGGGCACTGTACCCTGGGACACATCATTCTACGTTAAAAGAAAACTAGCCTCGCCATAATATTATACAACAATTTAGATGGTACCCTTATCTTTTATTATAAATGTATTCATCGAAACACTAGTGCACTCTGTGCAACTTTCGATGTTTTGTTCACCTTGCTTCCTACTTGACTTTAATCGGTATTTACAGGAGTTTCCCACATATTCCCTTATAACACAACCCTTTATGTTTTAAGATATGTCATCCTTTATGGAATACGTCTACAGTTCTCTATTAGACACTGCGGACAAACTTAGCTCAATGTTCTGTGATTCGAACTTAATCACGTTCAAACGTTCCTTATTGGATTACATATTATGCTAAGTTATCATCATGGTTTACTAAGATAGAACCTATGTCTCAACATAGTGGATGATGATCATCCTTTTCTTTCTTTCAAACATTGATGTTAAACTTAATACTATTCCTAATTTGAGTTATTAAGGACCAGTTCCTTAATTAACTTCTATTCTGAAACCCCTTTTCAGAATCCCTTAAGGAATACTACATAATATCATAATACACCTATTATCAACTTCTACATCTTATAAATATTATTTATAAGTATTTGCGCTTTCATTCTTAACACACTTAAGAATTACTCCTATAAGCTCCCACTCAAAAATATGTCAAACACATACTATTTTAGGAAGACTTTCATAGCTCCCACTCAATTTTATGCAAATTGCATATCCACTCACTATTTTGAACAATTTCAAAATCCTTTGATCAAATATCAAACTTGGAGATTTACTTTGAGATACTAGTACTTTTACTAGTTTTATATCCATTAGACATTAAGCACACTTGAATCAAATTCATTTGAATTCGTCCAATACTTGACAAATTGTGCTTTTGTCATTCACCTCCTTTTCCACTATGGCTTTGCAGTCATTTGGCAAAATTCCATGTAACCCCTTTTACTTGTGAGATTCAGCAACGTATTGCTTTCTAATCCCCAAGGGAATTTTGTTTCTACGATTTCTCATAATTCTAGTTTACCATTATTTCCTTATTAGTTCGTAGGTATGTCATATTCCAAGAATCATGACAAATGATTCACAATGTTTCCATGCAAGATATGGATTACATTTTGAATCCTACTTCATGTAGTGCAAATATCAGTAGGAAAACACAATGATCATTATCATTGATTCTTTCCTTTGTGAAGAAAATTGTTCAGGAACGTTTTCCGTTGCGCTTCTCAACACTCTGATGCAAGGTTTTGAATCCTCATCGTGTTTTTCACTATCTTCCATTTGCTCCATAATCGAGAAATATCACTAAAAGTGAGCATTCTCAAGAATGTACCAAAATCCAAGCAATACCAGTTTTGCTTCTCTTTTGGTTTTAGCTATGGATTTCGTATTCAAAGTTTCCAATGAATACTCTACAAGGACTTATTCGCTATTGTTTTGTTTATATCAAATAACCCCAAAACTTTCACAAATTCTAATGGTTCACTATATGTTCTAATTGAGTGCTAACTATTTCTTAACTAATGGTCTCTACATCTATACTACAACGATTTATTTGGTGCCATCTATCAACCCACTTTGATATATAATATCACATTGTGATGCTTTGCATTTTGACGTTTCAAAACGCTTTGCATTTCACAATTACTTTTATGCCATTCTTATAAAGTCGAATTTCATTACTATTGATCTAATCATAGTAATTAGATTCTCTTTTATAATTATACCCTCTGTTGATGAAACACTTTGATCAAATCAAATAGTTTCATACTTATGTTTCCTTTGGTAAACTTATTTACACTTTTAAACAATCATATAATGATAATTACCATTTTCGTTAAAACACAATACATCGAATATGTATTTACTTCCAACAATTCATTAAACACTTTGTATTCAAGTAATACACGGTGTTCAAGTTATTTTGCCGAACTTAGGCATGATTTATATGTGATAAGAAATCGAATGACTTTCACATATTATCAATATGACTTTGAATTTAAACAATGGTTTTCATTCCATAATGAAATATCATTTAAGTTGGGTAATTGAAAGCATTTAAATATTTTACAAATGTTCATGCATTTATCAAATAGTTTCAAACAACAAGGATAATTCACACATAATCAAACAAGATATGAACACGAATAGAAATCATTCATAAAAGTAGAACAACTGTTTGTTACAAACTCATATGAATAACCGTCTCACAAAGTGTGAGACACACTAAAGAAGTTCACAATCTTTTGATTACAATAATCATCCTAAAACACAAACTAAATGATAAATGTTGAGGGAGAGTGTCGTCGGCCATCATCATCATGCTCGCCATCAACACGCAACGTCACCTCCTCTCCAGCAAGCACCTCTCATGCAGAAGGACCTGTTTTCAGCAAAACAGAACAAGTATCAAATATACTTAACACTGCAAATGTGTTTGAAAGATTATAACATTTATAAAATTGTATATCAAATATATACCTTTGTCATTGATGACCCCAGCGACACCGGGTTCAACCACCACACCTCTGAAATGTGATATGAACTCGTGGAAATCCAGTGTTTCCGTGTCGCCTCTCATAATGCAAATCCTGACTTGTGCTTGGAAGCTTGGTGGTAGCGACCGCAACACAACTCCCATTGCAAAATAGCTTGCGAACCAGTTGTCCAGGTAGTATGCCATCCTCATGTAGACATCATGCATGCGCTCCAAGTGGTCGTCCAGTGATGAGTTCTCCTCCATCTTAATGGAGAGTAAGTCTCCCATCAGCTCATGCTCCCATATGCGTGCTTGTTCCACGAAATGTGTCCTAAGCTATAGCATTATCGAACGAGGGTTGACATCACCCACGAATGGCCATAGCTCATCCACCATTCTAAAACGCATAGTAACTGAAATGAAGGAGGTCATCTCACGATGGTGATAGCGGTCTTTCTGCTGCTCTGGGGTCTCTAGGTCAATGGGCTGATCCAAATCCATCCCGTCGAGTATGTAGTCGACCACGTCATTCTCGCTAAGGAGAACGTGGAGACTCGCAACCCATATAGAGAAGTTTGATCCATGTAATCTGAGCTTCTCTCCTTCTAACCAATCGACCGTCAACAGGAAAGGTGGCATCTACATTTATAATTGCAAAAGGAATTTAGACTAAGTTTATAATTAAATGAGTTAATAATAACTCCACTCAGAAACACCTATCCCCAAAAGGGTTCCTAGTGATAACACGACCCCTATCAGCCACATCTCCCCCGATCGTCACGGCCATCGATGTGGGTTCAAGGTTGGACGCTAAACATTGGTCACATCATTCATGCAACTCGTGCTCGGTATTTCGACCTTACGCGTTCTGAGGCCATGTCTGCACATGCTAGGCTCGCCAACTCAACCTTAGTGTATTCGCTGTGCAACATGTCTTACACCCACTGTATGCGAACGTAGATATGTCTTACACCCATGCCTGTACCATGGATCGCCTCATACCGAAGAACTTTCTTGGTGGTGCACACTAAGGGGGAACACAATCGTTGGTAATTTTAACAGGGATCATCTTATTAGGCTACCATCGAGTATCTAATACTAGCACACAATGAGATACACAAACAATAACATTGAATGTAAATGCGATGTGATATGGTCCTTCACGTCGTGATCTCCATCCGTCGTCACCGGATTCCAGCGCCAGGGTTCCGGCGCCGTAGACACCAGGGTACCGGTGTCATTCCGGCGTGGTAGTCCGTCACCTCCGTGACTATCTACTACTACGTAACAAAAAGTAATCACTTTACCTTTGCCACAACCATATCACAAAGCAACGCCCCCTGCAAAACAAAGTTAGACGCCTCTACTTTATCTTTGCATGTTTTACGTGGCTGAATGGGCTTTTGCACAAGAACCGTTCTTACCTACGAACTTTCAGCACAATGCTGATCAAGTAGTTGTCTCTACTACACCCCTTTTGGGGTCGTCCGTTGAAAATGGTATACCAACTAATGCGAGAGAGACAGACACCCCCTAAGCCACTTTATACGGTACAAGCCGTATGTCAAGTGTGGACCAGTCTCGCGAATGAATGCGTAAAGTCGGTTGGGGCCGCTTCATCAAGCATGGCTACGGTATACACAAGTACACGTGGGAGGGTAACAACTAAAAGATCAACGCCCACACGCTACATCTTGTGTGTTCTACCCGTACTAGCATTACTACGCATAGATCTAGCTCTGATACCACTGTTGGGGTTCCTCGTATGAAAACAATAATTTTTATCCTATGCCCCTAAACCCCTGAAGCTGCTAGGACCTATCTATTAGTAATACAGTAATGGAAGGGGCTTTTCGCGAACTTACCCTTGAAGAACGAAAAGTGTTGTCAACGCTCAGGAGAGCGTGGTTGATGTAGACGAGCCGAAGCCGACCTCAAGGTCGTGATGAAGTCATTGCGCTCCTTTGGATCCAGCGACTTGAGTGCCTCAAGCGCGACACCTCGCGGAGAGTTACACACGTCCGGTGCTTGACGATGACTCCCGCTTCCCCAATCTAGCAGCAGTTGTAGAAGTAGAGCTCCCGGATCCGAATCCCGCAGCGCGACGGCGCTCCGCGGTGAAGACGTCTCTCGTTCGCGTAGTCCAGACTTGGGACCACGGCGCGAGAGAGAGAGGGGGAGAGAGAAAATATCAATTAGAGGTCCTCCCAAAAGTGAGAAGACCTTTATTGATTATTGGTGTATTTTATTTGGACAAATACCCCCAATATATATAGGGGGAGGGGAGGTACTACCTCCCTCAAAGTCTCGGGGTGGGACTAAAGGAGAGGAGGGGGAGGGGCATCCGCCGGCCACCCTAGTGGGCCCCGCGGGGGGAGGGGGATTAGGCCTAGCCGGCCACCCCCTTGGCCCCTTCTCCCTCTCTCCTTTCCCTAATGGGCCCACTCCCCTCCGGGAATTGGCCCATTAAGCCTTTGACCATTTAAATTGATTTTTGTCTTTATTAAATAATTATGAATAAATGATTAAATCATTATTTAACATTCATTCACATATTATTCAACCTCCATGGATATGGAACACTTCCACCTCCACTCCGGACATCCTCCGGACTTACCGAAACCCTTCTGATTTTCTCTCTACTATTCTTCGGCGATTCTACCGATCCTATAAGCACTCTCTAAGCAGTATCAAGCCCTTAAGCGTGATACCCCACAGTTCGGGAACACTCTAGACATGGTTGGGACACTCCCGCACCAATGATCGACAGAGGGACCTGGATGGCCATGTGACCCCTGTGCGTTCCACGAAGATCTTTCGTCGTTTGAACCGGGACAGTCGTGTCTTATTCCTTTTGTCACCCGATACTTGCATTGCCCGAGATCTAATTAATGAAATCACCATGTCGTGTTCAATCTCGTTACTGAACAATGCTACTTGACTTGTTCCGATAAGTGATATCCATGTGATCAAATCACACGCTGCGCAGCTATTGGATATAACTTCTCCGAGTGGGCCCTTTGAATATCTTCCCGTCACATGGACGTACAAATCCCACTCTTGACATATATTGCCTCTACGGTTTCCTCCGAGTACCTGAACACACCTTTATAACCACTATATTACCAAGTGGCGCTTGATGCTATCTAAGCACTCTCGAGAGACAGTGATTGATATAGCCTCACGGTCTAAGGAATAGTCTACAAGGATCCATTTCTAATCGTCGTAACTTGAACTTCGTGACATGATCGGGTCACGATGTTTAGGTTGGGTATTGGTTCATCATCTCATTCTCGGAATGAGATGACTCCATTTCCAACTGGCATAAATGCCACATGATCAGGAAACATGATCATCTGTTGACTAATGAACCAGTGACTAGAATTTCACTAGGAACTCCTGGTTGTTTGTATATCATGCGTGTATTGATGTTTCCACTCAATATAGTTATAGAATGATACAAAACTTAATCATAAACTATATGAAATATGATAATAGTCCTTACTACTATTTGTCTCTAGGGCATATTTCCAACACATCGGTATCTCCATACCTAGTTTGATCTCGTTACCGACATGCACTCTTTTCTTGTTCCCGTGATATAACATTCTAGTGATCACATCACTTGCTTGCAAGCTATCTTAATGTGATATCACCGAGGGCCCAGAGTATATCTATCCGTCATCGGGATGGACAAATCCCACTCTTGATCCATGAGCCTCTACATAACACCTTCGTAGCACTGAACCCACCTTTATAGTCACCTTTCACGGTGTGACGTTTGATGTTATCAAGATACTCTTCTAGTGTTAGTGATTGACATGATCTCATGGTCTAAGGACTAGGATTACTTCGTATGATGTTATAGCAATATAAACACAATGACTTTGATCATAATGCTATACTTTCGATGAATGTTCATCACATCATTCCACCAATGTTGTGACCTCGTTATTAACAACATCCAATGTCCATGATCAGCAAACCTTGATCATCTTGTTAATCAATGAACTAGTTTATAAGAGAGGCATAACTAGGAACCTTCGATTTGTTTACTAAGCACACATGTATTAACATTTTTAATCAATACAATTATAGCATGCAAAATAAACATCTATCATATGCTTGGAATACATATAATAACAACTTTATTATTGCCTCTCAGGGCATATTACTCTCCGTGAAACCGGCTACCATCCGGGTTATTCTCTCTATTGCCCTCTCCTCCAACTAGAAGATTCATCAGCTCGACGTCAAGAATGCCTTCCTCCATGGACGTATTGATGAGGTGGTTTTCTGCCATCAGCCCACCGGCTTCATCGACTCTTCTCGCCCCGACCATGTATGTTGTTTTAATCGTGCACTCTATGGCCTGAAGCAAGATCCTCGTGCATGGTACCATCGCTTCACAACCTTCATCACCACTTTCGGCTTCACCTGCTCCAAGTCCGACACGTCGCTCTTCACCCTCCATGGCTCGTTCGGCACGGCTTACTTACTCCTCTACATCGATGACATCATCCTCACGGCTTCTACTCCGACCGCGCTTGAGCGTATCATCACCGCTCTTAGCACCAAGTTCGCCATGACCGACTTGGGTGAGCTCCACCACTTCCTCGGCCTTGCCGTTCGACGTGATTCTCAGGGGATGTTCCTCTCTCAGACCTAGTACGCTCTCAAGATTCTCGAGTGTGCTGGCATGAGCTCATGCCACTCTGCTTCGACACCCGTGGATACATCGCCCAAACTCGCTGCAGTCGTCGGACCACCAGTCGCTAATCCTTCGGAATATCGGAGTCTTGCTGGTGCTCTCCAGTACTTGACGTTCACTCGCCCCGACATCGCCTACGTCGTGCAGCAGATTTGTCTCCACATGCATGACCCTCGCGAGCAGCACCTGTCCCTCCTTAAGCGGGTGCTTCGTTACGTCAAGGGCACTGTTCATCACGGGCTACAACTTGTTCCTTCCTCCACGGATCGCCTCGTCGCTTACACCGATGCAGATTGGGTTCGATGTCTGGACACACGCCGCTCCACATCTGGTTATTGTGTGTTCCTCGGCGACAATCTCATCTCTTGGTCCTAGAAGCGCCAGCACATCGTCTCCTGCTCAAGTGCCGAGGCCGAGTATCGGGTCGTCGCCAACGCCGTCGCTAAAGCAAGTTGGCTCCGCCAACTCCTTCAGGAGCTTCATCGACCGCTTCCTAGTGCTACGGTTGTCTTCTGCGACAGTGTAAGCGTTGTCTACATGTCCACGAATCCGGTTCAGCACCAACGGACCAAGCACATCGAGATCGATCTCCACTTCGTGCGAGATCGTGTTGCGCTCGGGCACATTCGAGTTCTTCATGTGCCTTCGTCTCGACAATTCGTGGACATCTTCACCAAAGGTCTGCCATCACCACTATTCTTGGACTTCCAATCTAGTCTCAACGTTCAAGAATCTCCTGTTTCGACTGCAGGGGGATGTTAAGCAACCGAATATCTCTCATTATTCAGTCATATCCTACCACTATTAGTGCATGATATTTGTTATTTCTGGGGCCATTATGGTTAGGATTTGGATTGATCCCTTCCTTGTATATCTTGTGTAATTGTCTATATATATATGAGATAACAGGAAACCCACTACGTGGGGTCAATTCATTCTCTCTATCATGAAGAACACATTAAGACAGCTGTACAAAATTGAATGAGTGAGCAAAAGTGGAGATCTCAAATATCAGACCGTTTCGAATTCCAATTTAGCAACTTAGAATTCTAGAAGAGGGATAAAATGAAGCGATCATGCTAACAATGTTCAGAATAATTGGGAGAGAGAGACATGAATTCAAATACTCTTTGATGTATCTAGAAACTGATTAAATACTGTTATAGGAGAATTAATAACTGAATTATATAGACGTGTTACTTTACCCTATGGTCGAGGTCCTGCCTATACATGGCATGCAAAGAGTACATCAACTCTGACTATTACATTAATAAGTAGACCTGGATCCTGGAGGGATGGCCGTGTGGTGAGATATTAAACGTGCCACACAAAGAACTTTTCATTATCTGAAAACACAGTAAGACAGCTGTACAAAATTGAATGAGTGAG
Source organism: Avena eriantha (assembly GCA_910589775.1). Taxonomy (NCBI): domain Eukaryota; kingdom Viridiplantae; phylum Streptophyta; class Magnoliopsida; order Poales; family Poaceae; genus Avena; species Avena eriantha. The sequence continues at coordinate 88,723,747 of OU342741.1, forward strand.
AAAAGCGGAGATCTCAAATGTCAGACCGTTTCGAATTCCAGTTCAGCAACTTAGAATTCTAGAAGAGGGACAAAATGAAGCGATCATGCTAACAATGTTCAGAATAATTGGGAGAGAGAGACATGAGCGCATAACCTGATGCATGCATCCTTGACATGGAGGCGGCACCCGGCGTTCCAGTACGTCTATTCAACTTTCTAAAACCTGAGATATGTAAAACTGCACTCATACATGACTTTGAATTAAGCAGATCCGTTGGAAACCAATAATAGGTATACCTTTCCTTGACTTCCCAAGATTTGGATCGCTGAAGGAAACAACAACCATAGACGTACTGGACTACAGCGAAACTGAAGTACCGAACTACTCAAGCAAACATTAACCAATATAGAGGAGGATATGAACCTTCTTTAGGTGTCCAGCTTGAAATATGTAGAACTCTGCCACGCATCCGCATCTGACATGTAGCGCTTGCAGTGTGCGAGGCTGTGGAGAGGAACGGCGGCTTATGCATCCCAGGTTGCACGGAGGATTGGTCTGGGGACAGATCAGTGTGCACGGATTGTGTCGTCGAGGAGCATTGATCTGGGGACAGGCAACCGGCGGGTGCAGGAGAGGGGCATGAAGGGAGGGTTCTGCCGGTCGCCTGGAGAGGAGTGGAGCCGCCGGTGGCCTCGAGAGGAGGGCATGGCTGAGGACGCCGCTGGTGTCCTGGAGAGGGAGGCGGGGGAAGGGGAAGGGAGAAGTGAAGGCATGGTTTGAAGGAGGAAGAGAGGGGCGGACGAAGCGGCGATAACCGGGGGTCCTGCTTTTTTTTTTCTTGCGGCCTTGCGGATGGAAGCGACGAAATAAGCGACGAAGCGACGTAGGCGTAAGGCGACGATGGAACCTGATAGATAGAGATAGAGAATTAGAGATAGAGATAGAAATAGAGATTAATATAGTGGGACGTATGTCTATTTCGAGAGATGGTATACCAGCGAAGATGACATTTTGGTCCCGGATGTATTGAAAATTGGGTCATGAAAGGCTATTCTTAAGCACCAATTTTTTTTACGCAATTCACAAAAGTATCTTTTCCTGAAAATTTGTGGATATCTGGAAAACAATTCATTTTTTTTGTAACATTTGGAATGCCATCTTTTAAAGACAGGAGCACTCATGGGCACCATACTGAATTTTCGACATATCAGGCATGCATCCTTCCATTGTGAAAACAAAAATGACATATCATCAAACATCGAAATTGTTCAAGGTGCAAGATTGGTCGCTGTGTTATCCGGACTATTAAAAAGCATGTTAACAATACCAAACCGGTATGGGACCAAGAGAGAGTCTCTCCCAAGAGGCCGCGGCCGCAGCAAACCCGATCTAGGGTTCCTTCTCTCCACCGGTGACGCTATCGGTCCGTCCCGTCTCCGGCGGCCTTAGGGCTTAGAGGCGTGGCGCACCACGGCCTTTTATTGGCGGGAGGTCTCAGTGTTTTGTTTAGTCTATTTTTAGGATCTTTTTTAGGATGTTGAGCCGGTGGCTACGTCCTGAAGTCAGAATAAGGTACTCTCCGTCCTATCCTTGCTCCGGCGGTGCGTCTAGCATCGATGGAGGGCGTGTGGATTCGTGTGTTCGACGGATCCCTTGGGATCTGGTCGTTTTTCGTTAGTGTGTTTTGAGGTCAGTCTCTTCCGATCTACGTTGGTCATCTTCGGCGATGGTTGCTGTCCTAGTGTGCTGGTCCTTTGGGGCCTTAGCACGATGACTTTCCGTCTGTCTACTACAACAAGCTCTGCTACGACAAGCTTTGCCTGGCTCCGGTGATGGAGGGGCAAGGACGACGGCGTGCCTTCGGCTCGTGCCAGTGTTTGTAGTCGTCGCTAGGTGGTCCATTGACCTATTTATAATTTCTATTACTTTTAGGACACTTTGTACTGTCGTTTGGACTCTTTGTACTGTCGTTGATGATTTTTAATAGATCGGTGAAATTTCGCAAAAAAAAAAGCATGTTAGCAACAAATTAAAATTTATAATTATGTTTTTTGGAACGGAAAGATTTTTTCTTGAACCATCATATATTAGACATGCAATCCGCCTCGTTAAAACCTTCCAGTCCCCTTAGGTATCCTGGTATGGAAAAATAGTACGTCTGAAACTTGCAGCCATCAAACAATTGTTACATCGTCTATAAGTTTGCCAACGATATAGCTAGGGGGTTCATGACCCAATTACAAGATTTTTTGCTAATAAAACAATTTCTCGCTAATTCATGAGCAACTTCGTCGGTTCTCTTGGATAGTGCTTGAAGGAGACTTTTTCAATCGGTGTTATCAGATCGACACAATTAGCAAAGATGGCTGAGGATTCGTCCACCAAGCTTCTTCCCCTGAGCATGCTTCAACGGGTTCAATCGAGTCAGATTCCATAATCACGTTGTTGCATCCGAGGCGATTAGAAAGAGCTAATCCCTCTCTCATGTCCATAGCTTCGGTCATAGCCGCTGATGCTACGTTCGGAAGAAATATAGATGACGCCGCAATGAATTTTCCATCCGCATCTCTAATTACAGCACCCACGGACCCACATGAGAATCAGAGTGGTATGAACCATCAACATTTACCTTAGTCTGTCTCGTGTGCTAGGTCTGCTCCAACGTGACCGAACGGAAGCTGGTTTTGCGCATGCTTTAACTGCATTCGCCGTGATAGACAGAATTGACGTTTTGCAATTAAAAACAGGAGGAATCGATTCATCATGTGTACGCCTGCGATGTAGCCACTATAAGTACCATCACGTCACACCAATAGTCTCTTTTTGTCCAATACTATCTATCAAAACCTGGGAGTAGTGTATCCTGTTCACGCTGGAGAAATTCTAGAACCGCTGAACCTGCTAGATCAGTGCTCATTGCTTCATTAATAATATTGGCGATGCCGAGAGATAACCAGAGGTGGCGAGCCATATCGCACTGAAACAAAAGATATAGCAGATCTTCAGGTGCTTGAGTAAAAACCGGGCACTGTCCACTATTCCCAATATGACGATTCACAAGAATTGATTTTAGAAGAATAATCCCACGGAGTGCACGCCATAGGATTTTTTTTATCTTGCTAGGGAGCTTGAGCTGCCAAAGGATCTTCCAGACAGGATTAGTGGCCGACGATCCAGGGAGAACGAGTTGCCCCGCCCTTGCCCCAAAAGAATGCCTCCACTACACATGATATCCCGCCTAACACTATACTTTCCATTCTTGTTAAAGCTCCAAGCAATAAAATCATCAAAACCTTAATTATTCAGTGGGATTTCAAGAATGCGATTAACACCAACATCAAAGAAAATATTATTAAGGAGCTCAATATCCCAGCCACCCGTCATGGGATCAATGAGTTCCGAGACCTTAGTATAGACCACCGTACCCCTCGGGGTTACAATCTGCCTATCGGGACTTGAATGGATCCACGGATCCGTATATATATTAATGCTTTCTCAATTGTCTACTCTCCAAATATAACATCTTTTGAACATCGATAACCCCACAATAATGCTTTGCCAAGTAAACGAGGAACCAGCTTTTGGTCCCGCTTTCAAAATATCTCCATGGGGGTAGTATTTAGCACGTAGTACCGTCACACAAAGTGACTCCCGATGAGTAGCAAGTCTCCATACTTGTTTAGCCAGCATGGCAAGATTAAAAGAGTGAAAATCTCGGAAACCCATGCCTCCATCTTTTTTGGATAACACAATTTTCACCATGCTAGCCAGTGCATCTTATTACTATTTTCATCGTCTCCCCACCGGAACTGTGAGATGGCGTCCATCATTCTCTTACATACTCCCTTTGGAATTAGGAAAATTGACATTGTATATACCGGAATGGCTTGTGCCACAGCCTTCAATAGGATTTCCTTACCACCAATTGAAAGATGCTTTTCTTTCCATCCATTAATGCACTGAATTATTCTCTCAATAAAATGTTCAAAGCAATCAGGAGACCTAGATACTTATCTGATATAGCTTTTGTATCTATATGTAGAGCCTCACAAATTTCTGCTCTAATGTGAGAATTTGTATTGGGGGAAAAGAACATACGTGACTTTGCCAAACTAACCATCTGTCCCGAGTTAGCACAATAAGTATCCAGAACTTGTTGCAAGAAAGTTGCATTAATCATGCATGCCTTCATGAGAATAAGAGAATCATCAACAAAAAGTAGATATGAAACTGATGGTGCATTCCTGCACGCCCTTACCCCATCAATGCCACCAACTTTTTCTTCATACAACAGTAGACTGGAAAGGCCCTCTGCACATAAGAGGAATAAATATGGGAAGAGGGGATCCCCTAACGAAGACCTATTGTTGGAATAAACATATCAGTCTCCTCGGAATTGAACCTCACTTGGTATCTTACCGAGCTAACACAAGCCATCATCAAAGAAATCCACCTTTTAGAAAAACCCAGCCGCCTCATCATATTCTCCAGAAAAACCCATTCAACTCTATCATAGGCCTTATGCATATCAAACTTCACCGCACACGCCCCCGTAACACCAGATCTTTTATTTTTTGATAGTGTGTATACTCTCATACGCCACGAGAACATTATCTATAATGAGTCTACCAGGAACAAATGCACTTTGCATTGGAGAGATAACATCTGGCAGAACCACCTTCAATCTCATGGCCAATATTTTTTAAATAATCTTATAAATCACGTTGCATAGACTGATAGGACGGTATTGAGTAATCGACTCTGGATTGTCGACCTTTGTAATAAGAACCACTGTAGTATCATTCCATCCTTCAGGTATGACCCCCGAATTCAAAGCTTGTAAAACCTCATTAGTAATTGCTTCCCCGCACATACTCCAAAATCTTTTATAGAAAATTGCATGGAGCCCGTCCGGTCCTAGGGCCTTGAAATCACCAATACTGAAAGCAGCTTTTTTGACATCCTCCGGAGAGAACGGAGCCAGCAAATTTTCATTCATATGTTGAGACACCTTAGGTCGTATTTTGTCCAAACCGCTAGGTTAACACCCTGGATTTCAGAAGTAAAAAGGTCAGAAAAGTATTGAAGAATAATCGGTTTAAGAGCACCAGTTCCCTCAACCCAATTATCTTCATGCTTGAGCTTATTAATACGATTTTTCTTTCTTCTAGCCGAAGCAAACTGATGAAACAAAGCAGTATTTATGCCTCCTTATTGAAGCCAATTCGCCCCTGATCTTTGCATCCAGTGTACCTCCTCCTGTTCTAGTAATAGTTCGATCAGAGCAGCCTGTTCCCGTGCAATCGTTTCATTTTCTTCTGATAAAGGGCCAGCCAAGCCATGGCACATTCCAATTTTCGCTGGGAAGTACGAATATGCCTCTTCGGCTTTTGCAAAATATCACAGTCCCTGAGTCCCATGCATGCAATAATGAATGTACATGAGCTAGCTTCGCCATGACACCACCCGTCACTTCAGTGTTAGCACTGGCCCATGCATTCTCGACAACCTCACGGAAGGAATCTTCCTTTAACCACTTGGCTTCAAATCTCTTTGGTCCACGTTGATTAGAGGGAGCTACGTGAGCTTCTGTCTCTAACAGAATGGGCCGATGATCTGATCGCATGCAATCAAGGTGATGTAGTGATGATGCCTCCGGGTGCATAGCAAGCCAAGAGCTATTGCCCAAAGCTCTGCCAAGTCGCTCCCGTATGCGACCCCTGCGCAAGGTAAACTGGTCACCCACGAAACCAATATCATCCAGGTTACAGTCAGTCAACACATCCTGGAAGGCTTGCATATAATTTTGAGGTCGTGGATTGCCTCCTTTCTTTTCATGGGAATATAGAATCTCATTAAAATCATCAATAATTAAGGACCCATGGGAGATTATACGGAGAGTTCAACTCTCTGATTTTGTCCCATGTTTTATACTTTTCCTCCCAACGAGACTCGCCGGTAAGCCTCCAAACTTTATCTGGGCTTTCATGAACACGTACATCAATATAGTTTGGAGCCGAAATTTTTTATTGGATATTGATTTCTCTTTTCCTTAACAACATGACACCTCCCCTACGGGTGGTGGTAGGATTCACTATTTTAAAATCCATCTTCAACCGCCTTTTAAGACAATCTGCCGGATATGAATCAAGGTGAGTCTACGACAAGAACATCACATCGGGGTTACTGTGCTTCTGAACATTCAAAAGCGACCGAACTATCGGATGATTACCCAAACCCTAACAGTTCGCGGATAATATTTTCATTGCGACCGGACGGACTGCCCGAGGGAGGCCGCCGATCCTTGTGAAGGGGACTCAGCTCCGTCCTTCTTTGCCCGCTTCGTGCGGTTGAGTTCCGACTCAATTCCAGCAGCAACAGTAGTTGTGAGCCCATCCGTTAAAATAGCAGTTGAATAACCCAACCCTGTACCATGTTTTGGGGCCACCCCATCATCCATGTCCATGTCTATTCTCCGTTTAGCTAAACTATCAGAAGGGTTCAGCTTATCCGTTTCCATATCGGCCACTTTGCTCGGGCTAATGTCCGTATCAGCAAGAGAATCATCGGCAGTCACCCTGCCATCCACATTTGTTAGCGCATTATATCCCTAAGTGACAGGAACAGTCCCGCCACGGCCGCCTGGATTCCTCTCCCTACCAGCGAAGAGGGGGTCTCTTCCTCGGCCACCTCCACGTCCACCTCCCCTAAAAGCAGCAGCACCACGACCATGCCAAGTATCCCAGTCAGCCTTAAGAAAATCGCCCCACTTTAGCTTGTCAACATCATGTTCACCAGTACCACATTCCAGATGTGTATGTCCTATGAATTTTTTCAAACTTAACTTGATAGAACTCAGGTTGTCCTGCCCGCGAAATTATTACAAATCGAGCAAGTGCCTTTCTGACATCCAGCTTCACACGTACATGCACAAAATTTCCCGCACCATGCCACATCTGTCTCAACTGAAAGCACCTTGCCTACTTTCTTCTCGGTAAGATTTTTAATCAGCACCTCATCTCTATAACCCACTGGTAATTTGTGTATCTGGATCTATGCAACAAAGGAATTCAGATCAATCGATTCTGGGGGTGCAAAGCGTAGTGTTTCAGACACACGCTAGTGATGTAACTCATTTATACTATACATGGGAATCTAGACAAATCTGCGACATCTAATTTGGGACAATGTTGGTTAAAATTTTGGAATTCATGGGGTAGTGCCGTAGTGAGGTATGCATCCACCTCTTCCACCCCAATTCGAAAAACAACCTCGAGCAAACAATCTAAGAACATCTCTAGCGATACATTCCCTCACAGGCTGAGAGGCCTAAGTCAGCTTCCAAGCAGATGAATACACCCATGCTAAAAATATACAGTAATAAGGGTCAGATGCGTGATCAAGTATTTTCCAGATTGGTTATGCTTTGTCAGGCAACAACCTAATTTAGTCCTATCCCTCAACTACTATAAAATATTTAGCCAAGATTAACTGTTCTTGGATTATATCATTGGTCCGAATCTGAGTCCTCCAAATCCCACTGACGAGCATCTTTGGGTTCAGGACCAGCGTCACCTTCAGTAGTGGGTTGACCAAAGAGTGTTGTGCTAAGCTTTGGACGGCGACGACTCTCGGTCTTGTCTTTAGGAGCTTCATCCTGGAAGACATAACATATGGTGAGAATTCAGCAAATTAAGCCCAAAATTACAAAATGGGCGTAAAATACTTGCTGAACTGCAACAGACACTTAACTCTGACTTCCCACAAAGACAAACGTGTCCACAAAAATAGAAAAATGAAAAGCATTTTAAATCAAACGCAGTTGCATTGACTCGTTTTACTGGAAGAATGAACAGAAGCCCATGACACCATGAGTGAGTGATTTGGGTTGGTGGCCTAATTTCTCAAATGCTAGAATTCAGGGAACATGGTATTGCAGTTTACGACTATCGCTCATGTATCATTCGTACAGACTGTGTTGTTGTTTAGCTGTAATCATCTTGACCAAAAAATGTGAAAGCTGAGCAGAGCAAATAGTTGTTCGGGCCAGTGAACAGTGCAGGCTTATATCTATTTGACATGGTAAAGCAAAAATGTATTACCTTTGTCTTCTGAGTTGCTTGACTATGCTTGAACCATATTGTTCCCCATGAAATGCATGCAAGCAACAGCAAAGCTGGACCAACCCTTGGGTCAGTCAAGTAATCTTTTAAACTGAAGCCATTGTTCTTAACCTTCTCTTTTATACTTTTCCCTGCTGAGCGGATACTTTTGGTGCCGCTTAACCATTCCTTGCTTGTTTCCTCAGGTAAAAGATCTGGTACCTTCGAAGTCTAGATAGAGAAAAGGACAGCAAAATGCATCAATAATTGTTGGAAGAATGTGTGTACTTCACACAAAGTAATTTTCTGAAAACTTTAGCATCTCATAGTTTACTAAGACAATCATCTTTAAAAGTGTAGCTGATGAACAAGCGAGAAATACTGTTACAGTGATACCTCTAACATAAATAGTTAATTGCAGAATTTCAGTATTGGTGCCAACTAAATATAGAATAAGCTTAGTGCTCAGATGAGGGGGGTATCACAAGTATGAGAATGCTTACATAGGCAACTAACATCAATCAAATTAGAAAAAATAAGCATACATTTGTACAAAAGATTTAAACAAGACTCGCAACAAGTCAACAAATACTTTGCATAGAGCTCTCGGTTCGACCCCTATGTGAAGCAGACTTTTCATATTATTATCATACATTTAAGTACAGCAAAAGCATCTCTCAGCCAGCAAATTTTTAGAGTTATACTTTTCAACTTTTAAACGAAATCTGACTAACGCCAGCATTGGTACTAAAGAAAATCAACATGCATGCAGACATCCTTATGGTGTAGGAATACATTTAAGTTTTGTTAGCCAAGACTCGAGGCAGCACATTTCTAGAAACTATATCAATATATACTCCGTCCATCCTAAAAATGATGTCGCAGATTTGTCTAAATTTGAATATATCTGGACATTATTTAGTATTATAGATACATCCGAATTTAGATAAATTTGCGACATACTTTTCAGGACAGGGGCAGTATTTGATTTTGCATTGCAACCACCCTCTAGCAATTCCTGTCTCCTCTGCCAACCCAGTATGGGATATTCTTGTTGTCAAGTCCAAATCACTTCTTTTCCATATTAGCTTTTACCCTTTTATTTAAAACGGATATGCTGATGTGTTCAGAAATAATATTTTACTTTAGGAGACATGCTAGGGAAAGTTCAAAAGGGAGCATGCTTTAGGTGACTTACAAAGTAGGGAATTTCTCTAGCATCTCCATCCTTAATAATCTGAGAGACCCACTTGTTTATCTGCCAAAATAACAGTCAAGAATGTACATTTTAGATAGCTGCATGGCTTGACCACAACACATATAGATGTACTAATACACCATTAAAATGCGCACCTCTAGAATTTCGTCCGGGCCATTATACCGAGCCACTAGCTGGGAGGCATCAGGAGTATCCTGGCCCTGGAGAGTATCCATAAGATTATGCCTTTTGTCAGCTTTCAGCGCCTCGTATGTTGCATTTCTTTGGAAACGGACGATGAATACTTCGGGCTTATCATTGTCATCTTCAAAGCCTCTAGGACCACAGGCTCCATTGTAATCGGTGGCAAGGTAGAAGGCACAAATTTTCTGTAAAAGGGTATTGTTATCCAAAGTTACAGCAGTCAAGCACAAGTACAAGAACACATCCTGCTTTCTTCCGAAGCAACACTTATTTCATTGTTGAGAATGACATGACTCAGCCATTTGCTGAAGCTAGGCCTGAAATGTTTCAAATTCTGTGGGCCCGGTGATATACATCAACATTCACTGTAGAACATCACCAATCATTGTAAAATTTCAGGAATATATAGTTAGATAGACATTTCACTTGGCGGAAAATGCTACTTTAAGGATTTGTAACTAATAAGGGATTGCAAGGATAAACTTAGTTTTCCAACAGAGATTAATTGATAAGAGAAGTATTACTCTGCATATGATAAAAGAACCAAAACGTGGATAAGCTTTGCAAATATAGGGGCCCACATTTCAGGATTTTTAAAATCAAAGAGGCATGTACTACAAAACCATATTACTCGAAAGGCCTTCTTCAATCAGATCAAGTACTGTTCTACCCACTAGAGGCTAGGATTCTGGTCTGTAAGCCGGTAATCTAATGCTAAAGGGTTGGAATCCTGGATACTAGGTGTTAAGAGAACCCATGGAACACATCTTCATCTGAATTAAAGCAGATATGCCCATACCTCAACTAATTCAGGAAACCAGAGCAAACGTCCTATTTAGTACGCAATAGTCACAGCAATCTGTATGGTTTCAATATATATAGCATTACTGATAATCTGGTAGATTTTCTTGAGATTTCCTTTTCCTTTGTATCATAAAACTATTTATTACATTAAGTTGTTCATAATGCTATACACCTGGGTTACCCTAGGATTTCAAAGCATCTCCCGCAAACTCTAAAGAAGAGCACATAATTCCAAAACATGCTGCTCTAATATTGAGATATGGAAAACTAGCAGAAAAACACTATAGTTCCATCATTATATATGAATTAAACATTTTAGTACTAGTACGAAGAAATCAGACAGTTATTGCCAACACATATAATCTGGAACCAATATAAAAGCATAACTGCAATAACAAAGAGAGGAAGTGCTACTTATTAGAACGTGTGGCCTTCTGGAGTCATGTCATCAAACAGCAAGCACAACACCACAAAGCTAAAACAAACTGCAGGTTGATAGTAAAATTGGAATTTGTGAAGCAGACTACCTTCTGTAATTCTCCATCTAACCAAACAAAGGTCAACCTGTCATCTTTTAAGGCAGTTGCAGCACTTGCTACCTCTACTATTTTGTCCACATTCCCAGTAGTACTTGCATCAACAGCACTTAGTAGTTGGTCTTGTGCTTTTCGCAAAATCTAAAGTTTCAAATTCCAAAAGCAATATAAGTTGCAAACTAACAATAAATGATTAAAAGTTGATTCAGGAGGGACAAAGTCCATCATTGTTCATTGCACCAAGCTAAAGAACTTACTTGTCTCTTTTTACTTAATTCTACACCAGGGCGACCAGCAACAACTACACAATACCATATAGCCATGTCTTTTCTAGCACGTGAATGACCTCTAGCATCACAACCCAATTCCAAAGATGTGTCACTTCTTAGCTGCCGGAGTTCTAATCAAGAAAAGAATGAAATGAGTATACTGAAAAGAGCACACACTTTTCTCTATACTCCCTCCAGTCCATATTAATGGCCTCCACTTTGTCTAGATACGAATGCATCTAGTCGTCGTATCTAGACAAAGTTGAGGCCATTAATATGGACCGGAGGGAGTAAGAAAAATAGGTGCACCAATGATAGCATGGCAATTCTGTATACTGCTGATTGGCAGACAAAGTTTAATGACACCTTGGTGCTTATGCTCCTCCATTATCTCTGTGAACTCCGACTTGCTGAAAGTTCCTGAATTGGAGGTAAGTAATCAGTCTAGGACTCCACTGCATAAAATCAAATCAAAAGGCTAAATAGGGGAATAGAAGCTTGCCATGGTACACAACAGGCTTGGCACCTGGACCCTTCAAGAAAACAAGTGCAGGGGCCGATTCCACTCCTAACCTGATTTGGAAGAGACAAAAAAAGTACTGATAAACATTATTCATAAATTAAACTCAAAAGTACTAGCCTATTCCACATAAACATATGGTTTGCCTTATTTAGCAAAAGATATGTTCTGCTTCACTAAGTAACTCAATAGCTCTAGCTCACTGATCTGGAGATCACATTTTTCACTGCTATGGCTATGATTTGTGGTTTCAGCATGCAGTGTTCGGATTTTTAACCTGACTCTTTGTAGAAGTGATTAAGCATAGTAAAATTGATCAAGAACACTTGTCCTAATTCATCCCTATACATGAATACACAACTATTTATGCACGAAGTCAAGGTAGTTTCTGCATCCACGTGGATTAGCTCCAAATAAATATAAGCTGGTAGCCATATATGTATGACTACCATAATCAATTTACTGAAAACATGAAGCTGTAGTGAGAAGGTCTAAAATTACAGTTTGCATACTTAGCTCGATAGAAGTTGTTTATATGCTTAAGAATATTAACAGCTAGTACCAACTGAAGAAAATTTAACGTTCCACATTTACTTATTAAAACATGTAACCATACCACGAACACAGAGACAAATAAGAAAGAATAACAAATTGTACATAAAGAACATACGAATTCCACCAAATCTGGGATTCATCTTCTTTCCATAGGACAAATGCAAATGATGCATAGCTTGAATACTCTTGGGCAGCTTGGCGAAGGAATGGAGTAGCACGCTCCCCAGTGCTTGAAAAAAAGATAACCTTGACCTATGTAGTAAATGTAAAAGATGGCATGACCAATTATGAACTATGATTTGTATGTGTGTGCTCCACATGCATATCGAAAAGAGTGCAAGTAATAAATAAGGCAGTTAGCAACCGATTCATGAGTGTATGTATGACACAAACGATGGTAAAATTAATGTACCTTATGATGGCTAGTCTTCCCAATGAACTGGGGGCCCTGAAATGATATCAGCTCTGCATTAGAGACAAAATCCCCCTCAGATAAAATCATATCTAGCTAAAGTGCAACTATAGAATAAAAACAGACAGCGCAGTTTATGAAGCAACAAGAATCGTTCATAGAGGGGAGTACTCATTGTCTATTTTACTTGCAATGCCACAAGATAGAATCATGCAGCATAAATCAAGTAGTAATGCCATTAGATTAGGAATCACTGTTGTAAATAAACAATTAAAGATAGAACTGTGTGTGGTCAAAAAATTGTGAAGACGGAACTGAGTACTGAATTCCACTGACTAGGAAAGCATTACAACCTCAGCTAATCAAGCTAGTACCTGGGTGTAAGCATCGAGAATATTTGCTTAACTAGCATACTGAAAAATATACTCAGACAGGAACCAAGAAGGCAATTTCATATGTAACATTCACTAGGTCTATACTCCATAGCACTTTATTCAGTTAATTAACACAAACTATTTGCATGTTGTGCTACTGGTTACTGCTTTTGATTTAGTATGATTCCTTAGGACAACCACATGAATACGAACAAGAGAAACAAAAGATAGAACCAAGCATAAGCCTCACCAATGCCTCCTTTGAATAGTACAAGATCCGAGGTAAACCAACAATTGACGATGCTACCCAGTCAACAACAGAATCCACGGTTAGCTCACCAGGGAACCTAGGTAAGGAAATGATTATACTGAGGTCATATCTTTGGAACAGATGGAAAAGGACATGTCATAGAATAAATAATAGAAATAGACGAGTCACACTCTTATTAGTTCCTTATTTAATACTCTGGCATCTGACCAGAACAGTCACCTCATATAACAGGAAGGACTTCTGCAGTTAGCAGGATATGCAACCAGAGCTGGTATACCTGCATGTGTAGAATGGATACACAATAAAGAACATAAAACTGCACAAAGGCTTTGTTTCTTTACAAAATAGAAACAACATGTAATTGTTCAAATTCGAACTACCAAAAAATGAATATGTAAAATACAGGGCAAACTTATAGGAAGTCCTTCTGTTGATGCTCATCCAGCATGAACCTGCCAGTTAGCTTAATACTCTTTGGTTTACACATTGTTCCCAGAAGCATATCAAGTTCATCATATTAACTTCGCACATTGACCTTGCTTTACCAACTCTGAACCTACTCATTTTGAAAAAACCTATGGAACTAAGAACCCCCTAAAGTAAGCATTTCCATGCTCTGCACTTCCACTGATGATACCTGCAATGCTTACTTACTTTCATCTTATAATGTAAACTTAAAGGGGCATTCTATCTTGACATACCATTGCGGAAAAATGGTCGTTGAGAGAACCTTTGTTCTGCAAAATACCCAGCCAGTTGCCCATCACCGACTTCTACCATAGCAGTGTTGGCTAGACCATCCAATCGAGTGGCTAGATCATAAAGTAAAGTTTTGTCAGGGTAAAAAATGGAAGACAATGTATTTTTATATCCATATAAAAGAATTCTCTATAGGAACTTCAATTTTCTGCATTGTGAGAGAGAAGCTGTTGCTATGTTGACAACAGCAGATTATTTGGAAAAGGAATAAAAATGCTATCAACTCAACTATCAACAGATCCACAAAGTTACTGCTCAGAGATAATGGCCAAAACTGCAGTTTAAAATGCAGCCATAGAAGGTAGCACAAATTCATTTCAGCAAACACAGTACCGTGGATAAATCTAGTTATAAGTAGCAGAGCATGGTTATCAATATATAAATGTGGCATGCCAATTTAAAAAGAAAAAAATCAAACGGATTTTCTACATTTCAATTTTTACACCTGCAATTTATGAGAACTCCAGTTCTATCCATCACACTTTAAGTTTAACAAATGCTATAAGAGAGACTGGAGATAAAAAAAACTAATGCAACTCTGTTTCTCCACAGCCAATACTATCGAGGAAGACCATTACTTCTCTTTTCATGCAGTGTCCAAACATGTTATCAAAGACAGCAATGCGCAAAATAGTAGCCAAGTCAACATGATGAGCATACCAATTTGCTTCCAGTGCTCGATGAATTGAGCACAACGAGGACTCCCCTTTGAATAAACCTACACAGCATAATAAAAACCAGCTGGTAGTCAGGATTTTTAATTCTCCAGATTCCAACAAACATATGTTCTCAGTAATGGTGCAAATATAATGCGAATACAACACTGGAAAGGTATACTGATAATAGAACGCCAAGATTAAGGTCTTCTAACTTACCAGTATGAGCATCGGGTAATCTTCAGCAATAGCAGACATGAATGACTCATATGTGAGTACATTGAAGGCATCATCACTTGAATCTATGGAATGGAGATGGTGTTATGTCAAAGACATCAAGAAAAAAATATCAGCTTTTATCAGAACTTAGATTGTGTAACTTACGAACTAAAGAATCTTTTAACAAAGGGAGATCTACTTTCAGAAAGTGCTCCTTTTGATATTGGTCTTTGACTCTTTCGAGGACATCCTACCATGTTGAAAAGGAGTAACTACGGGTTAGACCAGAGAGGGAGAAAAACAAAGCCTTTCCAAGAGGCGCACACATAGAGGGAGGGAAGGAGGGAGATCACCTTATGGTGATCCAGACCAAAAAGATCATAATCCCGCTTCAAAATTGGATTTGTCAACAGCTCATACGCATAACGGATCTGTATAAAACATGATACACTGTCCTTTAGTTGGAACGTTAAAGATAACTACAGGGAACAATCAAGTAATCTGCAGGTTACAAGAACCAAAGTACAGTACATAGTGAGAAATGTACATAGAAAAATAATAATGCAATTTCAACTTAAGGTGCCTTGGTACACTGCAGAAAGCTAATTCATCCCCCATGCATACAAGATATGACACATAAAACTGTGTAAATATCTCTGTATTGTACATGGAAATAACCATCGCTCCTAGACCAAATTATGGACTCTAATTCTCACCTTTAAAATATCAACAGTTGACTGGTCATTCGTTTCAGCAAGCCTGAGTTCACATCAAAAAAGAATCAGTAATTTTTTTTGTTAATAATGAATTAAGTGTAAAAAGAACATGGCAAGAGCCAAGAAGCATAAATTTCCAATTTCAGGTATGGAATCACGTGCAGGGCTTTGCCAAGTCTCCTAGAAAACAATATCGTAATACTAAGTACTAACAGAGTGGAGTGGAGTTGGGGAAAGAGTAAATGATTCTGCATTAAGCTACGAATTTAAAACGCAACCAAGGACTGATCTTGTCCAACAAGCACCCCACCAATATAGGTAACAGATAGACTGAGTAGATTTCCTACTAATAGAGCTGCGAGATCTGTCACGCGGTCCATCAACAAAGTGCACCAACACTACCAAACTGGTATAGCTCCAAACGGATGCCCACAAAATTAATTGCTCGTCAACTACCCAAAACAGACCTCATGGACTGCAGTTGCAACTACAGTCGAACTCCATCGAACAAAGCACACCAGAGACTTCAAGTCAGAAATTAACAGCAGACTCGGATCAATCGCGCTCACCACTCCTTGGAGAGAATCCCGTAGGCTTCGACCACCCTCTCGACCGGCGCAAACCTCTCGATTCTGAGCGCTGCAGGCAAAGCAACCAATCAGGCAACAAATCTCAAAACGCGCCCAAGTTGGGCGACAGCGAGAGGCGTGGGGGAGGAGACTCTCACCGTCGTAGTGGGAGGGCGGGAAGGATTTGGGCAGGACGAAGAGCTGGAAGAGGAAGCCGGCGGCGGAGAGGAGGATCGGCAGCCAGTAGCGGCGCACCTCCTCCTGAATCGCCATTGGGGACAGCGCGGGCGGCAAAGGCAAAGGGGAAGTATCGGGGGTTTTGCCACTTTGCTCTTTGCGTGGCGACGAGGGCCTATGCCTTTTAATAAAGTTTTTCTTAAACAGTTACTGTATTATTAGTCTTTAACTCGAATCTCGAGGTTTTGAAGATAAATAATTCTGAGTATAATGGTCCAGATCAACAAGATTGAAGTGGAACATTGGGGGATTAGGATAGTGAGGTTCACAAATTTGAACCAAATAATTTGGGTTCGAAGAGAATATTTTATTCATTCAAAAAATGGTGTTGAAGATACCGTTTGGCATCAAAGTATAAATACTGAGGTGTTTGGATCCAATAATACGGTTTCGAAACTGAAATATACTCTAAAACTATGGGTTTTTTAAGTATTTGAGAAAGAGGTCAGACCCATTTTTTTCTAAAATTGAGAAAAGAGAAAAACTAAAGTATATCTTTGCTAGGCACTAAAATATATATATATATATATATACACACGTTATGAGTAATACAAACCAAACAGTATGTCGATTACACCTTATCAAAAAGAAAAGTAAGTCAATTACACCTTATCCCAAAAAAAAGTACTCCCTCCGTCTACAAATAACTGACTTCGGTTTGTCAAGGTTCGTATGAATCTATCACTAAAACATATCTAGATATATACGAATCTAGACAAATGCAAATCACTTATTTCTGATCGGAGAAGACAATTACAAAACATGACACAATGTACCGATTGCCGATTCTCCTCTCCGCCATCGGCTTCCTCTTTGTCATAAGTGGCAATCTCCGTCTATAGTCGTGCTAGACTTTCCTACGACCTTTCTTTCAAGTTGTGACGTGTGATAAAGACGATAAAAACCCCTCTAGTACCTATTAAAGCATGTATTTACATGTTTTAATAAGAAGTTAAACTACCTATTAAAGCATGTACTCTCTAACCAGACAAAGACGTAGTAGTTAAGATAGCAGCGGCTCACCTAACAACCATAGTTCAACTTCCGTCAGAAACAAATTTTTGGAATTCTCACTAAATAATGTCTTCTTGTATAAATAAAGGACTTTGCTACCCGACAACCATTCTACAAATGACAAAATTCGGCGAGTGTTTGGAGAAAGCCATCACGGCAGGCGATGCACGAGGTGGTCCAGGGTCTAATAAGAGCCTATTTAGTTATTAATCACAAAACAGCAAAAATATCTGATATCTGATTTAAATTCAAAAATCTGAAAATTCAAAATGATTTGTAGATCAAATTGTATATCTGATTTTAGATCTGTTTTCACCATTGGGCTAGTCGCGATAAGATCTTCGAAACTAGATCTCATATCGATATATTTTAAGAATTTTTTACCCACGCGGTATTACCTAAGTTATATGTCCTATTAACAGGTCATGTGTTTGAGTTTTTTATGCATGCGTAAACATAAATGTGAACTCCTACAATTTAAGATTCGTTTTCACCGCGTCGCCCATAAAGACTCGGTATCTTGACACCTAGGCTAATGTGCACAAATAAAATAAGTCTATTATATATGTAATTAACTAAGATGGAGGTAAGCACGGTTTAAAAAATATGAGGGTCACGAAGAGAACTAAAGTTATCCTGAAAATTATACAAAGTTACCCATAGAAATAAATAAAACATTTTCCACTAGTAACATGAGAGCATATTTCAGCATTTAAGTTACCCACCTAATAACACATAAGTTATCCACCAATACAAAAATTAACCAGAGATAGAATACAAAAGTTATTCTAGCGGCTCGGCTGCGTCGCTCGTCGCCACGAGAGACGTACGAGCGACTCAACCTCAGAAGCCTACCGCATCAAACAGCAAGCATACTTTTTCAAAGAAATTAAATCTAAGTTTTTTACAATATAATAAATGAGATCTTATGCATCCACCCACCACCATCCTAAGTATAGTGAACAAATATAACGGGAAAGCAGTAGTTTAGCGACCCGGCTTTGCCCGTTATTGCTACCATGGCGTACGGGTGACAAGGCCTCAAAGGGTTTAGGATACAGAGCCTTCATAGCTCGTCGATTCGTTAATCGAGGTTTCATGAGACGAAAAAATATAAAAACTACCCACATGAGAAGTATGAAAACATCTCGACCCAACCTGTTTATACGGTGGATAACTTATATGATATAGAGTGGATAACTTACATATTATGACATGGATAACTCACGTGTTAGGGATGGGTAACTTTTTGGTCCAAATTTTTTTATCAAAACATACCGACATGGGATCAAGTTTTGAAGATTTCATCGCGACTAGGCCAACGGTAAAAACGGATCTTAAATCGGATAAATGATTTGATCTATAAAAAAAATTAAATATTCAATTTGATTCTTTGTTGACTTTGATTCGTTTTATTGTTAGTGGACGTGGGCAGACTACACGCCCGCCCGCCAGGTTTTTACTTCCACCGATCGGTTCGCTACCTAGATTTCTTGTAAATAAAATGCAACAAGTGCTAGTGCTTGGGTTGATCTTATTTTCTAAATTTGTTGTACATGGGCACTAGTTCTTGAAAAGAATGATACTTTTGAGTTCCAAAAATAATTAAAACAAATCTCAGAGATACATATAGATAATCCATATATTTTTGCGAAATTTCATAAAAAATCACTTGTTTTAAGCTATAGGAAAAACAAATTTCTGATAGTAAATCAGGCAAAAAAATACGTATGTTTTATCAGAAATTTATCTTTTTTGTGTAGCCCAAAATACAACATATTTGTAACGAATTAAGTGTCGTATATTCTAGATGTATCTATCTAGTTATATATTTATTTTCAAAAAATGGATGTCTAAAATACAAGTTTTAATTGGAAAAAAGGAAGCACCAGTGTTCATCTGCCAAAGACAGTTTCACTCTCTTCGTTAATATAAAATATTTTAGTGAATTTGTTTAGTTTGTCAAGACATTTTATACTAGTGAGAAACGGAAGTATCATTCTACGATCTTTGGATTTAGGAATGGCAACGGGGACAATCCTCTACGAGGACCCCTAGAACATCGCAACCTCATTATTTTCTAATTTCCCATCCCCATATATATGACCTGAGATAGGATTTTCCCAAACCCGCTCTAATGGGGAGTGAGGCCCATTGGGTTCCCACATTCTCTATAATAAAAATACACAAACATATTATGCAATATAAAATACTATAACTTGATACATATATGTGGGTATTAAAATAAATAAATAATAAAATAGTGAAAGAGGATCATACAAATGCAATAATAATAATCCAGAGTGCATACACGGACATAATAAGTTCACAAATAGGTTCACGAAATATTATATAGATGATAAATAGTTTGAACATAACCTCAAAGAGAGTATCACAAATTTAGTGAAGCAAAGATACAAACACCAATGATCATATGTTGCGTAGGTTTTTTAGCAGAACATCAATGAGTGTTTAGGTTTCTTAGGAGTTTGGTGATTTTTGTGGGATATTTTATGAATTATTTAGCATTTTTAGGTGTATATATCTCTGTGAAAAGCGGGTCCCCGTAGGGTATCGGGTATGGGGTATGGGGTATAGGATACCATCCCCATCCCCTCGATACCCTATGGGGAATGAATTAGTTCATCAAGTATCTTCATGGGGGAGTTTACCGCCAATCCCCAACCCCTAATGGATGAAATCTCCGTGAGGTTGGCGGGTATGGGACCCATTGCCGTTCCTATCTGTATTTACCATGTCATGCATTATCGATGAACCGAAGTCATTCTATAAGGTGAAAATTCAACCCAAAATTCAATGGCCAACGGTATGCATTAATACCATTATCAGTTATCATACGCACCTGTGGAACCGGTATGGTGGCCAGGGGAAAGCCAATAGGAGGCGATCGCTAAAACCTATATAAGATTATGTCCCTCTTGTTGGCGATATTGCCGGTTCACACCCACATACCACATCCCTCGTTGTGGGAGAGTTTTCGTTCTTTGCTAAGGTTGTTTTTCAATGTCTTTTTTGGAATGATGATACAACAACTACATCATAAAGTTAGAATAAAGCCATCTTCACCCTATTCTCGCTCGGGTGGTGTGTCTATTACCAATAGAGGGCACATAAAGTCATGTGTCTGATGAATATTGCCGGTGTGGTTTTATGTTAGTCTCTTGTGATCTGCGCTTGTTATTATTGGTGATGGTTGCTTCTCGGATGTGCGGGTTCTTTGGGCCTTACACAGCGACGCCTTGTATGTCACCTACAACATGTTTTGTCTGTCTTCGGTGATGGAGGGGCCAAGCGCCTTGACTAAGTTTGACCAAATTTAGGTAATATATCAACATATATGACATCTATTTAAATTCATTATATTCATTATTGAATATATTTTGTAGTGGAGGACAAACCACAAATCAACCGCCCCTTCCACCTCGCCACCTCTGGAGGAAGCCATCCAACGGTGGACGGCGACGACGCGACATTTGTTGGCCATCTTATTTCTCCATCCCTAGCAGTTTTTGCCATCTTCCTCGATCTAACCGTTAATCTGTACTTGGATCTAGCCGTAGTCATTCCAATGTCGCTGGCAACCGATCTACAGCGCGGCAAACTCCATGGCAGCCATGTCATGGTCAGGATGGCTGACACCGGTGTGGTCTGCCTACTTGGGTCTTACTCGATGTGATGTCGATGTTAGATGTGTTCGAGTTTGACACACGTAGCACGGCCGCACTAGATGGGCCATATGCATCAATGCTATCCTCATGTCGGAGCCTGCATACGCAAGAGGTCGCACATGACAACCAACAACACGTGTGTGAGGATGGCTAGTTCTTTGGTTGGAGCAAGTGGGAAACTTCCTGTTGGCTACAACGGAGACTTAATTAGCCAAGATTTCAATACAATCCCCAACTTGGGGATCAGGTTCCACTATCATAAAGATAACGGAACAAAATGTCCACGAACTGGCTTACAATTCAAAATGAAAAGCGACAAGTCTTTTGTTGATAAATACAACTAAGAGAACTCCATGTGCACTGCACACAGCTAGTGTACCAACATGGAAAGATGATAGACCAACTAACAGATCCCGCTGCATTATTACAACTGATAGATCAACACGAACCAACCAACATCGAAAGGGGCTGCCAACATAGCAAAGAACCCCACAAAAGAACCATCTTAGAGCATAGGTCTCTCAATCTTCATCCACATACGCACTCGCATATTTCTCCTCTTGAGTGGCCAGAGTTCGACAAACCCAACAATAGTATTGGAGCATCATCCATCGCAGAAACATCTTCCAGCGTGTTTCTCTACAAAGTTTTAGCCCTTGCCCTCAAAGCTACTTGTTCACCTGTGTCATGCAACCCTGCCCAAATTTCATAAAGACACAAGCATACATGATTAGATCTAGAGGAGAGTTAATCATCTTGCGTTCAAATCAAGCTCGGTTTCTCAGCTTCCAAATGGCCCAACAAATCAAAGCCAAAGCAGTAATTTTATGCTTCGGCTAGCTGGATGATATTGAGTAATCCACTAGAAGTATTGAGATGTGCAGCCCTCTGTCTGGCAGAACTACCACATCATGGGAAAATCTAAAGGGGTTCGGGGAAAAATACACATTTTTTTCCTATGTGAACACACTTAACTCCAGGATCTATCTAGGAGTAATACAGTAACGCCAGAGGTTTCAGATACATACCCTAGTAGTTCGAAAGCGGTTAATATTCCGAGGGGAACGTGGATGATGTAGTCGTACTCGTAGCCGAACTCAAGGTCGCGAAGATCCTCGCATGTCACCCTTGTTCCATCATGCAGCAGCTCCGACTCACGACATCCAAGGTGCCACTAATGGCAGCACCTTCATGGTTTCGCACACATACGGTGTATGATGACGACCTCCGATTCTATTATCCATGTCGAGAGTGTGGAAGTAGATCCTCTGGCTAGAATCCCTACAATGCAACAATGTGCTGCAGGTGTGTTATCTCTTGCGTGTGCCATCCTTCTAGGGATCGCGCCATCGCAAGAAGATAACGAGAGAGAGTTCTCTAAGGAAAATGCCTCACATAATTATTGGTTGATTATTCCCACCCATATGCCCCTCCTTATATAGGAGAAGGGAGAGTACTCCCTCCCTTGAAGTCCCGGGAGGGACTAAAGGAGGACATGGGAGGAGGCGCCATGGGCTAGCTGGCCGAGCCAGGTGGGCCCCACCCCGTGCGCATGATGCATGTAAAATGCATACATGCTTGTAGTTTATTAACATGTTTACCCACATATTTGCATTGTATATAATGTTATATCCATGTTTTACATTGATTTTTGGGGATTTACCAATGATCCTCTTTATTTTGGTTATAACCTGACAGGGCAAAAACGGGTTTCAATGTTTTTTTATGTTTCAGGACCTATACGAAGTCAAATGGATCTAAACTTTTGGAAATGCCAATATTTATCCACGAGAAGCATCTGGAGCACAAGAATCTCATCTGGAGGGCCAGGAGGCCCAAATAAGCATGGGTGGCATGCCCAGCCCAGGTGGGTGCGCCACCTACCCTCATTTCCTCCTCGACCATCTGATTGCCTTGATTCTTTCGCCCATGGAGTTCTCTTGACCTAAAACCCCCTATATAAGGATCCCCGGGGAGTCCTTGAGAAAAAATACACCAGAGACAAAAACACCACCAAACAGAGTCAGATCCAACAAAAATTGGAGGGTGAAACTCCATCGGAGCCACCTTCGGGGGGATCTCCACCCTCTCCAACATCTCCAGCATCATCACCATGATGAAGAGGGAGTAGTCCACCTCTAGGCTATGAGTTTATGGCAGTAGCTTGATCTATTTCTCCCTTATTCTTCATAGATCTAGTACCATATGAACTGGCCTACATGATTATGGTCATATTTGTAATTCCTATGTGGTGGATCTTTATTCTATGATTTGATAATTTATATTGGAATCTATTTTGTGTAAGATGTATTGATAGATGCATATAATGTACGCCCATTCTTAATTGCTTGTTTTGATCCAACTTGTATGGGGAGAAGTGTGTATTAGATGGAGTAGCATGGTGGTAGTGATTGAATTATGACAAATAATATTCAAGATATACTTTGGTTTTTACCTTTCTTTTGCTGCCTCACTAGGGATAAAGTGAAATCATGTGCTATAGTTATCATGTGACAATGTGATAATCTTGTTAGATCAAGGTAGCATATTTGTATTTCAAACATCACGTTATATTACGTAAAGCTATACTCTGATTTGTTCTTAATTCAAGATCGCATGGAGTTTCCCTTTCTTGAGGAGTATAAGAGAGATGTATTTCATCTCTATGTTAGAACGTGATGCCCATATTGATTCCTTGTCAAACACATATAGAATTTCCATGAAAAATTATCATTGATGAATTGTTTTGTGATCACTACAACTTAAAAAGAGAGTAGACAAGTGAACACATGAACCCCGGTCCAATTTTAATCATAAGAAACACCTTCCCATTGCATCTATTATCATTTATATTTTCTTCAATTTATTATTTCGAAAATACAAAAATACTTTCTCTACTTGCAATCACTCATAAAAACCCCAAAACAACTCTACTATCTTCCATATCATCTAGCTTGCATTACTTTACTTTATTTACTATTTTTATTTCAGTTAACTTTATATTTTATTTCATATTACTAATACGAAACCTTGTGCTTGACAACCACTTGGTGGAGTTGGGGACACAAGACAAATTGTTTTACTTTACAGGTTGCTTGGAGAGGAGAAGACAAAAACCCTTCCATAACCAATTCCCCGAGAATTAGATATAAACCCTCGAGTCACCCTTGTGGAAAAAAGAAGCTTGCTACAACACTCTGCACTTAGAGTCCCAATGAAAAGTGGCCACGATTTTTGCCATCAAGAGCGCGACATGATGACCCACAAGTATAGGGGGTGTATCGCAATATTTTCGATTAGAGTGTCGAACCCAACGAGGAGCAAAAGGTGTTGACAAGTGGTATGGATTAGGAATTCTCTGTAAATACTTAGCAAACGGTTTTTTAGGGTTTTTGATAATGCAGATAAATAAAGTACGAGTAAATAAAAGACAATAATAATAAATGCAGCAAGTGGCCCAACCCTTTCTTTAGCAAAGGACAATCCGGTTATATTACTTAAGATGACCAAACGTTCTCGAGGACACATGGGAATATCGTCAAGTGCTTTCGCTTTATATAGTTGATTATTCTTCTTTAGTTTGATAAGTGTTGTGTGGGTGAACCTATGCTAATGTACTGCCCTTCCTAGGACTAATAGATACTTATGATTATACCCCTTGCAAGCATCCACAACTACAAGAAAGTAATTAAGATAAAAACCTAACCACGGCCTTAAACTTTGAGATCCTACACTCCCGTGTGCAAAGGTTTCCTAAAGGGGTTCAGGTTTCTGTCACTCCGGCAACCCTGCGATTAGTAGCCACATACACAATGCATTCCCCTAGGCCCTTAAAGGTGAAGTATCATGTAGTCGACATTCACATGACACCACTAGAAGAATAACACTAGACCTTAAATATCAAACCATTGAATCTTTCTCAACACAATTCCACTACTAACAACATGACTTCTCCCATGTCCTCAAGAACTAAACGAACTACTCACAAGACATCATATGGATCAAGATCAGAGATGAAATATGACAAGTAACAATCTAAGCATGAACAATAATTCAATGGTTCCACTCAATAGCATCAACTACAACAAGTAATTAACACTGGGAAAGTTTCCCCTAAAAACTATGCAAGATTCAACCGAATTGTTACAGCGGTATGGAGTGGTGATGATGGTGCTGGTGGAGATGATGGTGGTGATGATGATGATCCCGATGAAGTCCATCTTAATGATGGTGTTGATGGCGACGATCTTCCCTCTCTGGGGAGGAATTTCCCCGGCAGATTTTTGCCTGCCGGAGAGCTCTTTCTCTCTCTGTAGTTTCCGCCCCGCAGAGGCGGTGGAACCTTTCTATGGTCGCTCCCGAGTCTTAGGGTTTCGGGAGGATTATATACACCAAAGAGCATAGCCAGAGGTGGGCCAGGGTGGCCACACCACCTGGTGGCGTGGCCAAGGGTGGCCCGCGCCAGGGGATGGTGTGGCCCCCTGTGGCCCATCTCCGCTCCCCCTCCTGGCTTCATTCGTCTTCTGGAAAAATAGGATTTTCCATATATTTTCTAGGATTTTCTAATCTTCGCGAATTTTGCCTCCAAACAATGCCTTTCCCGTTAGAATCCTGGCTTCAGTGGTCCATCCTCCAAAAGTCATCAACCATGCAAAAATAGATGATATAACATAAGTATCATCTCTTAATATGAAATATATCAATGAATAACAGTAAATTATGATATAGAATAGTGATGCAAAATAGACGTATCATGACACCCAAGCTACCGGGTGGGCCCCTAGGCGGTGGCGGTTGGCCCCTTGGCCCTTTTCCCTAGGGCGGTTTATCCTCTCGGGCTTTGTTCCTTCGGGAACTTGGCCCATTAGCGGAAATACCCTTTGAAATTATATTTAATATTAATTACATTAATTAATTTGTAAATATATATTACAAAATCATTTTTGACCCGAAACACCTTTCGGTTCCCTTTCGATTTTCTCCAAACGGTTTCGGAATCTCTTGGAAAAATTCCGGTTCTCTTACGAAACTTTTCCGGTTTCTCTTCTCTTTCATATAGTGATTCCGATACTTCTAGAATGATCTCCTAGCGTCATTTTACCCTTAAGTGTGTTATCCCAATGATTCGGGAATGGCACATACATGATCTCCATCAATGATCAATAGCGGGACTGAGATGCCCATAATGATCCCTATGCATTCCATGATGTAATGTCGTTTGAACCATAAACGTAGAGCCTAATTCCCTTTATTTCTTCGATACGACTTGTCTGAGATATGATCATTGGTATCATATACCTTGTTCAATCTCGTTGCCGACAAGTTCTGTTTCACTTGTTCTCGTGATATTCTATCCTTGTGACCTAGTCACATGTTGCAACATTATGGATGTAATCTCACAAAGTCGACCGTGTGTATCTTCCCATCACGTGGGTGAACAATTCCCGATATTGATACATAGGCCTCAACTATTCCTCTAGAATACCTGAGACACACCTTTATGGCCACTCAGTTACGGACATGATGGTTGATGCAATCAGAGAAACCTCGGGAGATAGTGATTAATATGATCTCACGGTCTAAGGAGAAGCATACTATGCTTCTAACTATTGCAACGATGAACCATGTGACTTGATCGAGTCGCAATACTTATCTTTGGGTAATGTTCATCACATCATTCATAATGAACTGACCTCGTTGTCAGTTGACATTATAGTTAGTCCATGATCGGTAAACCTCGATCATTAGCTACCCAACGAACTAGTATAAATAGAGGCTATTAGGGACTTGATGTTTTTCATACCACACCTATATCAATGTTTCCGCTTGATACAGTTATAACACAATATGAAATTATTATAAACTAATTGAGATATGATAATAAAATCCATTTATTATTTACCTCCAGGGCATATCTCTTTCAGTCTCCCACTTGCACTAGAGTACAAATAATCTAGCTTGCATTCGCTGCTAGATCATATGATGATATGAACAAGCATGCTCGCTCATGGGAAACATCATGTCCTTGATATGTTTTACCAGATCTATGTCTTTTGCAAAATAGTTAATGTCTTCCTAATTTTGACATTTACACCATCGTCACATAATGTGTTGAAGTATTCGTTTGGTGACAGAGTGAGACTTTTGTTTCTAGTGTTTGCAATGATGTTCAATCAATCAATTGGACTTTCACGATTGTCATTTAAACTCTGGAAACACACTTAGCTGAAGTCGAACTTCTTTAGCCAAATCAACCATATTAGCCACTTCAGAAGTAGCCACACACATATATATATACTTATATATCTATGTAGATCTTAATCAACAGTGCATAGAATGCAACTTATGATGCCTAATCCCGCTTCTTCCAATTTAAGGAAACTTAACTCTGGTTCCGTGATTAACTCAGGAATCACTTTAAGACATGTTTTTACAACTAAGAACATGTTATTCTAACCAGAACCTTGGGTCACATTATGTTGAGTATATAACATGGTTATGTGGAAAAACCTATGGCTGGGGCATAGGAGATGTAACACATCTCTTTTCTTTCTTTTAACCACTTGGTTGTAATACTGATATTAACTCTATGCTTCATCTAGATATATAGGTAAGAACAACTTTCTTGCCTTGATCCATTCTGAACTTCTTCAGAACCTTATCTAGGATATTCTGAACATCTTCAGAATCAAATCCAGAAAACATTCGACAATAACATTTATTGAACATATCAATCTATCTCGATAGATTTCAATGTTTAATACTTTGTTAAACTTCATCCATAGGAAATTTATCAACTTAAATACCATTATACCAACTACATATTTCATCATATGTCTTTCACATATATTTCATCATATGTCTTTCACTCAAATATGGCATCCATATATGATATCCAAGGATTTCACTTACTCAAAATATGCCGCTTACATATTACTCCCTCCGTCCCAAAATGTAAGGCGCCTAAGCTTTAGTCAAAAGTCAACTTATTTTAAGTTTGACCAAATTTATACATAAAAATATAAACATTCACAATACCAAATCAATATCAATAGATTCACCAGAAAGTATAGTTTCTCAAAATATCCATTTGATATTGTAGATATTCATATTTTTCGTATAAACTTGGTCAAACTTAGAAGATATTGACTTTTGGCTAAACCTTAGGCGCCTTACATTTTGGGACGGA
The DNA here is from genome assembly GCA_910589775.1 of Avena eriantha. NCBI lineage: Eukaryota > Viridiplantae > Streptophyta > Magnoliopsida > Poales > Poaceae > Avena > Avena eriantha. The sequence goes on from OU342741.1 coordinate 88,752,022, forward strand.
GGGAGTAAGATTTAGCCAAGCTAATTAGCTCCCACTAAAATGCAGGTCCTCTCAATAATACTGGACATTCCAAAATTCTTTGATCATCCATCAAACCGAGAATTCTAGATACGAGACACTAGCATCCATATGGTTTGAAAAACCCTGCTTGTTGTACTAATTATAACCCTTTCTTGAATCTTATAATTGAAGAACACGCAGTTTTGACAACCTTGCTACCAATTGCCAAATTGGAGTAATTGTTGGTGTAAATCCAATAGATTCAAGCATCGCTACATATCATAGTCAATCCTTTGAATTTGTCCAAACTTACTTTGTGAAAAATGAAGCTTTTAGGTCTTTCTTTCTTACAACTTTGCAGTCATTTGGAAAGATTAAGTAAACATATTTACTTAATAAGATCAAGTAAAATATTACTTTGTAATCTTAAACATAACGTAATATAGGATTTTATGACTCCTAGTCATTTCTCGCACTTAGGTTCATCACGCTTCTTCGTAGTTTGTAGGCATGTATTGTTCAAATAACATGACAAGTGAATCAACAATATAATTCTACAAACTTGCAAAATATATTCTTGAATCCTACTTTCTTTAGTAAAAGTATTCATTGAAACGTCATGATCATTATCATTAGTTTCTCCTCATGCAGAGTTTAGCCCCCAAAAAAATTATGTTGCGCTACTTGACATTTCGGATGCATGGTCAAATACCCTTGTTTATGCTTTTACTTTCTTCCACCCGCATCTTCATCAAGAAATCAGTTCTTGAGAAAACACAATACTTCGGACAACATGAAGTTTTCCCTTTGTGGAAGATGTATTCATAGTTTCCTAATAATACACTACAAAGATTTATTTATTCACCACGATTCAAATTATCAAAATCTCCAGAAACTCGAACATGCCATAACTATTATGGTGTTGTTTCCATGAATCTTTTGGATGTTCCTTATATTTCAAATGAGTGTTTTTCTTGTTTGATTTATAACTCTAAACGATAATGGTAATCTTGATAAGAGATAATATTAGACCATATGTATCCAATACAAAATGATTACGATGTTCAGACAAGTCAATACTTTGAATTTATCCAATTATCATAATTTGTGAAACAATTTTCACAAGTCCTTTTATGCTAAAACTTAACTTAAATACTTAGTCATATCGATCAAATCATGAAGACTTTTGTATTCCTGTTAATTTAATATCCTCCTTCATTCTGAAATCATTTGAACAATTCAAATAGTTTCAAACTTATGTTTCATTAAGTAAATACACATACTCACTTAAGTCTACAATGAAGTTTTATGAAATAATGGTTTCCACTATTTTGTTGAAAACAATACATCACTATGTATAAGTTCAACAATTCTTCGCATATAACCGTTTTACCAGAATGCGGAGTTTTAGTCATTTTGTCTAATGAGGCATGGTTTTGTAAAGTCAAAAGATCAAATATCTAAAGACCCCAATTTTCATTAGAATGGAAAATATGCAATAACAACCATGACTTAAACAATAGTGTCATTCAATATTTAAACTCGGATATCTTTTAGCATTTTAATCCTTTATAAATGCTTAAAACTACTACCATTAACATAGTGATGAGAATAAATATTTCATAACAGTAATGTGACCATAAAAGATATTATTCATAATAGTGGTACAACTGGATTGTCTCTCACTTATATGAATAATAGTATCGCGAAAGCAAGGCACATTAATAAAGTTACAAAACACAACAAATATGAACTTTATTCAAATCGACTAATCCAAATGATAAATGTTGAGGGAAGGAGTGATGTCATTAATCAACTATTTTGATTGTTGTCATCATACCACATTGCCTCATTTCTTTCAGCAATTCTCAAGCAGACAATCCTATTTTCCAAAACTAGGACAAGTATCAAATACTTGTAAACTGCAATGAGTTTTGCAAGGATAACATTTATAATTTGTATATCTAGTATATACTTTATTCATCCATGACTCCCACTATGATCAAGCCTACTTTGAGATTTCTCAACTCTAGCACAAACTCATGAAAGGTGAATGGTTCATGTTTCACGATATATCCCCTAATGACATCTTGGTAGATGGGAGGAAGCAAGTGATGCACCCCAATCTATTGCAAAGTAGTCCATTATATAGTAGTTCACATCACATGTGTGGTGTTCATCATGCTCATGCATGATCGCTAAGTGATTCTCCAAGTATCTGTTTTCTTCCACCTAGTTTGGAAGGAAACTCATCCAACGACTCATACTCAATGAGTTTTTATCGTGAGGTGTTTCATTTTCATTGACCATGTCAATGTTGAATAAACATAATCGTGGTAGCCAAGCCTCCATCGAATATAGAGTGGCTTCATTGGAGGTAATGGAGAAAACAAACTTCATGGGGTCATCAGACTATCTCCTAATAGTTATTGTATCAAGAAGAAAGGATCTTCTATTACGAGGATATCCATTAGGTGTGGTTATTAATCTAAGAAGTTGGACCCTTCTGCTAAGTTCCGCATCAAGCAAGAAAATTCCCATGGTCGCAAAGGACCTCAATGGGATAGGCCAAGATCTACTAAGATATTTGCAAAAACATCTAGACTAAGTTCATAATACTAGTTCAATTCTATAATTGATCTTCCACTAAAATTGTCATCCCTTGGACGATTTTAGCGATCACACGATCCCTTTACACTATATCATCCCTGATCATCACAGTCTTTGATGCAGATGTTGGGGTGCACTATATCCATCGATCACATCATCCATGTGACTCATTCTTGATCTTTCAATATCCTGTGTTCCGAGGCCATGTCTGTACATGCTAGGCTCACCAATCCAACCTTAGTGTATTCGCAGGCTTGCACCCACTGTATGCAAACACAGAGATGTCTAGCTCCCGATCGTCACGGCCAGCTTCATAACTACATAATTTCTTGGTGGTGCACACTAAAAGGGAGAACACTATATTGGTATTAATAGGGATCATCTTATCTAATATGCTACCGTTGAGTATCTAATACTAGCACACAATAATATGTAATAAAGGTATCAACATCACATGTATATAGTGATATGATATGGTCCTTCTTCTCGTGCCTTGATCTCTATCGAGCGCTCTAGCATGATCTCCATCTTGCCAGTGGTTTGACACCAAGTCCACGACACCACTAGCAGGGCATCCATCAGAACGATGACTATTGCTATACTACTTAGTAACAGAAAAGTAAACTACTTTACCTTCTTAACGACCAATACCATATCAAATCACATGCCCTCCTGCAAAATAAAGTTAGACGCCTCTACTCTATCTTTTGCAAGTTTTACGTGGCTGCTAGGGCTTTCGCGATAGAACCATTTCTAATCTACGAACTTTCCAACCACAACATGGATCAAATAGTTGTGTCTACTACACCCCTCACGGGGCCCTCCATTGTAAATGCCATATCAACTATTGAATGAGAAACAGACACCGGCTAGCCACTTATATGGTACAAGATGAATGTTGAGTGTGGAACTAGTCTCGCATAAGATTACGCGTAAGGTCGGTCTAGGGCGCTTCATCAAACAATGTCACGATATAAACAAGTACACGTTGGAGGGTACCAACTAAGGGATCAATTCCTGCACAATCCACGTGCGTCCTGGTCATACAAGCATTACTATGCATAGATCGGCTCTAATACCACTGAGGGGGTTCGGGGTAGAAACACAAAATTTTCCTACGTGAACACACCTAACTACCAGGATCTATCTAGGAGTAATACAATAATGGTGGAGGTTTCAGATACATACCCTTGTAGTCCGAAAGCGGTTAAAGTCCCGAAGGGAACATGGATGATGAAGTCATACTCGTAGCCGACCTCAAGGTCACAGAGATCCTCGCAGGTCACCCGTTGCTCCATCATGCAGTAGCTCCGGCTCACGACATCTAAGGTGCCACTAATGGCAGCACCCTTGTGGTTTCGCACACATACGATGTATGATGACGACCTTCGGTTCTCCAATCCTTGCCGAGAGTGCGGAAGTATATCCTCTGAATGGAATCCTTGTAGTGCAACACCGTGCTGCAAGTGTGTCATCTCTTGCATGTGCCATCCTTCTAGGGACCATGCCATCACGAGAGGACAACGAGAGAGAGAGTTATATGAGTAAAATTCCTTAGAGAATTATTGGTTGATTATTCCCACATCTATGCCCCTCCTTATATAGGAGAAGGGAGGATACTCCCTTCCCTCAAGTCCCGGGGTGAGACTAAAGGAGGAGGTGCCATGGGCTGGGGCCGCCTGATACGTCATAAACGTATCTATAATTTTTGATGCTCCATGCTTGTTTTGTATCAACTTTCTTATGTTTTCTTTACACTTTGAGGTATTTTTATACATTTTCTGGAACTAACCTATTAACAATATGTCATAGTGTCAGTTGCCTGTTTTCTGCTGTTTTTGGTTTCAGAAAAGCTAGTAAGGAAATATTATCTGAATTGGACGGGACAAAAGCCAAAGTCAATATTTTACCAGAAGGAACACGGAATGTGAAGGGCAGCCAAAGTGGGGCCACGAGGTGGCCACACCTAGGGCTGGCGTAGCCACCCCCTAGGGCGCACCGCCCCATGGTGTGGGCCCCTCGGGCTCCCAACGACCTTGCCCCTTCGCCTATAAAAGTACCCCGATGCAGAAACCCTAAGACCCGATCAAAAATCTATGAAAGAGTCTATAGTCGCCGCCATCTCCATCACTAGATGGGGGGTCCGAAGCTCTTCCCGGCACCCTGTCGGAGGGGAGAGATCATCCTGGAGGCCTTCTTCATCACCATGCCAGTCTCCGGAGTGATGCGTGAGTAGTTCACCCTTGGACTACGGGTCCATACAATACCTAGATGGTTGGTTCTCCTCCTTTGTGCTATCATGTTTAGATCTTGTGAGCTCCGTTCATGATCAAGATCATCTATTTGTAATCCTATATGTTGTGTTTACGGGGATCTGATGGATATTGAGATACTATGTCAGATTGATTATTGATTCTATCATGTCTATGTTATTTGTGATCTTGCATGCTCTCTGTTGCTAGTAGCTATCTTGGCCAAGTAGATGCTTGTAACTCCAAGAGGGAGTATTTATGCTCGATAGTAGGTTCATGCCTCTAGTAATTTGGGGAAGTGACAGAAATCTCTAAAGTTGTAGATGTATTGTTGCTACTAGGGAGAAAACAACAATCCTTTGTCCATGGGGAAATTTTATTGTTTACTTTACACACTTTGCTTAATGCAATTATCTGTTGCTTGCAACTTAATACCGGAAGGGGTTCGGATGATAACCTGAAGGTGGATTATTAGTCATAGATGCAATTGGATTATGGTCTATGTATTATGTTGTAATGCCCAATCAAATCTCGTAGGAGTCAAGATGTCTAGTATATGCATTGTTATGCTTTCTCAATCTGTCAATTGCCTCGCTGTAATTTGTTCACCCAACATGCTATTTATCTTAAGGAGAAACAGCTCTAGTGAACTGTGGACCCCAGTCCATTCCTTTACCATTAATATACCATCTACTGTTTACCATATATTGTTTACTTTCTGCAAGCAATTACTATCTTCCACACTATACATTTAATCCTTTGTTTTCAGCAAAACCGGTGAGATTGACAACCTCACTGTAAGTTGGGGCAAAGTTCTGTGGTTGTGTTGTGCAGGATTCCACGTTGCTAGCAACACCTTGGAGTTGTTTCCTTACTCCTACTGGTTCGATAAACTTGATTTCATAACTGAGGGAAACTTGCTGTTGTGCTCATCATACCTTCCTCTTGGGGTTCCCAACGAGCTCTACATATCTTGAGCCATCAAGAACTTTTATGGCGCCGTTGCTAGGGAGTTAAGGACAACTTCAATCTCTTCCTCCTCGTTAATCACTTTTTAGGGAGAAAGAAGATTTTTGCAAGGGGTGTCTCTCATAACCAATCTCTTTACTTTGTTTTTGTTTTTCTTAGTTTATTTTTCTTTGTTTGCTTGTTTCTTTTTATCAAAAACACAAAAACATTAGTTGTATTGGTTTGCTTCTTTTATAAAAAACACACAAAAAAATAGTTTCTATTTCAGTTTCTATTTCTGTTGGCTTGCTTTAATCTTGCAAAAAATGACTACTCCTGGAAACACTAAGTTGTGTGACTTCACTAGCACAAACAACAATGATTTCATGTGCACACCTATTGCTCCACCTATTCCTGAAGCTGCTTTATTTGATATTAAACCTGCTTTGCTCAATCTTGTTATGAAAGAACAATTTTCTGGTGCTGGTACTGATAATGCAGCTGCTCACCTTAATAACTTTGTTGAACTTTGCGAGATGCAAAAACATAGGGATATAGATGGAGATATTATTAAGCTTAAATTGTTTCCTTTCTCTTTGAGAGGAAAAGCTAAAGAATGGTTGCTATCCCTACCTAGAAATATTATTGATTCATGGATTAAATGCAAAGATGCTTTCATTGGAAAATATTATCCTCCTGCTAAGATTATATCTATGAGAAGTGAAATAATGAAATTTAAACAATTTGATAATGAACATGTTGCCCAAGCTTGGGAAAGAATGAAATCTTTGGTAAAGAATTGCCCCACTCATGGACTGACTGCTTGGATGATTATCCAAACTTTTTATGCCGGACTAAATTATTCTTCAAGAAATCTGTTGGATTATGCTGCTGGAGGCACCTTTATGACCATTAATTTGGGTGCTGCAACAAAGCTCCTTGATAATATGATGGTTAACTATTCTGAATGGCACACTGAGAGAGCTCCACAAGGTAAGAAGGTAAGTTCTGTTGAAGAAACCTCCTCCTTGAGTATAAAATTGATGTTATTATGTCTATGCTTGTTAATGGAAAAGCTCATATTGATCCAAATCATGTTCCCTTAGCCTCTTTTGTTGCTCAAGAAGAGCAAGTTGATGTGAACTTCATTAGAAATAATAATTTTAGCAACAATGCCTATAGGAATAATTTTGGTAGTAATAATTATAGGCCATATCCTCCCAATAATGGTAATGCTTATGGAAATTCCTACAACAATAACAGAAGTGCACCCTCTGAACTTTAAGTCATGCTTAAGGATTTTATTAGTAAACAAACCGCTTTCAATAAAACTGTTGAGGAAAAACTTTTGAATGCTGAAAAAAAATCATCTTTGTCTGAAGTATAATCTTCTTTGATTAATAAAATGGCTGCTAAACCTGAAACTATGGAAAACCCCTTTGCTGCTACTATTGCCATACAAGTTAGAATTGATGAAAATGTTAGACTGTTAGCTAAATTTCATGCTAAGTGGGAAAGAGAAGATGAAATTGCTAGAAATAGTAGTATTTGTACTATTACCACCACCATTCCTTTTGCAACAATGCCTAAAACCAATGGAACCTTTTCCAATAAAAATGCTGAAATTCTTCGAAATATGGGAAACAATAGTTCTACTACCTTGGATGGTAATTTTGATTTTGATCTTGATGGTTGCAATATTTCTAAAGTAATTATGTTCTTACAAAAGCTTGCTAGAAGTCCTAATGCTAGTGCTATGAATATGGCCTTTACAAAACACATTACAGATGCTCTCATAAAAATTAAAGAAGAAAAATTGAAACATAAAGCTTCTAGTCCTAGGAAATTAGAAGATGGTTGGGAACCCACCATTAATATGTAAGTGAATGATTTTGATCTCAAAGCTTTATGTGATCTTGGTACTAGTGTCTCTATTATTCCTAGAAATATTTATGAAATACTTGATTTGCCACCATTGGAAGATTGTTATTTAGATGTCCAACTTGATGATAATGCTAAAAAGTAACTCATGGGGAGTATTAATGATGTTCTTATTATGGTTAACAATACCTATGTCCCCGTTGATTTCTATGTTTTGGATGTTGAATACAATGCTTCTTGTCCTATTATTTTGGGAAGATCTTTTTTTAGAACTGTTGGTGCCATTATTGATATGAAGGAAGACACCATTAATATCAATTCCCACTCAAGAAATGTATAGAACACTTCCCTAGGAAGAGAGAGAAGATACATTTTGCCTCTCCTATTAAAACAAAATGTTGGGGGGATACCCCCGGGTAGGGCAACACCGGGGTATAAGGGCCGAGTTAGCCGGGGTACGGTGCGGTCAAAGCAAAGTGCTGACCGGGTCACCTCAAGGCAGGCCGAATCACGGTATGGCTCAGCCCATGGGGCATTTCCTTGAGAATGGTCCGGCCGGTATAAGATCTATGCCGGCCATGACTATATGTTTTGTAGGTAAAAGGGTAGACCGGATTAGCTATATGCTATTCGGACTATCTTAGCTTCAAAGAGAAGGAATCCCCCGCTGGTCAAAAGGTGGCTTTATTAGTTGGAACCTGTGCAAAGTAAAGCAAAGGAGAGGACCAGCGGGTCAGCGGTGACCAAGGTGATGCGGGCAAAGCCGGATGACGTAGCCCGTGACACCAAAAGACAAGGATGGCGTTGCTGGTTACGTCCAAAGCCCGGACGAGCCGTTAAAGAAGAATAAAGAAGCATCTGCTTTAGGAAAGGAGCATATTCGTAGAATATGATGCAACATGTGCCCTAGAATTGTAACCCGGGCTCCCCTATATAAGGAGCACCAGGGCCTCCATAGAGAGGAGGACAGCAAATAGAGGAATCATTCTCTGTCTAAGGTAGAGCTCCAAGGCTAGTTAGCGGGGGGTAAGAGACATTGTCTCCTTCTTGTTAGGGCCTCTAGAGCACTTGTAAGCAACATTGATACAAAGAATACAAGAACTTATGTGTGTGGAATCACCACGCTCTCCCTCCCTGGATTCCCCTAGCACTCATTGGCCCCATCTTTAGCCTATCCATGGCATCTGTCGTGCCACCACCACGACAGTTGGTGCCCACCATGGGGATAGCGGTGCTAGCAGGGGTGAAAATCCAGATGGGAAACTTCTCGAGTACTGGCAAGCATATCGTCTCAGGCTTGGTTCAACACTTTGGAGTGCTGGACTATGTCAGTGACAACACGGGAAGCTTCGGCAGGAACCCTCCACCGTGCAACGGTGTCTTCATCAAGCTTGGCATGCACAAGATCTACGTCGGCGTGGACGAATCCTGCGTCCATCCACGGCACGTCGTCGAAGGAGGTGAACCATCTCTTAGCGCCGCTCGTGGGGTGCGTATCACTCGCCCCACTAGCAGCATTGATGTCCTGATGACCGCACCAGATGCGGGACCAAGCAAAGATCCGGTGCCAGAGCCACAGGTAACGCCCAAAGAGACCAGGTCTAGGTTTCCTCCGCTAGAGAAGCTAGAGAATGTGCTCCAGCAAGCAATAGATAGATTAGCAACACCAATAGCACATGTGGTAGATCTGGCTCAGGCTCAAGTTGAGTTAGAGGAAACTAGGCAGAAAATGTTAGCAGGAGCAAAGAAGGTAGCAGAGTTGCATCAGTCGCTGAACATCACCTTGAGGGAGTACGCTAAGGCAAATCGTATCGATGGAGTGAAAATCTGAGGCAGAAACCTGATCACTGAGATTGACAAGGAGTATGAGCCTAGGCCGGGTCAGACAGCTACTATAGTAACATGAGGGTTAGATCGGTACAGTACCCCGGCAAAGAACCTTAGAGCAGCAAACGCGGCCACATCCGAGTTAGAAGGCTTGACCGATGAGGCTCAGCAGAGGCAACAAGAGAGAGTGAATCACTTGTTGAGGGTCGCATGCCAACAAAATGAAGAAATAAACAAAGCTAACCTAGCACCACCAGGGGCCTCACAGGTGGTACATTCGGCCAGAAATAACCCGACAAGATCCAGAGGAGTCGCATCGTCTCCGGGTCACGATCCCAGGAGAGAAGAGGTGGTGGACTCTGGGAGAAGGAACAAGCAAATGGTCCCTTATGACCCGGTAAGAGCTGGAAAGGGAAAAGCAGTGCAAGTCGAGGAGGATCGCCACAGTACCAGCCGGGGTGTGGCTGCCCGGGGTAACCATGACCAAGGCAATGCCGGTCAAAGAAATGCTGCCAATGGCAATGCTGGACAGCGTAATCCTGTGGGAGCAGGGCAAAATGTGCCTCATGCGCAACAGCGCGAACCTCAGCAAGGAGGAAGTGCAAGACAAGCAGCGCAACAGCATCCTGCACATCCGGATCAAGAAAGATACAATGATGGTTATTCGGCTATGGTTAATGATGGATACCCCAGACCGGATCACCATGTAATTGGATCACGGTTGGGAAGCAGGAACTTGCAGCCAGATGATGCGAGGTTGAAGTTGGATAGGATTTATAGGTCAGAGCAAATCGAGTTACAAGGTCCACCGGGTCCAGCATGTTTCGACCCCCAGATCATGAATGAGCCACCAGTGCCGAACTTTCAGCTGGCCAGGGGAACCCAAACTTATGATGCAAGTACCAGGCCAGAGGATTGGTTGATTGATTATGCCACAGCCATCAAGGTCGCGACAGGAAACTTGAGATGGGCAGTGAGATATGTACCGCAGATGCTGGAAGGACCAGCACGAGTTTGGCTGAACAATTTGCCACCAGGGAGTGTCAATTGTTGGTTGGATTTCCAAGAACTATTTGTTAGTAACTTTTCAAGCACTTACAAGAGACCCAACAGACCACAGACCCTTGCATTATGCCGGCAGAGACCGAATGAGCCAGATAGAGATTTCCTGACTCGGTGGTGCAATGTGCGAAACTCGTGCGAAGGGGTGATTGAATCACAAGCAATTGTGTGGTTCGCTCAGGGATGCAGATATGGAAGTATGTTGTGGCAAAGGTTAAAGCGAGATATGCCAACCACCATGTCCGAGACAATCCGGATCACAGATTCATATGCCTTGGGAGATCCAACTCAACCCCGGCTAATGCTAGCGAAGCAAATGAGGAATATTATAACCAAGATATCTCTCGGTCATCAAGGAGGAATGATTTCCGAGGAAAAAGAAGGGACGAGCATCCGGATTATCGGTATAATTCGCAGCAAGTTGCGGCAGTAGACCAGGATCAACCCAGTGCCGGAGCATAGAAAACTGGAGGGCAAAACTGGCAGCAGAAAAGCGAAGGGAGAAAGCCTTGGACCCCGGAGCAGAAAAAGCAATGGAAGGAACGAAAGGATAGGCTGAGGTATACATTCGAGTCTATGCTAGATCAACCTTGCAAGTTTCATACGCCAAGTCCAAACAGTCCAGCGAATCATACGACCCGGCAATGTGAATGTATGAGGAAATTGGAACAGGTGGGTTCGGGGAATGCTCAGGCACCTCGGAACGAAGCACCTAGAAATGAAACACCCCAGCCACCGTTACTAACAGGGGGAATGGACAGCAACTGATGCTGCCACCACCTCCGCCGAGGTACGAAAATCTGGAAAGAAGGGAAGTTGTACATCAAGTGGGCAATAACCAGCAACAAGGCCAAGGCTACAACGAGAATGAGGGACGAAATGAGTACAGAGAGCATCATCAGAGCTATTGTGTGTTCACCACGGAAGAGAATGACCGGAAAAGCTTACAGCGCCGGAATATGGAGGTAAACGCAGTAATGCCGGCTGTGCCGAGATATATGCCATGGGCGGATCAAGAGATCACATGGAGTATAAAGGATCACCCAAAGATCATGCCAAGCCCAGGAACCTACACTCTAGTTTTGGATACGACATTCATCGGACCGAATCTCAACGTGAGGTTTTCCAAGGTATTGATTGACAATGGCAGCAGTATCAACATTATGTACAAGGATACCATGCACAAGTTGGGGATAACAAAGAACATGTTGCAAGCGACAAGGACCACTTTTCACGGTATTGTGCCAGGAATCTCTTGTGAACCAATTGGTAAGGTCCGGGTTGACGTGTTATTCGGCACAAGATACAATTTCCACACTGAGAACTTGGAATTTGAAGTAGTGAATCTGGAAAGTGCTTATCACGCGTTACTCGGTAGGCCAGCATTGAACAAATTCATGGCAACAACCCACATCAGCTACCTTAAGATGAAATTGCCCGGACCAAGGGCCATGATAACTATATCAGAGGACTTCCGGCGTTCAATCGAGTGCGCGTCAGCCGGATCTAATTTAGCCGAGTCACTCGTGATAGCTCCAGAGAAAAGAAGATACTAGAGGTAGCGGCATTGGCTCAATCCGCGCAGCAACATATGCCGGCCCTGACCAACCCGCACGGAAGCGTATCGCTCCAAGCGACTAAGGATACGAAGAAAATGCCAATTGATGATCTGTTCCTAGAGCGCACGGTCACCATAGGTGTCGGGTTAAGCAGCAAATAGGAAAACGAGCTCGTCAACTTCCTCTGTGAGAATCGGGATATCTTTGCTTGGTCTACGCAAGATCTGCAAGGTGTACCGAGGGAGTTGACTGAGCACTCATTGAATGTAAGACCTGGGGCTAAGCCGATAAAGCAGCCTCTCAGGCGCTTCGCAGAAGATAGAAGAAAATTAATTGGAGATGAGATAGCAAGATTACTAGCGGCCGGATTTATCATGGAGGTACTCTATCCGGATTGGCTCTCTAATCCGGTGCTGGTGGAGAAAAAGAAAGATGATCTGAACGTGGCAGTGGTATGGCGCATGTGCATTGACTACACGAACCTGAATAAGGCGTGTCCAAAAGATCCGTTTCCACTCCCTAGAATAGATCAGGTCATAGACTCAACTGCCGGATGTGAGCTACTGTCATTCATTGACGCGTATTCTGGTTTCCATCAGATACCCCTGAACCCGGATGATCAAATAAAGACTGCGTTTATTACCCCATATGGGGCTTATTGTTATCGAACTATGCCGTTTGGATTACATAATGCAGGAGCAACGTACCAATGATGTATGCAGAAATGCTTGCATGACCAGATAGGTCGGAATGTGCAGGTGTATGTGGATGATGTGGTGATAAAAACCAAGGAAAGCAATACGCTCCTTGAGGATATCCGGTAGACGTTCGTGAATCTAAGAAGGTTCCGAATGAAACTGAATCCGGAGAAATGCACCTTCAGTGTACCAGCCGGAAAGTTACTCGGTTTCTTGGTATCCAGCAGAGGCATTGAAGCTAATCCAACGAAAATCCGGGTCATAGAAAAAATGGAGTTGCCAAAGTGTCTTAACGATGTCCAAAAGTTCACTGGTTGCCTGGCATCGTTAAGTCGGTTCGTATGTCGATTGGGAGAGAAGGCCTTGCCCCTCTATCAGCTAATGAAAAAGGCAGACAAGTTCATGTGGACACCACAGGCGGATCTTGCATTTCGAGAATTGAAAAAGATGCTATCTACCGCACCAATCCTAGTTGCACCACTACCAAAGGAACCAATGTTGCTTTACGTAGCCGCGACCAATCGAGTTGTAAGTGCAGTGATCGTAGTGGAGCGCGAGGAAGAAGGAAAGTAGGTGCAAAGACCGGTGTATTATCTGAGCGAAGTATTGTCAGCGTCAAAACAGAACTATCCTCATTATCAGAAGATGGCGTACGGCGTATATATGTCGACCAAGAAGCTCAAGCATTATTTCGAGGAACACCCCATCAAGGTGATATGTGAGGCGCCTATCTCAGAGATCATGAGTAACAAGGACGCAAGCGGCAGAATAGCGAAGTGGGCTATCGAATTAGATCCATACGCGCCACAGTTCGACAGAAGAGATGCGATCAAATCACAAGCTATGGCGGATTTCTTTGTGGACTAGGCTGAAATGCAATACGAGCCCCCCCTGTTGGACTCAAATTACTGGCAAATGCACTTCGATATCCAAATTGAAAGATGGATTAGGCGCTGGGGTAGTGCTTACCTCGCCCAAGAAGGATCAAATGAAGTATGTCCTACAGATCCATTTTAGTGCCTCGAATAATGTGGCGGAGTACGAAGCATTGGTGCATGGTCTCAAAGTGGCAAAGGAAGTGGGGATACATCGGATACAGTGCTTTGGAGATTCCGATTTGGTGGTACAGCAAGTGACTGGAAATTGGGATGCCCTGGATGCTAACATGGCCTTGTATAGGTTCCATGTCCAGAAGATAAGCGGGTTTTTCGAAGGGTGTGAGTTCCATCACGTACCTCGGAGCCAAAACGAGGCAGCAAATACACTGTCCAAGCTGGGCTCATCCCGGCAACCCATTCTGGCAAATGTGGCTTTGGAGCACTTGAGAAAACCATCTATCACACCGTCACCCGAATCAGATTCAATTTATATCCCGACGCTCACCGGATCAGGACCCGCACCTATGGAGATATAATGGGGAAGCACCCCAGCAAACCCAGGGACTGCTTCAGCAAACCCGAGGACTGCTTCAGCAAACCTGGGTACTGTGCAGTTTGATCTGGCCGGAGTTATGTTGGTGGATGCAATGGAAGTAGACAAGGAACCATTTCCCGTCCGACCTATACCATCTTGGGCCAAGCCAATTTTTGATTTCCTGAAAGAGGGAATCTTGCCAGATGATGAAATAAGTTCGAGACAAGTTCAAAGAAGGGCAAAAGCTTATACCATAATCAATGCCGAATTATACAAAAGGAGTGTGACAGCGGTACTACAACGGTGCGTTGATCCAGAAGAAGGATTTGACATACTCTGGGATATTCACCAAGGGGAATGTGGCCACCATGCCTCCTCAAGGGCATTAGTAGCAAAAGCTTTCCGGCATGGATTTTATTGGCCTAGTGCTTTGGAGCAAGCAGAGGACTTGGTGAGTAAATGTAACGGCTGTCAAAGATACGCCACGAAAACTCACCTGCCAATGTCGGAGCTGAAAACTATCCCCATTACGTGGCCATTTGCGGTATGGTGCCTAGACATGGTAGGACCATTTGAGCCAGCTAAAGGAGGGATGACCCACATGCTGGTCATGGTTGACAAGTTCACCAAATGGATTGAAGTGAAACCAATTCAGAAATGTGATGGGGCAACAACAGTAAGATTCCTCAAGGATATAATCTTAAGGTACGGCTACCCCCATAGCATCATAACTGATAACAGGACGAATTTTGCCGAAGGAGCATTTGCGAGGTTCTGCCAGGAAAAGAAGATCCGGTTAGACGTCACCTCAGTCGCCCACCCCGCGTCGAACCGGCAAGTGGAAAGATCCAACGGGCTATTACTGTCCGAGATAAAACCCCGGCTCATAGAGCCGCTGCAAAGATCAGCAGGGTGCTGGATAGAAGAACTACCAACGGTATTGTGGAGTTTAAGAACTACTCCGAATCGATCAACGGGCTATACGCCATTCTTTCTGGTATATGGGGAAGAAGTTGTAGTACAAGTCGACATAGAGCATGATTCGCCTAGATTCACCCAATACACAGAAGCCGAAGTGCGCGAAGCCCGGCAGAATGATGTTGATCTACTAGAAGAAGCGAGAGAACTAGCCTTGTCCAGATCCGCCATATACCAGCAAAATCTCCGACGCTATCATAGCCGGAAAGTAAACCCTTGAGTTTTTCGGAAGGTGATTTGGTGTTGAGGCTAATACAGCGCACCGCTGGCATGCACAAGCTATCCCCCCATGGGAAGGGCCCTTCATTGTGAGCAAACCTTTGCGCAATGATTCCTACTATCTTATTGACGCATAGCCCCAGAAAAAGAACAAGGCGGACAGGTCAGGAGAGGAATCCAAAAGACTATGGAACGTAGCACTGCTGCGTCCTTTCTACACCTGAGAGGTGAATGTATCCGAACTACTCATATGTCGGTATGTATGTCGGCAGTGAGCCTATCAATAATAACTTTGCCACCCCGAGCAGAGAATCGGGGATTGTTATAACACTTGTCTTTTTTTCATATTTTTTATGTCA
This sequence comes from Avena eriantha, assembly GCA_910589775.1. Lineage (NCBI taxonomy): Eukaryota > Viridiplantae > Streptophyta > Magnoliopsida > Poales > Poaceae > Avena > Avena eriantha. The sequence continues at coordinate 88,767,828 of OU342741.1, forward strand.
GCTAGGTTAAGTCAAGTATGCCTTAGTTGGATTAGTAATGTGTTAGCTCCAAAAACCTAACTCTTCGACTTTGCTGTTGTCCAACAAGAATTGGCTTCATGGAAAGCAAGAGAACAAGTTTGGAATGGCGAAGCACGTGAAAAACAACTAAGAAAAAAGAGCTTAAGCGGGCCGACATTGGTTTTTCGGCTAACCCTTAGTTTATTTTCTTCACTAAGGTGCCGAATAATTTTGAGCTAATCTCAAGGTTTCAAGTATTGTTAAGTCAATTTTTTGAATCTCGGAGTCGTAAGTCAAAAAACCGAATCAAGGTAGACGCGAGCCGAGTCAAAAACTGACGGAACAAGAAAATGAAACTCGGGGACTTCGCCCACGATAATCCGGAAATAAAAACTTAGTTCGAAACATAAAATTATAGCACAAAAAAACCAAAGTGTTTAATTACATCTGCGCCTGGCATTCTGGGGATCTGATAAATGTGATGAGTGTTTTTCAAGGGGCAGAAGCAGCAGGAGAATCATCTGTGGAGGGAGGTACTCCAGAGTGTGCGGGAGGAGCGCTAGCTTCGGCTTCATCCTTCGGATCAGCTTCGTCGTTCTCCGGGTCTTCAGCCTCGTTGCCTAACTCGGAGCCCTCGCTATCACACCCTTCTTCTTCCGCTCCAGAGACAACCTCGTCATCAGCAACATCAAGGAAGCTCGGCCCCTCATTCCAGGCATGGCAGAAGGAATACTGGATAAGATTGTTCGCACAGGCCTGGTGGCACGCGATCCACTCCGGATCCTCGCACCACTTAGACCCGGTGCGCATATGCTTGAGCAAGGCCAAGTCAATCCCTTCATACCATGAAAGCACAAACTTCAGAGCAATGTCGGCTCTAGCCCGTGCTGCAGATTTACGCCACAAGTGCGGTTGCGTGTCACATTCCATGAGCTTGGCTATGAAGTCCGATGTTTTCTTGGGAATGGTCTCGCCGGGCCAGAGGCAGCCAAACATCCGTGTTGCAGCTGGGATAATGTCCATGCCAAAATTCTTTACTATCTCAAGACGAGCGGTGAGACTCGCTAGGAGATCCTCTGTGGTATAGGGAATTGGCTCGGCGTCAGGGCCAACAGAAACTCCACGCTGCTCACGGGATTCGCGTACGGCGGAGGCGGCAAATGTGTCGCTCTCTGGAAATTTTCCTAAGGATAAGAGGAGCAACGTTGAGCGGCTGGACCAAATCCGAATGGTAACCGATAAGCAAGAGCGGAGAACTTACGCGCAATCTGGAAGAGAAGTCGCTGAAGCTCGGAATCAGTGTTGGTGTTGTGGACCTGGAGTTTTTCGTACTCAGTGATTGCCGACGTAAGTTTGACATCGGCTTCCTCCAGTAGGCTCTTGTCCTTGGAGATTCACGTAACTAAACGCTCCTTCTCTTTGGCAAACTCCTGATCGGCCTTCTCCAGCGCGGACTGATGAGAGCTCTTGAGCCTCTGGATTTCGGCATTCAGCCAAGTAATCTCCGAGTCCTGCCGCTAGAGCCGAGCTATCTCAGTGTCCTTCTTCTTCAGTTCAGCTTCATACTTTCCTGATTGTTCCAGGCAGTGGGTCATCAGTTTAGGCATAGGGACACTGTCCTCAAGAGCAACTGCAACATGATCCGGAGGACCCAAAATATGAGTGTCCACCGGATAAAGCACGAAGAGTACAATGATCATGTAAAGGGTATGAATTTACCTTTGATCTCCGCAAGATTCTTCCTCATGATTATATTCTCAGCCTCAACCTCGGCTGCATAATCCCGACAAAACATTCATAAAAGTTCTAGAAATTTTGAATGAACAAGGGAGAGATGGAAACTAACCCCTCTTCTGGTACTCCTCCAAGAGTTTACCATAACTCTCGCGTATGTCTTTGTAGGAGTCCAGCAAGCGCTGGAACTCAGCGGTTCGGCGGTTAGTGGTAATCTGAAACAAGAAAGAGACAAAAGTTCAGAGACAAAGTGGAAATTATTCAAAGGATACAAGATTTGGGCCTAGTGGAACTTAACCCGGCTCTAGATGTGTGGATATTTAAAGTCTACAAGATCCGGGCCAAGTGGAACTTAACCCGGCTCTAGGTGTGTGGATATTTAAAGTCTACAAGATCCGGGCCAAGTGGAACTTAACCCGGCTCTAGGTGTGTGGATATTTAAAGTCTACAAGATCCGGGCCAAGTGGAACTTAACCCGACTCTAGGTGTGTGGATATTTGAAGTCTATAAGATCCGGGCCAATTAGAACTTAACCCGGCTCTAGGTGTGTGGATATTCGAAATCTTCAAGATCCGGGCCAAGTGGAACTTAACCCGGCTCTAGGTGTGTGGATATTTGAAGTCTACAAGATCCGGGCCAAGTGGAACTTAACCCTGCTCTAGGTGTGTGGATATTTGAAGTCTACAAGATCCGGGCCAAGTGGAACTTAACCCGGCTCTAGGTGTGTGGATATTTGAAGTCTACAAGATCCGAGCCAAGTGGAACTTAACCCGGCTCTAGGTGTGTGGATATTTGAAGAATACATGATTTGGGCCAAGTGAACTAGACCCAGCCCAAAATTTATTGCAAATTAATGACAATATAAACAAAAACTAGGGAGCATCCGACCGAATAACAAGTTATTCCCTCGGAGGCTCGGGGATTGGGATATACCTACAAATGCTAAGTTATGAAAAACATCAACAGCAGAGAAAAAGGATTACCTCCATCATCTGGCCAGCCAGGGAGATAGCCTGAGTAGCGGAGTTCATCTGCGCGCTGAACTCAGCAGGGCCAAACCTTTCTGGGAGATCACCCTGAGGGTCGATGAATTCGGCGTTGTTCTAGTTCTTCACATACTCAAGGAGATGTGGACTGTAACTCTCGCCGCTCGCAGAATGGCTCATCACTAGGCCCTTCACATGGGCCTCGCGCCTGGCGGATTGAGCCGCAGCGGGGCTGGTGTGCAAAACCAGCTGTTTGCTACCCTCTGATCTGGAAGCTGGCCCGAACGAAGCTGACCTAGAAGTATTCTTAGCTTTGTCGGATGAGGGTTGAGGAGCATGTTGAAAGAAGTCAGTAATGGAAGGGACAGACCCGGTGGGGGCCGAAGGAGCTTTCCCCTTAGGAGGCTTGTAGGCTCTTGCTGTGGCTGTTGTTGCTGTTGCTGCTGATGCGATTGCTGCTGGTGCTGCTGGTGCTGGTGTTGCTACTGGTGGTGCTGCTGCTGGTGTTGCTGGTGCTATTGCTGGTACTGGGGATACTAGGGGCGGCGCCGATGAAGCTGGCGCCTCAACGTTGGGCACAAAGGTCGAGGAATTGGGCAGATCTGACATTGTCGTATCCAGATCCGGCCCACTATCCCCCGCTTTGATGTTGCCCTCCTCTTGACGAGGTGGATTCTGGTCAGGCGCGGCCGCAGAACCCTCATGAATAGGGCTAAGCGGACGATGATCATTGTTGCGGGGGGAGAGGGATCGCGTCGGAGTGGGGAGGCTATGCCGAAACCGCTCTGGGAGATGTCCATAGGAGCTCTGGAAAAAAGGAAGGATAGCCAGTCAAAAAGAAAGAACCAACCAGAGGCTAAGGCAAGTAATGGAAGAATCTGAAGTGGCAATGCTACAAAGACTTACTCGTCAACGGTAGGAGGAGCCCGAGGTTTGGGTGCCCTCTAGACTGTGCTGTTGGCGGCAGGCTCGGCGGAGGGTTTAACCTCGGACTTCTTTTGCCTCTTCTTGGGCGGCGGCGCCTCTGAAGATGCGGCCGGGGTAGCTGCACACTTCTGGAAAGGGGTCGGGGCCGGGCCACCGGTGGCAAGCAGAGGAACCTCATGGACCTGAGCGTCCGGGTTAGCTGAACATTCGAACATAAGCTAGATACAAATAAGAAATAAGAATCGGATCAAGTACCTCAAGGACCTCAACGTCCGAATCATCATCGTCTGGCCAATCCCTTAGAGAAGAGGCCTTACTAGCGCTGCGTTTGACAACGTTCGGGGCAGGCAAGAAGGCCTCCGGGCCAGTCTCCACCTCGTCTCCCTCAAGGCGATCCTCCAACCACTTGCTGGCAGGAACCTCGCCATCCTCCAGCGGTTGCTGGAGAAATTTCTGAAAGAATAATCGCCAAGTTACAAAGGGAAATCAACATATAAAGAAAATCTGGATAACAAAAGAATGTTAATTTACCTTTGGAGGAGGGTTGGCACGAGTGAAGGGCTCAAGTCCCCACTCAGAGGCCTCGGAGAACTCCTTCTCCATGTTGAAGATGGACTTCACCCAGCGGAAAACCGCCGAGTTATCCAGCTCAAATGAGGAGGTCCGGTGGGGGTCAAGAGGACCGCTAAGGTAGCATATCTTGTGGGCTCGCTTCTGGAGGGGGGAGACGGCTGCGGAGAAAAGTGATCATGATATCCTCCCCCGGAGGTGCTCCTTTAGCAGCTCTGTGAACCGGCGAGCCACTAGATTCACCAGGGCTGTGGCGCGCTTGGGAATGCTTTCCCAAAGCGAGGTGTCTGGAGGACCAAGTCTGAAGGGGAGCAGCCGGATCTGGTCCTGCTTGGTGGTGTTCCGGACGCAAAAGAAAGTCTGGGCCCAGCCCTTGCAAGATTCAAGCCCCGTGACCCGAGGGAAAACGGACTGTTTCCGGGGCGAGATGGATGCAGCGCCACATTGGGTTAGGTTCTTGTCCTCCGGGGCAAGCTCCTTATCCGGAACCACATTCCTCCGCAGACCAAAGAACTTGATCCAAAGTTCTTTGGTTGGCCAGAGGCCCATGTATCCCTTAATGCCGGAGGCAAAGGAGGACAGAGAGGTGATAGCATTTGCGGGAAGATGATGTGGCTGCAATTGGTAGGTAGAGATGAAATCGAAAAAGAAATCAGAGGTGGGGAGGCCGAAGCCGCGTTGGAAATGCGACAAGAAAACCACGTACTCCCCAGATTTGGGAGTGGGAGTAATCTCACCGGCGGGGAGGCGGCAAGCGACGCCGGCGGGGATGCGGTGAGAGGTGTGGAGCCAAGCCAAATCTTCCTCGCGGACGATGGAGCCATCCCAGCATCCGCGATCGCGGCCCTCAGCCCCTTCCTCTGGTTGTGCCACCATCGAAGCTTCTGCCTCCATCATGGTGAGATCGAAGTCTTCGAGGGGATAATCATAATAATGGTAGACGGAAGAGGGGAAATGGGAAGCACAAGGCCCCGTCGTGGAGATTGGCATTGGAAACGGTGGCGCTGGCATGAAATACCATCGGAGCACGGTCACAGTGGCGCTCGTGGAGAAGAAAACCGGCGGCGGCGGAGTCGCGGTGAAAGAAAGAGAGCAGTGGAGTGCGGCGTGAATGGGGGAACTTCCCCTGGGAGTGCATCGCACCCTCTACTTAACCATGCCACGCGCATCGTGGGATCCTTTGCGGGTGCCAGGCCGCATGCAGCGAGCGCGTATGCGGCCCAAGCGACCAATCAGAACAAGGCTACAAAAGGGGCCACGGGAGAAAATGATCTTGTGACGGGACACGGTGTTACAGTTAACGAGGCGCTGCAGCGATGGGATGTTTACAACAGTTATGCCTGACGCAACAACAGTAATCGGTGCGGTAAATGCGCATGGCCCTTAAAATGAGGCAAATGATGATTACCCTCCACGTAGGATGTGGAGAAGCGTACGAGTGAAGGAAAAGAAACCCGGATAAGCAAACAAAATACCTAGCCAATGAGGAATAACCCGGAAAGAGCGAAAGGATCACAAGAAAAGAAACTCTGGGCTACGAGACAACTCGGCCTAAGGAATAAAAGATTCGAATATGGGAACCAGCTATGGCCTTAATAACTAAAAAAGTTGCTAAGACCGCACCAGCTTCAGGGACTAGGGCAACACCGGGGTATAAGGGCCGAGTTAGCCGGGGTACGGTGCGGTCAAAGCAAAGTGCTGACCGGGTCACCTCAAGGCAGGCCGAATCATGGTGTGGCTCGGCCCATGGGGCATTTCCTTGACAATGGTCCGACCGGCATAAGATCTATGCCGGCCATGACTATCTGTTTTGCAAGTAAAAGGGTAGACCGGATTAGCTATATGCTATCCGGACTATCTTAGCTTCAAAGAGAAGGAATCCCCTGCTGGTCAAAAGGTGGCTTTATTAGCTGGAACCTGTGCAAAGTAAAGCAAAGGAGAGGACCAACAGGTCAGTGGTGACCAAGGTGACGCGGGCAAAGCCAGATGACATAGCCCGTGACACCAAAAGACAAGGATGACGCTGCGGGTTACGTCCAAAGCCCGGACGAGCCGTTAAAGAAGAATAAACAAGCATCTGCTTGAGGAAAGGAGCATATTCGTAGAATATGCTGCCACCTATGTCCTAGAATTGTAACCCGGGCTCCCCTATATAAGGAGCACCAGGGCCTCCATACAGAGGAGGATGGCAAATAGAGGAATCATTCTCTATCTAAGGTAGAGCTCCAAGGCTAGTTAGCGGGGGGTAAGAGACATTGTCTCCTTCTTGCTAGGGCCTCCAGAGCACTTGTAGGCAACATAGATACAAAGAATACAAGAACTTCTGTGTGTGGAATCACCACGCTCTCCCTCCTTGGATTCCCCTAACACTCATTGGCCCCATCTTTAGCTTATCCATGGCATCTGCCGTGCCACCACCACGACACAAAATTTGATATTAACGTTTTTTCATTTGAAAATACTTGAATCTTGCTCCTATGCCTAGCTGAAAGGCGTTAAAGAAAAGCACTATTGGGAGATAATCCAAATTATTTTTACTTTCAGTAAGTTTTTATTTTGTTGAGTCTTGGAAGTTATTGCCTCAGTAATAACCTCTCCTTATCCTTTTTCTGTGGTTTTTGTGCCAAGAATAATCTCTAATGAGAGAGAAGTAAGACTTGGGAAAGTTGTTGTTCCAAAAAAGATTTTTCTGGTTCACTGTAAAAAATCGTGAAAAATTCCCTGTATGTCGGATTGAGCTGTAATTATGTGTGCTTATGCCCCAGGTTATTATCTAACTTTTGTTAGTTTAGCACTTTTCGATTTGAGCAACAGAAGGTCTTAGCAAAAATCGGTTTTTACCTGCTGGTCTGTTTTGACAGATTTCTGTCATTATTTGCATTTGCCTCTTAATCTCTTTCTCTTTGAGTTCTCTTTGATCACTTGAGCTTTTAGAAGGAATTGCTACAGTAGCTTGTGTTTTAATGGAAGTTTTACTTGTGTTGAAACTAAACCCAAATACTTATTATCTTGAATACACTAATGTTGCTAATGAAGATTGTGTTAAGTTTTGTATGAAGGAAATTTTCAAGTGTAGGGAAGAATAATGTGATGAGATGAAGTATGGACAAAAGCTCAAGCTTGGGGATGCCACCCCTGTCACCCCAAGAAATATTCAAGAGATACAAGCATCAAGGCTTGGGGATGCCCAAGGCATCCCCTTCTTCATCAATAAAAATCTCAGGTTTTCTTCCAAAACACTTCATTTTTATTGTTTCATCCACAATTGTGTTGTTCTTGGAGCGTCTTTGTTTTTTTAGTTTTCTTTTGTTTGGTTTGCTTAAATAAATTGGTTGGACCCCCTTATTCATATGTTGTTTCAAATAAGTTTATTGGTGTTGGAAAAGAGTAGGAAGCTTCATGCTTATAAGTGGTACAAAAGGAGCTTGTTTTGGCTGTGTCCTAGACTTTATCATGTCATGTTTGATGTTGCTTTGACCTTATGCTTAGTGATTATTGTTGTAGCATGACTTGTTCCAAACAATTGAGATTGCCTAATGTGCCTTGAAAGAATCATGTGTTGTTTTAGCATACAAAGCATAATATTATGGTATTCTCCTTTGATGTTTTATTTGGGTTAACTTGGCACATGCTTACACCATGTTAAGACTATTAACCAATCACTTTAGCCTCTATGATCATTTAGTTTTTGACTTGTAATATCACTTTATGCTTTAATTAATAATGTTTTGTCGCTTTGCATGATTATGGCCATTATTGCTCTCTTAGTTGGTTGCTCCCAGTCTCTTGCTAGCCTCCACCTGTACCACATATGAGCTCCACTCATGCATCCAACCTCCAAGAAAACCAAAGAGTCCACTATAAATTCCTATGCATGATGTGTTACACCATTCCAAGTATATTCATGTTTTTATCTACCTTCCGAATTAAACTTTTGTTATGTGAAAATTAGTGATGAAAGCTCTCATAAACTTGATGGCACACTTTATTTTCTTGCACTTAATAAACTTGAACCATTGTGTCCATCTATGTTTCTTATATGCTTGCACTTTATAAGTTGTGAATTAGCAGAACCATGATACCATGGGGAACGCTTTCAACATTGCACTTATTATTCAGTTGATATCATGTTCGTTTGTTTATGGATCTCGACGGTGTGAAATAAAAGGGAAGCTTGTAAGCTCATGGAGTTTGTATGTGTGTTAGAGAAATTCCTGGGCGGCTAGCCTAAGCCATCCCTAATCATGGTGGAAACTTGCAGCATAACCATAGTGAGCATTCTGTGAATCATCCTCAATAAAAACCTATGCAAATAGCAAATAAAAAGATTGCTGAGATGCTCGTTGTCTGTTGCCTTGTCATGATATGGGAAAGCTCCCGTGTCATGGGGCAAGGAGTACCCCGTTGGCGGTTCTCCATGATACACATGTACTTACAATGACAAGAACTTACTTGTGACTAAAGTTGAGTAGCATGAGGTTCGGTACTCGTAAGCAAGGGGCATGAGATTTTCAACTTATAACTTGTCAAGCATATCCTCATATTTGTGTCACTTTAACCTTAATCACCTCAAGGTGCTTATGATAGGGGCAATGAGAGCTGAAAGCTAATAAGTACCATAATTTTTGGAAGCTTTTTATGAAACTTGAAATCCCTGCTTCACTCTGTGAAGGGCCTTTCTTTTTACTTTTATGTTGAGTCTCCATCTTCTATCTTTATGCACCAATTGAGAGAGCATAGTGGTCATTCTTAGTTTAATGTGTGATACATTGCAAATGTATCTATAATTTTTGATGTTCCATGCTTGGTTTTATCTACTTTCTTGTGTTTTGTTCCAACTTTGGAGTACTTTTCATATGATTTCTTGGACTGACCTATTAACAAGATGCCACAGTGCCAGTTGCCTGTTTTCTGTTGTTTTTGGTTCCAGGAAAGTCAGAAAATGAATATTCTCGGAATTGGACGGGACAAAAGCCAAAGTTCCTATTTTACCGGAAGACTCATGGAGCCAGAATACGAGACGGAGGAGGGCCAGGGCCTGGCCACACCCCCAGGCGTGGGTACCCCCAGGCCACGCCAGGGCATGGTGTGGGCCCCCTGGCTGGCCACCGACCTTGCCTCCTTCGCCTATATATTCCTCCCGATACCAAAACCCTAAATCGTCAAGCCTCTAGCCACGAAAAGTTCCGCAGTACCGCCGCCACCGAAGGGGAGATTTGGGGGACAGAAGTCTCTGTTCCGGCACCCTGCCGGGACGGGGAAGTGCCCCCAGAGCCATCTCCATCGATCTCCACCGCCATCTCCATCACCGTTTCTGATTCCCATGATGAGGAGGGAGTAGTTCTCTCTCGAGGCTAAGGGTTCTACCGGTAGCTATGTGTTCATCTCTCTCTCTATGCATGATCATATTGTGATCATGAGCTTTGTAATCAAGTAGATTTATTCTACTACTCAAGTGCTTTAATAGATCTCTGCTCTCCCCATGTGTGTGAAAGTGACAGCGTGCTCACCATGGTGGCACTTAGGCTACAGATTACAAATACTTTTTATAAGTTATATTTGGAGTTGGATATCTTTATGAAATTGTGGTGTTTGTTGGACTAATCTAGTACTCAAGGTGATAGTGTGGGGTTTTCTAGATGGGAAAGGCTTACTTTGAGGTGTGCTGTTATAGCCCTACCATCGATTAGAGTGTCCAACCGGAGAGTAGTTAAGAGTAGTATCATAAAGAGAAGATATTTATATGAGAGTGTTCACTAGTGAAAGTATGATCCCTAGGCCTTGTTTCTAAGCATTGATACACTGTTTGCATCTAGATCTATTACATGTTTGCTTGCTTCCATATTTATTTCAGTTTGCCTTTAGTCTCTTCCACGCCATCAAGTTATTTTCTAGCAACATTGTCTTTTATCCATACCACTTGTATTTCACTATCTCTTCGCCGAACTAGTGCACCTATACACCTGACAAGTGTATTGGGTGTGTTGGGGACACAAGGGACTTCCTATATCTTGATTGCAGGGTTGCTTGAGAGGGGATACCTTTGACCACTTCCTCCGTGAGTTTGATAAACCTTGGGTGATCCACTTAAGGGAAAACTTGCTGCTGTTCTACAAACCTCTGCACTTGGAGGCCCAACAACTATCTACAAGAATAGAAGTGCGTAGACATCAATGTGCATTGTCCCAAAACTTGTTGATTGATTCATAACTTTGACATTGCTTGTTCTTAAATTATTTGTATCTAGTCACCCTTCTGAACTTTGAAGGTGTCTTATGCATTTATGTTTTGCTATACCATGAGGGACAAGATGAATACCACTCTTATTATGTTTTCTATATGTGAAACAAACAAACGTCTTTCAATGCATTGTTATTCATGATATTTTGTTTGTACCTTTTCATGTTACAACATAGTTGCTATGTCTTATTGTTAGAACTCTATCTTTCATGCTCATGTTTAGAGTACTTTGATCCCAGCTATCAGTGCTTTATAAATACCTTGATCAATATTGTGATGGTGCATGTCACCTCAAAAATTATTCTTTTTATCACTTACCTACTCGAGGACGAGCAGGTGTTAAGCTTGGGGATGCTTGATACGTCATAAACGTATCTATAATTTTTGATGCTCCATGCTTGTTTTGTATCAACTTTCTTATGTTTTGTTTACACTTTGAGGTATTTTTATACATTTTCTGGAACTAACCTATTAACAAGATGCCGCAGTGCCAGTTGCCTATTTTTTGTTGTTTTTGGTTTCAGAAAATCTAGTAAGGAAATATTCTCGGAATTGGATGGGACAAAAGCCCAAGTCAATATTTTACCAGAAGGAACACGGATTCCGAAGGTCAGCCAAAGTGGGGCCACGAGGTGGCCACACCTAGGGCTGGCGCAGCCACCCCCTAGGGCATGCCGCCCCATGGTGTGGGCCCCTCGGGAGCCCACCGACCTTGCCCCTTCGCCTATAAAAGTACCCCGATGCAGAAACCCTAAGACCCGATCAAAAATCCATGAAAGAGTCTATAGCCGCCGCCATCGCCATCCCTAGATTGGGAGGTCCGAAGCTCTTCTCGGCACCCTGTCGGAGGGGCGAGATCATCCCGGAGGCTTTCTTCATCACCATGCCAGCCTCCGGAGTGATGTGTGAGTAGTTCACCCTTGGACTATGGGTCCATACAGTAGCTAGATGGTTGGTTCTCCTCCTTTGTGCTATCATGTTTAGATCTTGTGAGCTCCGTTCATGATCAAGATCATCTATTTGTAATCCTATATGTTGTGTTTGCGGGGATCTGATGGATATTGAGATACTATGTCAGATTGATTATTGATTCTATCATGTCTATGTTATCTGTGACCTTGCATGCTCTCCGTTGCTAGTAGCTATCTTGGACAAGTAGATGCTTGTAACTCCAAGAGGGAGTATTTATGTTTGATAGTAGGTCCATGCCTCTAGTAATCTGGGGAAGTGACAGAAATCTCTAAGGTTGTAGATGTGCTGTTGCTACTAGGGAGAAAACAACAATCCTTTGTCCATGGGGCAATTGTATTGTTTACTTTACACACTTTGCTTAATGCAATTATCTGTTGCTTGCAACTTAATACTGGAAGGGATTCGGATGATAACCTGAAGGTGGATTATTAGTCATAGATGCAGTTGGATTACGGTCTATGTATTATGTTGTAATGCCCAATCAAATCTCGTAGGAGTCAAGATGTCTAGTATATGCATTGTTATGCTTTCTCAATCTGTCAATTGCCCCGTTGTAATTTGTTCACCCAACATGCTATTTATCTTAAGGAGAAACACCTCTAGTGAACTGTGGACCCCTGTCCATTCCTTTACCATTAATATACCATCTATTGTTTATCGTTTACTATTTACTTTCTGCAAGCAATTACTATCGTCCACACTATACATTTAATCCTTTGTTTTTAGCAAAACTAGTGAGATTGACAACCTCATTGTAAGTTGGGGCAAAGTTCTGTGGTTGTGTTGTGCAGGATTCCAAGTTGTTAGCAACACCTTGGAGTTGTTTCCTTACTCCTACTGGTTTGATAACCTTAGTTTCATAACTGAGGGAAACTTGCTGTTGTGCTCATCATACGTTCCTCTTGGGGTTCCCAACGAGCTCTACATATCTTGAGCCATCACCGCCATATGCTGGTCGGCCGGGCTAGATGGGCCCCACCCCATGCATAGCAGCATGCTAGCCAGGTGAGCCCCTAGGCTGCGGCGGTTGGCCCCTTAGCCCTTTGCCCTAGGGAGGTTTCCCCTCTTGGGCTCTGTTCCTTCAGGAACTTGGCCCATTAGTGGGAATACACTTTCAAATTAGATTTAATGTTATATTTAATATTAATTACACTAATTAACATGTAAATACATATTGCAAAATCCTTTTTGACCAAAACACCTTTCAGTTCCCTTTCGATTTCATCTGAATGACTTTGGAATCTCCCGGAACGATTTCGGTTCTCTCACGGAACTTTTCTGGTTTTATCTTCTCTTTCACCTAGTGATTTCGATACTTCTAGAATGATATCCTAGCATCATCATATCCTTAAGTGTGTTATCCCAATGGCTCGGGAATGTCACATACATGATCTCTATCAATGATCAGCGGGACCGGGATGCCCATAATGATCCATGTGCATTCCATGATGTAATGTCATTTGAACCGTAAATGTCGAGTCCAATTACCTTTGTTCTTCGATATGACGTGTCCGCGATCTGATCATCGGTATCATATACCTTGTTCAATCTCATTACCGACATGTTCTGTTTCACTTGTTCCTGTGATATTCCATCCCCGTGACTGAGTCACATGTTGCAACATTATGGATGTAATCTCACCAATTCAGCTGTGTGTATCGTCCCGTCACATGGTGAACATATCCCGATCTTGATACATAGGCCTCAACTATTCCTCTAGAATACTTCAAACACACCTTCATGGTGACCTAGTTACGGACATGATGATTGATGCGATCAAAGCAGCCTCGGGAGATAGTGATTAATATGATCTCACGGTGTAAGGAGAAGGATAGTACGCTTCTAACTATTGCAACGATGAACCATGTGACTTGATTGTGTCACACTACTTATCTTTGGGTAATGTCCATCACATCATTCATAATGAAGTGACCTTGTTTTCAGTTGACGTTATAGTTAGTCCAAGATTGGGAGACCTCGGTCATCAGCTTCCCAATGAACTAGTATAAATAGAGGCTACTAGGGACTTGGTTTGTTTCATACCACACCTATATCAATGTTTCTGCTTCATACAGTTATAGCACAATATGAAACTATTACGAACTAATTGAGATAGGATAATAAAATCAATTTATTATTTGCCTCTAGGGCATATCTCCTTGAAAATCTACCGCATTGTTTTGAGGAGGCACGTCTTGAGAACCTACTTTTGTCAGCATCACCGGGTATGTCGACCATGGAAACTTTTGTTGCGATTACCGTGGTGCTAACATCGATGGGGAATATCAATATGGTTGTGCCTAAAAGACCAATGGATATCAATGGCTCATGCCGAGTTTGAGATTTCAATATGAAGGCGAGATTTTGGATGTGCTGAAAACTATGAACCGGATGATCGGTGATATGCAGCAGGCTCGGTGAGCGGGGTAGGAAACACAAGGGGACTTTGTTCTTAGTGGTGATGTTTGGTGAACAAGTCTTGATGATGTGAGGTGATCACGTCAATGCCCATACTTGATATACCTAGTTTTTTTGGGGAAGAGTGGTGTGCTGGAGACTTCATCGGCTAACATACAAACAATGGAGACACGAGGTTTACCTAGGTTCATGCCCCTAGAGGGAAAACCCTACTCCTGCTTGTCTATTCTTGATTGATAGAGAAACTGGAGGTTAAAAGGGCACCAAGGTGGCTATGGTGCGCATATTAGATCTATCGTGTGTGTATGCGAGTTTCGATGATGTGGAGATCTATTGTGTCTATCCGGTGTCCTCTTTGTTGGCCCCTCCTAGCATTTATATATGGAGATGCTAAGTCTCAGGTACCAATACGAGTTAGTTATATGTTTGTGATTTTTGTAGAGTCTAATCTTGAGCTTTCCTTGTCTTACACACTTGGAGTCGGTGTCCTTATAGCCTTCGTACCCGTCAAACCGTAATGGGCTTCGTGGACCTTGGCAGGTCATAGAGTGGGCCTCCTATTGGGCCGAGCCAGGTAGGCTAGAGTCAAGTGCCTGTTGGGCATACCTATGTCAGTATCCCCTGAGTGTCTAGTTGAATCAAATGTTCGGGTGTATACTTTGAAGTCTCGAGTGTGTTAGTCAAAGTTGACAGTATCATAAGGTGAAGGAAATGACCCAAAAGCACATCATATTGTAGGGGATCGGTGCGGAAAACAAAAAAATCCTACGACGGAACCCCAGAAACTTAGCCTAGGATCTATCTATGTAGTAATGCGATAACGGCCGGAGCGTATAGAATACATACCCTTGTAGACCATACGCGGTTAACGTTCCGCGGGGAACGTGGTTGATGTAGTCGTACTCGAAGCCGACCTCAAGGTCGCGAAGCTCCTCGCAGGTCACCCCTTGCTCCTTCTTGATCTTCATCATCTTCATCGTGCAACAGCTCTGGCTCACGACATTTAAGCGCCCCAAGTGTTGCGCCTCGTGTCTTCGTACACATCCGGTGCATGATGAGACCTCTGGCTCCCCGATCCCGCCGGGAGTGCGGAAGTTGATATCTGGCTAGGAATCCCTGCAGCGCAACGGCGTACTACAGGTGTGCCTCGATCGCATAGCCCAGACTTGGGGCCATGGTCACGAGGTATAGAGGGAGAGAGAAAAGGAGAAAGTCAACCAAAGGACTTCTCCAAATATTGGTGTATTTAATCCCACCCATGGGCACCCCTTTATATAGGCCAAGGGAGTGTACCTTTCTCAAAGGCTAAGCCATGTGGGACTAATACTAAAGGAAAACGTCAGCAGAAATTCGGACTACCAAATGGGCCAAAAGTACTCAGCCCAAATAGCAAACATAAAATACTAAATAAAAACAAAAACAAAAAGCAGCAGCAGCAGCCAGCCAGCCGGGTGGGCCGGCCTGCCCACCGGCGGCCCAGCTCGCGCCGCGGCGGCCTAGAAAGGGGAAGGGACCCCGGGTGGGCTGGCGCCACGAGCGGCCTAGCTCGCCTCGCCCGGCGGCGGCCTATGCCCAGCCCCGCCCCGCCCGGGTGGGCCGGCTGGCAGCGGCGGCCTCGCGTCGCCCAACTATCTGCCGCCCTGTGCGGTGGCGGTTATCCGCCGCCCACAGGGCTGGCTATTTTTCCTTTTTCCTGCTGTTTTATTTCTAGGCCTTTTCCCTCTAGGATTTGGCCTAATATAAAAGTTGACTTTATAAATCTTAATCTAAATATTATTTATAATATATCAATTCATAATTAACATATAATAAATATATATTTAAATTCCCATTTATCCAAAAACTCTTTTCCGGTCTTTTCCTTTATTATTTCTCTGAACAACTTCGGATCTCTTCGCGGAACGATTCCGGCTTTCTCTCTTTCTCTACTGTGATTCCATCTTACGAATGATCGCTCTCATCGTACCCTTAAGTGTATCCTCTCACGGCTCGGGAATGCTCTAGACATGATCTGTATCAATGATCAACAGAGGGACCAGGGATATCCATGTGACCCCTATGCATTCCTGATGACAATGTCGTTTGAACTGTCTAAATGTAGCATCCTCTTCCTTTTGTTTCTCAATACAACTTGTCCAATATCCGATCACCGGTATCCTATACCTTTGTTCAATCTCGTTCACAACAAGTTATGTTTTCTTGTTACCGTGATATTACATCCCCGTGACCTAGTCACATGTTGCAACATTTATAGATGTAATCTCACCAAGTCGGCCGTATGTATCTTTACCCATCATGTGGGTGAACAAATCAAGGTCTTGCAGTCACATGTCATCTACTGTTCCTTCGGAATACCCAACGTACACCTTTATAACCACTGTATTACCAAGTAGTGTTTGATGCAGTCAAAGCAGCCTAGGGAAACAGTGAGTAATATGAGCTCACGGTCTAAGGAGAAGGAGTCTAGGTATAGATGTTGCAACAATGAACTATATGACTTGATCGTGTTGCAATCCTTCGAGGAATGTCCAACCACATCATTCTCCAATGACATGATCTCGTTGTCAGTTGGCATAAATGCCCATGATCTTGAAACCCAGATCATCTTTGTGACCAACGAACTAGTATGAATAGAGGCTACTAGGGACTTGGTTGTTTCATACCACACCTGTACCAATGTTTCTACTTGGCACAGTTCTAGCACAATATGAAACTATTATAAACTAATTGAGATATGACAATAAAAACCTATTTCGTATTTGCCTCTAGGGCATATCTCCTTTAGTCTCCCACTTGCACTAGAGTACAAATAATCCAGCTTGCATTTTACTCATATAAACCATATGCCATATGCGTTTATAGATCATGCATGCTCATGGGAAACGTCATGTCCATGTTCTGTTTTACCAGATCATTATGTCTTTTGCAAATCGTTAATGTCTTCCTAATTTTGACATCCACACCATTATCTTATAATGGGTTGAAGTATTTGTTTGGCAACAAAGCGAGACTTTTGTTTCTAGTGTTTATGATGACGGTCGTTTTTCACTGTTGTCATCTAAACTTCGAAACACACTTTGCTATCCCTTGTGTATATACTATAGTCATGGCAGCAGAACGAGGCCGGATTCCAGGAGCTTACAATGACGTTAGATCAACCTCGAGGGCTTTCTCATGGGCACTGGGCCCTAGGACACATCATTCTACGTTAAAAGCGAACTAGCCCTATCACAACTTTATACATCACATCAGATGTAGCCTTTATACTTCTATATCTATGTAGATCCTAATGCATGAAATGCAACTATGCTACTTACATTGCTTCTTGATACTTAAGTACAAACTTAATTCTGGTTTAGTGATCAACTCAGGAATCACTTAAAGACATGTTCTTACAGTTAAGACTTTGTCCTACCAACCAAAACCTCGGGTCACTTTATGTTGAGTATACAACATGGTTATACAGAAGAACCTATGACTGAGGCATAGGAGATGCAACGCATCTCTTTCTTTCAACCATAGTTGCAATACTCAATGCTTCATATAGTAAGAACTTCTTTCTCACCCTGTTCCATTCTGAGCTTCTTCAGAATTTTGTCTTAGGACATTCTGAACATCTTTCAGAATCAAGTCCAGGAAGCATTCGACATTCACTGTTTATTAAACTCAACAATCTATCTCGATAGATCTTATTGTTTAAATAACTTCAACTTCATCTTAACTTAAATACTATTAACACCAATCACATCATTCACATATGTCGTCCACATCTCACAGAATGATTTTACGCTCCCACTCAAATATGACATTCATGTTTGAGATCTAGGGATTTCACTTAGCTCCCACTCAGAATATGTCAGTTACATATTATGAATTAGACAAGCTGATTTGCTCCCACTCAAATCTAGGTCCTCTCGATAATCTTGGACATTCCAAAATTCTTTGATCACCATCAAACTAAGAATTCCACCAACGAGATTTCAATGACTATTCATTTCTCGTACTTAGGTCCATCACGCTTCTTTGTAATTCGTAGGTATGTCTTGTTCAAAACATGACATGTGAATCAATGATATAATTCCACAAACTTGTAGAATATATAGTTGAATCCTACTTTCTTTAGTAAAAATATTCCCTGAAACTTTATGATCATTATCAATAGTTTCTCCTCTATTTGCAGAGTTTGGTTTCACGAAACAAATTCCGTTGCGCCACTCACAATTCGGAGGCAAGGTCAAATACCTTGTTTTGATCTTTTACTTTCTTCCACATGTATCTTTATCAAGACACATCAACTTAGGACAACAACAAGTTTGCCCCTTGTGGAAGATACATTCATAGCTTCCTAAGAATGCTCTACAGAGACTTGTTTATTCGCCACGATTTCGACTTGTCGAAATCTCTAGAAACTCGAACTTGCCATAACAATTATGGTGTTGTTTCCACGAATCTTTAGATGTTCCTTTGTATTTCAAATGAGTGTTTGCTTATTTCGATCTCTAACTCTAAACGACAACTATAACCCCGATAAGAGATAATATGTATCTAATACAAAATGATTATGATGTTTAGACATTTCCAACATAGTTTGAATTCATCCAATTATCATAATTTGTGAAACATCTTTCACAAGTTCCTTTTATGCTAAACTTAACTTGAATACTTCAGTCATGTCGATCAAATCGAAGAGACTTCGTATTCTTGTTAATTTCAATATCCTCTTACTATTGTGAACTCATCTGAACAATTCAAATAATTTCAAACTTCATGTTTCATTAAGTAAATACACTTATTCACTTAAGTCCACAATAAATGATTTCCACTACTTGTTGAAAATATGATACATCACTATGTATAAGATTCAACATTTCTTCGCGTATCACCGTTTTACCAGAATGCGGAGTTTTAGTCATTCTGCCCAAGAGGCATGGTTTTGCAAAGTCTCTAGATTAAGCATCTAGGACCCCGATCTTTCATAAAGAACCTACAATAACCAAAATGACTTAAACTATAGTGTCATTTCATTATTAAACTTTGGATATCTTTTAGCATTCTAATCCTTTATAAATGTTTAAACCATTATCATTAACATAGTGACGAGAATTACTTGTTCGTAATCATAATGTGACCACAATGGTATTGTTCATAAGAATAGTACAAACTGGCTTGTAACTTGTTCATATGAATAATCGTCTCGCCAAAAGCAAGACACACAAACTAGGATTACAAACTTATATTCAAGTCCACTAATCCAAATGATAAACATTGAGGAAAGAGGTGATGTCAGCCATTAACTACTTTGCTTGCCGTCATCAAGTCACATTGCCTCAAAACCAACAATTCTCAAGCAGATCCTCCTGTTTTTCACAAAACGGGACAAGTATCAAATACTTTGCAAACTGTAATGAGTTCTGCAAGAACCATATTTATAATTTGTATATCTTACATATACCTTTTCATCCATGACCTCCATTTGCAATCAAGCCCTTCTCAGAGTCCTCAACTCTAATGCAAGATCACTAAGTGTTTTTGCAAACAATCTGGAGTCATCGAATTATCTCCTAATGGTTATTGTATCAAGAAGAGAAGATCACCTTTTACGAGGATATCCGTTAGGCGTGGGTATTAATCTAAGAAGTTGGACCCTTTTGCTAAGTTCCATATTAAGCAATATATTCCCATGGTCGCAAAGGACCTCAATGGGATAGGCCAAGGTCTACTAAGATATTTGCAAACAGACATCTAGACTAAGTTTATAATAAGAGATCAATTTATAACTGGTCTCCACTAAAATGGTCATCCCCTGAACGATTTTAGTGATCGCATGATCCCTATCCTCTGCACCTCCCCCGGTCGTCACGGTCATCAATGCATTATCAAAGGTAGACATTCAACAATGCCAATCACATCATCCATGTGACTCATGCTCGATCTTTCGATCTCTTGTGTTCCGAGGCCACGCTTCTCTAGCGTGCTAGGCTCGCCAAATCTAACTTGTGTGTATTTGCTGTGCAACATGGCTTACACCCACTGTATGCGAACGTAGATATGTCTGACACCCAGGCCTGTAACCCTGGATCGCCTCATACCAAAGAACTTTCTTGGTGGTGCACACACAAGGGGAACACGGAACATTAGAATTAAATAGGGATTATCTTATTTGCTACCGTTGAGTATCTAAATACTAGCACACAATAAGATGAAAAAACTGGTATCAACATCATATGTACAATGTGATATGATATGGTCTTTCTTGCGCCTTGATCTCCATCGAGCGCTCTGGCATGATCTCCATCTTGCCCTTGGTTTGACGCCAAGTCCACGACGCCTCCACCAGATCGTTCATCGAAACGATGACTATTACTATACTACTTAGCAACATAAAAGAAAACTACTTTTACCTTTGTAATGACCAATGCCATATCATAATCACATGCCCCCTGCAAAATAAAGTTAGACGCCTCTACTTTATCTATTGCAAGTTTTACGTGGTTGTTAGGGCTTTCACACTAGAACCGTTTCTAAACTACGAACTTTCCAACCACAACATGGATCCGATAGTTGTCTCTATTATACCCCTTTCGGGGCCCTCCATTGTAAATGCTATATCAACTATCGAATGAGAGACAGACACCCGCTAGCCACTTATACGGTACAAGCCGTATGTTGAGCGTGGAACCAGTCTCGCGTACGAATACGCGTAAGGTCGGTCCGGGCCGCTTTATCAAACAATACTGCGATATAAACAAGTACACGTTAGAGGGTAACAACTAAGGGATCAATGCCCGCACAATACTTGTGCATACTGGCCGTAAAACATTCCTACGCATAGATCAGCTCTAATACCACTGTATGGGATCGGTGCGGAAAACAAAAAAATTCCTACGACAGAACCCCAGAAACTTAGCCTAGGATCTATCTATGTAGTAATGCGGTAACGGCCAGAGCGTATAGAATATATACCCTTGTAGACCATATGCGGTTAACGTTCCGCGGGGAACGTTATTGATGTGCTTGTACTCGAAGCCGACCTCAAGGTCGCGAAGCTCCTCGTAGGTCACCCCTTGCTCCTTCTTGATCTTCATCGTCTTCATCGTGCAACAGCTCCGGCTCACGACATTTAAGCGCCCCAAGTGTTGCGCCTCGTGTCTTCACACACATCCGGTGCACGATGAGACCTCCAGCTCCCCGATCCCGCCGGGAGTGTGGAAGTTGATATCCGGCTAGGAATCCCTGCAGCGCAACGGCGTACTGCAGGTGTACCTCGATCGCACAGCCTAGACTTGGGGCCATGGTCACGAGGTATAGAGGGAGAGAGAGAAGGAGAAAGTCAACCAAAGGACTTCTCCAAATATTGGTGTATTTAATCCCACCCATGGGCACCCCTTTATATAGGCTAAGGGGTGTACCTTTCTCAAAGGCTAAGCCATGTGGGACTAATACTAAAGGAAAAAGTCAGCAAAAATTCGGACTGCCAAATGGGCCAAAAGTACTCAGCCCAAATAGCAAACAGAAAATACTAAATAAAAACAAAAAGAAAAAGCACCAGCAGCAGCCAGCCAGCCGGGTGGGCCGGCCTGCCCACCGGCGGCCCAGCTCGCGCCGCGGCGGCCTGGAAAGGGGAAGGGACCTCGGGTGGGCTGGCGCCACGAGCGGCCCAGCTCGCCTCGCCCGGCGGCGGCCTGTGCCCAGCCCCGCCCCACCCGGGTGGGCCAGCTGGCAGCGGCGGCCCGCGGCGGCCTGGCGTCGCCCAACTATGTGCCGCCCTGTGCGGTGGCGGTTATCCGCCGCCCACAGGGCTGGCTATTTTTCCTTTTTCCTACAGTTTTATTTCTAGGCATTTTCCCTCTAGGATTTGGCCTAATATAAAAGTTGACTTTATAAATCTTAATATAAATATTATTTATAATATATTAATTCATAATTAACATATAATAAATATATATTTAAATTTCCATTTATCCGAAAACACTTTTCCGGTCTTTTCCTTTATTCTTTCTCCGAACAACTTCGGATCTCTTCGCGGAACGATTCCGGCTTTCTCTCTTTCTCTACTGTGATTCCATCTTACGAATGATCGCTCTCATCGTACCCTTAAGTGTATCCTCTCACAGCTCGGGAATGCTCTAGACATGATTTGTATCAATGATCAACAGAGGGACCAGGGATATCCATGTGACCCCTATGCATTCCTGATGACAATGTCGTTTGAACCGTCTAAATGTAGCATCTTCTTCCTTTTGTTTTTCGATACAACTTGTCCAAGATCCGATCACCGGTATCCTATACCTTTGTTCAATCTCGTTCACAACAAGTTATGTTTTCTTGTTACCGTGATATTACATCCTCGTGACCTAGTCACATGTTGCAACATTTATAGATGTAATCTCACCAAGTTGGCCGTATGTATCTTTACCCGTCATGTGGGTGAACAAATCAAGGTCTTGCAGTCACATGTCATCTACTGTTCCTTCGGAATACCCAACGTACACCTTTATAACCACTGTATTACCAAGTGGTGTTTGATGCAGTCAAAGCAGCCTAGAGAAACAGTGAGTAATATGAGCTCACGGTCTAAGGAGAAGGAGTCTAGGTATAGATGTTGCAACAATGAACTATATGACTTGATCGTGTTGCAATCCTTCGAGGAATGTCCAACCACATCATTCTCCAATGACATGATCTCGTTGTCAGTCGGCATAAATGCCCATGATCTTGAAACCTAGATCATCTTCGTGACCAATGAACTAGTATGAATAGAGGCTACTAGTGACTTAGTTGTTTCATACCACACCTGTACCAATGTTTCTACTTGGCACAGTTCTAGCATAATATGAAACTATTATAAACTAATTGAGATATGGCAATAAAAACCTATTTATTTTTTGCCTCTAGGGCATATCTCCTTCACATATCAGCATGGTCGTGTGCCTTTTTAGGATTTTGTTGGGATTTTGGTAAGCGTTCCCGGTACACTCGATGGATCGGGACTAGTTAATTGCTCTCGGGCAAAAATAACACTACCTACTCAAAATCGAGTCTTCGGACTCAAACCCGGTATAAGATGGTGTAATTCGACTCATGCCATGGAGGCCTTACTAAGCCAAATTCCAATTCGATAAGTATGTACCCATCTTGTCCATCGGGATTTTCACCATGCCTGCAGGCATGGTATTTATCTGTTAGAGCATAGCGATATGTAGGTCTTATCTTTGTGTCATAGACACAACATATGAATATTTGTTGCTACGAAGACGATTCGGGTGGTCAAGGAGATGTTATCTATGAACCTGGCAATGGTGTATAGTGGACAAAGTCGCCAATACGTGTGATTGTTGTAAATAAGGAGTCGACATTATGGACGCACTCGACACAATAGACAATATTGTGGATCTCTGTTTTCTATAGGATGCGCGACCAGCGATCCCTATGGGAGTATCCCCTGAATGTCTGTTCGAGTCGTAGACTCGAGCATAGACTTATAGTTATAGGTTGCACACAATCGTCAGTCGACACTGTGAACGTAGTGACACAATGGACCTCATAGGTCAAGTCAATATTATTCTTTTGATGCAATGCATAGTTGAAGTCCGCAATTTTCTTCAATTGACCCGGAAGTGCCTCGGGCTACCGTCAGTCGACAGTTTTTTAATAGTAACCCAGAAGTGCTTCAGATGGCTCCGCGGGTGCAATCGGCGCATGTGCTTTTCTTTATTTGTGGATGCAAGATTAGCACTACCTATAGGAGTAGCCTCCGAATGTCTGGTCGATTCGTAGACTCGGGAAGAGACTCGATCTTGTATCATGCGGTCGCATTCGATAATATCACAAGGGGATAGCACCGATCCAGAATTACATTGGGTGCGCAACCGGCACTACTAATAGGAGTAGCCCCCGAGTGTCTAGCCGAGCCGTAGACTGGCAGAGACTCGGGTCCTGTATCATGTAGTCGTAGTCGACAATCATACGAGGTGAAACCACTGACTCGGAAGTGCATCGAGTTAGTGTCTCCCATGTAAGGAGCCAAGAGTCGACGTAGTAGTAAGAATCGACACAAAGGAGTCGCGCGACGCTTAGCCAGAAGGAGTCGACGATGTGGACAGCGTCAATGTGGTCGCTTATGTCGAGTGCGTGGCTAGTGTTGCTTCTGTTGGGTGTGAGTCCAGCGCTGCTTCTGTCGGGTGCGCGGACAGCGCTGCTCCTGTCGGGTGTGCGTCCAGTGCTCCTGAGGCTATGGGCAGCAACTTGTGGCCGTGCATAGGCTTATTATTCGGCATCACCAAGCAGAGTGGTCATCCGAGGAAAGTCTCAAATCAGGTCTTGTCATCTATTGACGCGACTAGTGTTAGTCGACTCGTTAGAGGACCCGATAGAATAGGTCGATGCAGTCGACGTCCTGGTAATTGTACTCGACACTTTTGTGAAACACTTGTATCTTGTATAGAATATTTGTTTGTCGGATTTTTATAACATTTTCTGGTGCAATTGTACTCGACACTTTTGTATTGTATGTGAGGCCTTTTCGTTTTCCTGACACCCTTAATCTCAGTACCTTGTCGACATGCCAGTTGTGTTGCAACTGCGTCGGAGTTTTCAAGGATTCTATGCTCAGGCAGAGTCAGCTACTCGGGCAGTCGCGCATGAGGTGATCGAGTGCGTGGAGTCAATGTCAATTAGGTTACTCGAAAGGGCGCAACCCCCGACTCTGTCGAGTGCAATTAGAGTAAACAGTTTATCAACTCTGACTAGAGGAACACTTAGTTTTATTGGTGGTCGACATAGTGGACGTGTAGTCGACGCAGCAACAAGCCATGCAGTGGAAAGAGTTGACACGATGGTGGGATGCCACAGCCGTAGATTATAGCCGGTCAATGCAGTCGTAGACCGTAGTGAGTCGTCACAACCGAAGGCGGCAGCGGGTCACCGCAACCGAAGAGCGCAATGGCTTGCCGCAGCGGATGCCGATAGCGGGTCGCCGCAGTCGATCCGACCAACGGGTCGTGGGAGCTGATGCGACCGGCGGGTCGCCGCAACCAAAGATTGTAGCGAGTCGCGGCAATCAAAGGCCACAGCGAGCGTAGCCGAATACCACAACGGGTCACCAAAGTCGAAGACCGTAGCAGGTCGCCACAGCCAAAGACTACATCAGGTCGTGTGGCTGAGTCGACGTAGCCCCTAGGTGTAGATTAAATGCAGTCGAACAGAGTCGAGGCAACGGAGTTGTCGGGTTTTTGTCATTTGGAGCACGCTCGCCAAAAAATTCAGGCATGAGCCAATTGTTTAACTGATCATTGCCTCTGTTGGAATAGGCGCAGTTTCCATGATTAATTCTAGAATATAAAGCATAGCAATAATCACTACTAACATGTGACAATCGAATATAGTAGGCGTATTGATCAACATGATTTTTAGGTATATCAAATATACCATGTCTCTTGGTCTATGTCTTGCAAAGTCGGACTCTACCTTGGTAAGTGCATTTTCTGATACAGATTGGGCTAGTAGTCCTGATGATAGCAGATCTACTGGTGGTTTTATAGTCTTTGTAGGATGCAATCTTATTTCTTGGAGTGCATGTAAGTAGGCAACGGTTTCTAAATCAAGTACTGACACAGAATATTAGTCTATGGCAAAAGATACCTCTGAAGTAATATGGGTTTAAATTTTGTTGACAGAACTTGGTATAAAACATCCTCAGGTAGCATCTTTGTGGCGTGACAATCTGGGAGACACTTATGTGTCAGCTAATCCGATCTTTCATGTAAGAACAAAACATATAACAGTAAACTATTATTTTGAGTTGCTAGTAAACTATTGGACCTCTGGTTTATTCAATTATTCCTACATCTGATCAAGTTGCAGATGGTTTTACTAAACCACTATCCCTATCAATTAGGCAGGTAGAGATTTTAGATGCAATATTGTGGAACGGAAAGTGGTACCAGTCAATTTGACTCAATTTTATCCTACACCAGGCTTGTCATCGAAATTCGGTGACATGCATTCCCACGCGCAGGAGTTGCCTTGGAATTTTGCACATAGCCTCTCCTGCATCTCTCCTGCATCTCGAACAATAATTAGCAGGCCCAAGAGTTTTGCATATCCCCTACCACCCACCCCTCGCCCATCTTGTCCATTAACTAGTGTCCAGCTCCATGACACTCTACGCTATTCTTTTCGAGGGAAAGAAAAAGGGAGGGAGGCGATGATGGCGGCGGTCGCTCGATGGGCACGACGAGCAACAGTTCGAGGAGGGGAGACGATGTCAAGGCGACACCAGCGATCACATTGATTGCGGCAACGATGCCACCCATCCATTGCCATGAAAAGGAAATGCCGCCTTGTTTTAGTAAGCCTCACCTTACCTTCTTCGTACTCGAGCTTGAATCACCGAAGCCGCTCTCCATGCTCAAGCTCAAACCACGGGACCCACCCGCTAGGGAAGATCGGGGCAGAGGACAGGGAAGGAAAAGAAGAACTAAGTTAGAGATTTGGTGAACCGGAGAATTTAGGACAGAGCATATCTTGTCAACAAAAACCGGAGGTTCTTTTTCAAAATTAACCTAGCATGTAACCAGCTCCCTGAAGGAGGGGCTATGCCAAATTTCAAGATTTCACGGCAGCTACCCTCCTATGCGTGGGACCCACATCCATGTGTCGTCCAGTTCACCTTGTTTTCGACAGCAAACTTGGTTTAGGATGAAATCGTGTCAAATTGATAAAAGCATGGCAACGATTCTGCAAAACGTGAGTAAGAGGACTAAATCGAACCATGCACTCAAGTACAAGTACTGCTCGCGTTGCCACAGTTAACAATGCAACCAACATGAATCATAATTTTTGACCATGTAGAACTGAAGACGTGTACATGAACTAAATGGAAATTATATGTTGAAGCATTTGAATATGCCAGAGAGAACCAAGACATGACCTTAGACAGGTTCAGACTGCAGGTAGGAAAAGGTCCTTACCAAATCAGATTAACATTTGGTTTCTGCCATCTTCTCCAATCAATAAGATCATTATTTCTTTGCAAAGATAAAAACTCTACATAGTACTCCCTCCAACCCCAAGTTAGTTAATTAGTTGACTCAGATTTGTCTAGATCCGGATGTATCTAGACATGTTTTACTGCTAGATACATCCGAATCTAGATAAAATTGAGTCAATTAATTTGGGTCGGAGGGAGTATTATATTATGCATCATACATGAGCCAATAGTAAAATTATAGAGCTGTGGACAAACATGAAAAATGAATTACCTCAGTAACCAAACAACTCCCAGGTCGTTAATTCAGTGCAGCAATAATGTGCTCAGGAATCAAGCTGTGTACTTACTAAAGAATTCGTGCGCTAGCTGAAACTTTGGTCCATGCTCTAGCTTGCGCGCAAGACCGAGATATTTAGGGAAGATAAATACTAGTAGTACAAAAATGCATACAAAATAGAAATTTCGAAGTGGGCAAGAAAAACTGTAACAATGGATTTTTTTTCCTTGGGGAGGATAAAGCCATACTACATAGCGCCGCAAACGCAAACGTTCAGAAGGGTCTTAATATTGATATCATACATCACCTGCTGCTAAGCATATAGAATGACTTTGACAAAATTTCTACTTCTCTATCAAGAGGAGCGGCTGACAAAAATCTTCCCGTATACAAATTCACTTCTGAGTCTCTCGCCAACCGCCAGAAAATAGTAGAAACTACAAACTAACACACTTCGGGAACACATAATCAATAGCTAACCGATGTTAGGACATCTCAAAACCTCCTTTGCTCCCTCGGCTTTGATTCTGCAACTGTGACTCGGATCTGCCTGCCATCAAGGTCCTACAGAAGAAAACCATACACTCAATTAGCATGACTGTTCATAAGACAATGTGTACATATCAAACAGCTAGCTAGATAATGTTGAAACTTGGCATTGCAAAAAATTAATACGCAAGAACATACCACGCCATCAAGGTTTGAGATCGCGTTGTTGACCTCGTCAGCAGAGCCATAGGTGACGAAACCAAAACCCCTCGACCTGCCACTGTCCCGGTCATAGATGACCTTAGCATCAAGCACCGTTCCTTGTTCGCTGAACAGGTTCTCGAGGGTTGAGTTGTCCACGCCCCAAGATAGGTTTCCAACATAGAGCTTGTTGGCTGAATCAAAGCTGCCCCCGCCGCCACCACCACCCATGGCCCTTGGGGTTCTGGGTGTGAATTCATCTCTGGGTGGTGGTGGCCCAGAGTTAACCCTAAGAGGTCTTCCTTGGAACGTCTAATTTGAGAGATGAAATCAATCAGTCGACAGTCCAATACTACAATGACAAATGCACCGTGCATACAAGAGAAAACAAATAGCTCCAAACAATTAGCAATGTTCGAACTACAATGTTTAGTTATGATATAAATCAGATTTCAGGCTTATATTAAGCTTAGCATGATATGGGAATCTTTTAAAAAATAACACTGCATGAAAAACTAATACACTACAATGTATAGAGATAAGGTGGTTTAAAACAGATGAAATATACTCACGTAGCCATTGAATTGCTCGACAGCCGCGGAAACTTCCTCAGCTGAAGACATTGTGACGAATCCGAATCCACGGCTACGTCCAGTCATTCTGTCGTATACAACCTGCAATAAATGAGATACTATATAATTCTGAGATAAAATACTTGACCAAGGCTTCGTTGGCAGCTCTGCAACAACTAAACATCCATTTGCTGTCGCAATTTGAGTACATGAGTGAACCAATTAGAACGTAGTCCAAGCCAAGACAATTTTACAATATCGTATCTTATCCTAAAGAAAAACAATCGATGTTGGCACAATCAGCATCTACTACCGGACAACCTGACAATACTCAAACGACATTGTCCTGACTCCGAAGTATCTATGCTGACCATGCAACACTGTGCAGAATTGTAAAAAAAGGAGATCATAGTTTTTACGGTTACGCAATTACAGCTTATCCTACCCTATCCTGAAGAAAAACGAGTACATATTGCTACCCTATCCTGAAGAAAAACGAGTACACATTGCGATAATTCCTCATCTATCGGACAGCCTGACACTGCACTAAAACGAAATGCCCTGACCGTGAAGTCTCTCTATCCTGACCATGCAACACTGAGTGTAATTGCACATTTTTAGGAGACCAACTAGTACTCGTAATTACCGAGAAAAAGAGAGTGCTAAGCAGAATTGTATACCTCCACCATCTCGACGGAGCCGGCCTGCTCGAAGAGGCCGGCGAGCTGCGCGCTGTCGACGGTGAAGGGCAGGTTGCCGACGAAGACCTTGAGGTCCTCGGAGTACTCGGCCTCGGAGTCGCCTCCGCCCTCTCCCTGCTCCTCCTCCTCCGCGTCCTCCGTCTCGAACTCGGACGACACCGCCACGGCAACGGGCAGCAGGAGCCGCCTCCGGGGAGCCAGCAGCGCCGACACCGCGCGCAGCGGCCCGCAGGCGAACGAGGCGGGGGAGGAGGCGGCGGGCTTGGCGGCGGCGAGGGGGATGAAGTGGTGGGAGAGCGCGGTGGAGAAGAGGGTGGCCGCCATTGCGAGGGGGATAAGACTCGCTGGGGGATAAGGTTCTGCTGCTGGGGTTTGGAGGCGAAGGGAAGGAGGAATGGGTGCTGGAGTGAACCGAGCCCGTGGTTTTATAGCCTACGGGGTTGGATGGATGGATGGATGATGGACAGCCAGACCAACGGCTGGATATTTCTCTCCCGGAGATATTTTTCTGGGGCTGAGATTAAGAGGGGCTTGTGGCCCACTGGCAGTGTGAGAGGCCAGCCAATTGTTTCGCTGGAATCGAGCTGTATTAGCATGTTGGAAACTTGGAACGGGATGAGATAATAGATTTCCATCTGGGTCCTTTTCTTCACAGATATCATGATAATCCTATTGTTGGCATTGGCATTAAGTTCCCATTTTAATACATGAAACTTATGTGTAGTAGTGAAGAGATTGAACCTTTTCTTTTTAAAATTTATACTAGGTAACCGGAGCTTCTTTAGGAGGGTTAATAATGAAAAGAACTAGACAAAGTTGAGAACAATAATATGGACCAGAGGGAGTACGTAGAAGCATATTGTACTCAAAATTTGGTACAATTGTGCTTGTGGAA
The DNA here is from genome assembly GCA_910589775.1 of Avena eriantha. Taxonomy (NCBI): domain Eukaryota; kingdom Viridiplantae; phylum Streptophyta; class Magnoliopsida; order Poales; family Poaceae; genus Avena; species Avena eriantha. The sequence goes on from OU342741.1 coordinate 88,797,801, forward strand.
AATCACTGTTAAAAAAAAATCCACCTGAAAATAAAGTAGTACTCCCACCGGTCTATAATAAGTGTCCTTAATTTAGTATAAAGTTGTACTAAATCAGCGAAAATTATTGCGAATTGGAGGGAGTGCCATTCCTGTTGAAAGTACAGTACACTTCAACTGGAAGCTAAAGTGCTCTTACCAGCCGATTAACAATGAAAAACAGTGCAGCAGCAGCAGCACAGAAATTTCTAGCATCCCAGCCCAAATACCGAGCAATAGGTTTGACACAGTAAACTGTGCATAGAACGATACAAAGTGCCTAGAAATCCAACGGTTCTGAAATCTGAACTCAGTACATGTCATACACCTGCAAGTATCTTCTCTCGCCTTAACAATTCGCTCTTTTGCCAAAGGAAACAATCACCACTGCCCTGTAAAATGTGCTTCTGCAAACATCAGGCCTGGCCTCCCTTTCCTACAAAATTTCTTACAGCTAAGGATATCAGTTGCAATTCTAAAAAACATGTCGCTGCTCAAATGTCACTCGTTCTCCGAGACAGCAGTATCTTTCAAGCGCTCCCGCAATATCTCGCAGAGCTTACTGCAAGCATCCATACAAAGCTCTACTGCCTGTTGATGAACATTGCAAGATATTAGTACAATATAGATGTTGTTTTGGTATCATCTATTAGTGACTTTGCAGTAGAAAAGACGTACATTAGTGACTTTGCCATCAGACCACTCCCCGGTCAGCGTAAGTTGTGTGATCTCCTTGCGGGTCGGCATATAAGATACCATAAGGCCTCCATCTTGCCATGCCTCCTCATCTGAGGTTGGATCGATGATAACATTCTTCCCTAAACAGGACTGGCATGTCCAAGTTGAAGTTGATTAGCCTCAAAGTTCAAATATTTGTTGAAGTATGTATCATAATCATAAATCACTAAAGCATAGAGGAATGTGGGAGCATACCACAGATACAGATGTAACAAGGTCATACATCATGATCCCCGCATCTGCTAATGCAAGACTAGCACAAGATATAATGATGGGAAGATCACCTGAAATGAAAGAGACAGCAGTACGGATGAAATCAGTTGGTTTTTTTTATCAGAAAGTGTAGTTTGCAGAAAGTAGTAAAGGCTTCTGTCAAGCAAAAAATAGGAAACAGATAATTTGCTTGGACTGGCAAATGTGGTGAAATGCAGACTTGAAATATTATCAATTACTTGTGCCTAACTAAATATGTTGATTTTCCTCAAATGAGTAAATACTATGCCCAAACAGCATGTTCATACTATGAACTTTATTAACTTAGCTTTAACTTACGTTACAAGACCAAGGACATCTGAGACTCCAATGTGTCACTGTGTCACTAACATAGGCAAGAATATGAGCACGCTTTCCAAATAAGCATTAGAACAATAAGTTAACATTCCCTAACAGAAAGATGCAACACATAATTAATGTAATATATGTAGCAGAGTAATAGTATCGTACTGCCACCAGACTCGAGGACCAACGCGAAAACATCAACAGTCGTCTTCGGAAAAGTATGTAGCATTACTGCGCCTTCAAGGGCTTTATGAAGCATTCCTGAGTACTCTTTGTTGTCCAATCCCTGAAATAAAGATGCACAATATTAGTACTTAGTTCCAAATATATGAAAGATAGTAAGAGAATTCTTCAAATAAGGCCGAGGAGAGCCAATTAATCAGCATACCTGTCCACGTATACCAGTGGCAAATGTTGTATAGCTCACATTGCAATTGAGCCTACCAGTGTCACTGTACAGCATTGCTTTCTTGCTCTCCCTTGGGCCAAACCTGCAACGATGATAAATAAGTACATAGACATGACTGTTCAATCAATAAATAAGACATGCCCAGAAACTAATCTAACAAGCTCACTACAAATACACAAAATCATACACTAAAAATGTAGGAAGCACATGTTAAAGCTAAAGAACTTCAAAGTCCAAACCATCCTTGTGAATTTGAGATTTTGTCAATGGGAGAGGTTTAGCCACATAGTCAAACCTTCTAAGTTATAAGAGCACAAGCTCATAAAATACTTGTATGTGTTTGAACGCTCAGATGGTTGGACATTCAAATACATGGACTAGAAATTGGCATGAATCGCTGTCAACTTCTTAGCAAGTTATAAACAATTTCAAGTCAAGAACTTGTAACATATATCAGTTGACTTTAGCTTGGTAGTATTTGATTCCATAAACACAAAATACTCAAATTGTCAAATGTGACATAACTTTTAATACTCCTCTGTTCACCAATGTAAGACCTTTTAGATATTTCAAAGTAGACTAGATTCGGCCTAAATTGGATGAACCTAAACAATAAAACATGTCTAGATACATTCATTTCCAAAAAAGCTAGATTAGTGAGCGGAGGGAGTAGATGATTTTGGCATACTTCGAAATTGTGTTGTAATAGGAAACTGAAGTAATGGAAGACATTGTTTTTTACTATAGAATGCAACAGGACACATGTATTCACACTTGGAATAAATATCATACAACATGTATACAATGGAAAAATATAAAGGCTGTTAAACTTACACTGATACTATGACCTTAGTCTTCCCAAATTCTGCATATGCAGACCCTGATGCAGCAGTAGTTGGTCCTGTTTGCATAACTGCAACATACAATGAAATCACATATGACTCCACTACAGAACTGCTTTGCACTAGTTTCAAATTTCAACTCCATAGGTTGCAGAACAATAAGCAATATATTCTGGTCAAGGTTAAGAGGAAGAGGGAGAGGTGCTAAAGCCAGTTTCAGATGATATATCACAGAAGTAAGTTTGCGTAAGGATGTCATAGATCATAATACTCCGACACAAAACAAATGTATGCTCAATCCTGCAGGATGGGTGCTGCTTTACTACAAGCAATATGGTCTAACATATATCTACAAGTCACCATATTTTGCACCTATTATAAATAAATCCAAGCATTGAGGAAAATACCACAAGGCTAGGTTGTTCAACACTTTGCATATTGAATTTGCGTGTGTACTTCATTCAAAGAAGAGAGGAACAACATCAGTGTAACTCAAGAACAGGCTAGAGAAGTATAATAGCAAAACACATCTTGAACGCAGTAGACAATTATCATATAGGTCATACCATCCTACACCACAGTATTCCCCGAGAGTAGAGGGATACTGCTGAGCTAAGTGTAAACAGAGCACGGAATCTAGGACTTCCATCATGAGTCAAGGCTCCAATTCAAATGAACAAGCATCTGCCAAGCACCACAGGAAATATTGATAGTCTGGAACACATCCTTAACTATGGAGTGCACACGAGAGCCAAACTGTAACCGTTAAAACATAACGTCGAACACCTGGAGTACACAGCATAATAGGCTCTACATCCAGATGCTTAAGCACGAAGTAGACGAGCAAGAAATTACAGGGAATAAGGCAGAGACGGGGGATTTTGGGAGTTTACATGCGGGACGGCAGTCGTGGAAGGAGCGGCCGTCGGCGCGGGGCCAGTCGGCGTCCTCGGCAAGGTGGCGCCGCAGCTCCTCCCTCTTCTCCCGTCTCTTGCCCCCAGCCTCCGCAGCCGGAGTGTACGTCCCTGCAGCCGCCGCCGCCGCCGCCGACATGGCCGAAAACTCTGTGCGTCTGCGTCGCCGGCGCCTCCTCGAGCAGTGCTAAAACCCTAGGGGCTGTCTGCGCTGGTGCGGCGAGGGAGAAGGGAAGGGACTTGGGTGCTTCGATATCTCATCCACCTTTGCAACATCGCCGTTTTATCTGCTTTGAGATGCGTAAACCATAATGAAAGGTTCTGCGGTGGGTACCACGGTTTTGCAAAAAAAAATGAAAAATGAAAAATATGGCCCATACAGGTCTCGAACCTGTGACCTTCGCGTTATTAGCACGACGCTCTAACCAGCTGAGCTAATAGGCCACTGTGCTAATAAGTTCGTCAGAGTTGTATATAAATGCAGCATAGTCAGTAGGAGAAAAACTACCATTTGTCTCACTTGAGGAGGAGAGGGATGTAAATGGTACGGACAATTTTCACTCCGAAATCGCATCCATATCCGTTTTTAAAGATATGGTATACAATTTGAGAATCCGGCGGATACGGACACAGATACGGATATCGGTTATGCGGATATCCTGCGAATATGGTAGAGGATATGTAATGCTATTATCCGACAAATGCGGATTATCCGTTCGTTTCTTGCGAATTATCCGAACTACATAATTAGAATAATCCGATTAAATTAGCCCAGCTAACTAGCGCAAATACCCTATTAGTCCATTAGCCAAATGATAGCGTAATGGCCACATCTTGTACCTGTATTCCTAGCCTCTTCGCTCCCTCTTGCTGACCAGCGCAGCCTAGAGTGCATATTGTCTTTGTGTGAGTCGCATCTCTCCGGCTATCTGGCTTACGTGATGAACAAATGCGGTCATCCTCACTCCGGAGGTGAACAGTCTATTTGAACACTACAATTAGTCTATAACTTTTAGTTCATACATGCAAGTTCCTAGTGCCAGCAATGTATATCAGTTTAATATATTCTTGTATAGCATGGAAACAACGTTATGTGCAGATCTCATAGAGCAAGGCGGTAGCACTGTGTTGAAATACTTTTTTTTCATATTGTTTGAAATGGTGAAATTATTTCTAAATATTTAATTTTATCCGTTAATAGTTGTCCATTTTTTATCCGACTCCGTTTCGTTTCCGATCCGAATCCATCATTCGATATTATCCGTATTTAAATCCGCATCCAGTAACTATCCGCTCTGCTCCGAATCCGTCAAAAAAATATGTAAAGGATATGGAGAGAGCATTATCTGATCCGATCCGATCTGTTTACACCCCTATTTGAGTAGTACTCGGGCATAAAAAAAACATCCCAGCCTAAAAAAAAATTCCTGATGGGCTGGGTTTTTGGCCCGGCTCTGGGCTGTAGCTCTGCGGCCCGGTAGAAGCTTGGGCCAAGAAAAACGGGATTATAAGGAAGGCCTGGCCCGACGGCCCGGTGATATTTATGCAGCTTGAGCCGGAATTTTAGGCCCGGCGGCCGGGTTTTTACGGCCTTGAAAATGCTCAGCTTGGTCCAGCTGAGTATTCTGTGTCGGGTTTTTACGGCCCGGCCTGGTCCGGAAAATGCCCAGGTAATTGAGGTCATATAGGATTCTGGTTGAGCTCTAATATTAGCTCATACTCAGCTTGTAACAATCTAGAGCTAATTTTGAGTTTGATAGGACAATACAAAATTCCGACCTAACACATTTTTTAGCTACTCCCTCCGTTCGGAAATATAAGGCATTTTAGCTTTGTGTTATGAGTGTATTTAGACACTTTTTAGTGTAAGGTTCACTTACCTCTCGAACCTATACACTAAAAGATGTCTAGATACATTCGATTCACAAAGCTAAAATGGTTTATATTTCCGAAAGGAGGAAGTACTTATTAGACTACAACGACATCATCGGTGGAGGACCTTGAACGGAATCGCTGGGGGACAAATTACGAGTTGACGTGCAAAATATAGGAGTGTCTGGTCGTATGACTACACTAAATTTGAATTTATAACATTTTGAGAAACAAGAATTGAGCTTGTCCACATTGTCTTGGATATAACATGTCCGACATCAATTTTAGGTAAAAGTTACTCCAAGATAAAAAAAATACTAAGATGTAACTTTACCATGGAGTTAGGCATCATTGCACACTTGAATCGGGTTATTTTCTCTTTTGTATGAAATCGTTTAAATATGCTAAACTAGTTGCCCCAGTTGTATGCTACCTTGTTGCTTTCAAAAAACTAAGTAGGTCTCACCTCTGAACAGAACACTTGAATTAATCACCATTTTTGAATAAAGCCTAACCACTGACTTATTAATTCGCTTCACATTCACCTTCTGTTCATTTTCGTAAACTAATTCAGTGGTGTTTCCCTTTAATTAATCCTTGATGCTAAGCCAAGTAGCATAATATAAATCTACAAACAAAATATTATTTAGTGCAAAATCTGAGGCCTAATTAGAAATTTCCGTAATCATTACAAGAATCAAAGCAAACGAAATAGTAGAACAGCAGTAGGACGAGCTAAGAAATAGAAAAGAATAAAATAATTAGAAGAGAAAGAGAGGGTGATGCAGAGGGAGACAGAGATTGCACTTGTTGTCTGCCTGCTGCTAGTTTGGTACATATTTCTTGGAGGACCCAGATTTTTTCTACTCCCTTCATCTGTAAATAAGTGACAGGATTTGTTTAAATTTGAATGTATCTATAACTAAAATATGTCTAGATACATTCGAATCTTGACAAATCCAAGTCACTTATTTCTGGACGGAGGGAGAGGGTTAGCTTTTTTTTGAGAGGTCAACTGCCTTTATTATATCTCAAACACCCTAGGAATACAATGGTTTTCAGGTGGTTCTGCGGTCATCTACTACTACAAACCTTGCTAAAGAATGAGCTTCTTTATTAGACTCTCTCCTTTCATGGCAAAAAGAGAGCTCAGTAAACTCTCACCGAGCCGCCAAGATCTCGAGCACAATCCTAGCATAAGCACACTTTGTTCCCACCTCCAGTTTCTGAACAGCGATGCGGTAGTAAGTCGCTACCCTCACGGACCGGACATTGATATCGTATGTGAGGGAGACCGCCTCCCGACACGCCAACGCTTCCGCTTTGCTATGGAACACCACCGCTGAAGCTCCCATAACAGTCCTTCTGATGACCTCATGATCGCCGCAACTGATCCGCGGCCCGTGTTTTTTCCTACCGCGGCGTCAAGAGTTATCTTCACTATCCCCTGTGGTGAAGGTATCCAGCCCGGTGCCTGGTTGTCACAAGTGGCAGCGTTGCTCGGTTCCCTACAATTCACCCTCCTCAGGTCCTCGATAAACCTATCCACGAAGCAGAACGTGGATACAGGGCTTTGGAACTGTTGTTCATGAATTGCCTTTCGTCGCGCATGCCAAATTGCCCACAGCGTTGCGAAAACTCTAGTTTGATCTTCTGGTTTCAAGGTCTCAATCATCCCAGCTAGCCATAGCATGGCCTCTCCCTCCTCTAATCTGCTCATATGTTCGGTTATTTCCTCATCAACCAAAGCCCAGACGCATTTGGCCATTGTACAGTCGATGAGCGCATGGCGCCATGAGTCTGCCGCACCACACAACTCACACTTGTCAGTTTTTGCCATATGACGATGGTTGCAAACCTCATTGGTTGGTAGAGACTGCTTTGCTAGTCGCCATAAGAACATATTCACCTTAGATGGTACTTGAGTACGACATAGGGAGCTCCACTGTTTTTAAACTATCTGCACTAACGAAGTCGAGGCTCACCCTTCTAACCATGCCTCCCTGCGTTCCCTCGTGAACATGATCATACGATATGCCGATCTTACTAAGAATAAGCCCTTACGATCGTAGTGCCAAGCCCACATATCATCATGCCTCCTACTGCTCAACGCTCTTTGTAAGATGATATCCACATCCATTGGTACATAAACTTACACAATTTACCTTCATTCCAGGTCATCGTGGCTACATCAATAAAATCTACAACCCTCACACTTGGATCCTCCTCTAGGCACACAATAGGACGCAGCATGCCATCATGATGTAACCACTGATCATTCCATGCATCTGCTGTTTCACCTATACCAATTATTCGAATCGACCCATGTTTGAGGGTCTGAACTCCCTCATGTATTGAGTGCCAAATCTGTGATGGGGTTGATCCCAACTCTGCGTTCAACGGATCACTCCTATATTGTACGCCAAATCTGTGATGGGGCTGATCCCACCTCCGCGTTCAACGGATCACTCCTATATTGTACGCCAAATCTGTGAGGGGGGTACTACACCGATTTGAGCACCCTTGCACTCGAAGAACTAGGATTATGCACCATGCGCCACACCTGCCTAGCTAAGAGGGCAAGGTTGAATAGTTCAATGTCCCTGAACCCAAGTCCTCCTAATTGCTTTGGTTTACACATGTCCTTCCAAGATGTGTCCCCTCCTTAACACGTGAACCTCTTTCTAAATACAATAGAGGACTTGTCCCGATTAATCCTTTGGCTTGAAGCCAAACAATATTTGTCCAACAAAATCTGAGCAACCCCTACTGTGTCCATACTGGCCTTAAATAGCAACAAGCTATCATCTACAGAAAGTAGGTGGCTGACTACCGGGGTTGTTGCTGCCACCTTTATACCTTGGAGCTCTGATGATAAACTGTGATGTTTTAAGAGGCACGAGAGGCCCTCTGCTACTAACAAGAAAAGATATGGAGAGATCGGGTCTCCCTGTCGTACCCCACGAGATGGGGCAAACTATCTCAATTTCCCTCCAATAAACAAAACCTAGAAGGACACTGTGGTGACTAGTCGCATCACCATCTTAACCCATAGAGGGTGGAAGCCCATCTTGATCATAGTCGCCTCTAGGTATTGCCACTCTAGCCAATCATATGCCTTTCGCCTATCTAGTTTCAATGCACCAAATTGGTTCCTTTTCGTCTGATTCCGCTTCATAAAATGCAGGCATTCATAAGCGGTAATAATGTTGTCCATGATCAACCTACCAGGGACAAAGACCGATTGTTCCTCCGAGATTATACTCGGCAGACACTCCTTCAGCCTATTAGCCAACACCTTCGAGCCAATCTTGTATATCACATTACACATACCGATCTGCCTAAACTTGCCTAGCTCTTCCGGACTGGCCACCTTTGGGATAAGAACAATAAAGGTTTGGTTTATATCCTTCATATCATCCTCACCCTTCAATACTCTCAAAATTGTTGTTGTCATCTCCCCCCCACACACAAATCCCAATGGGTTTGGAAAAAATGTGTCGGGTACCCATCTGGGCCCGGAGCTTTGGTTGGGAATTTGGAACAAATTTTCCTTCACCTCCTATTCCGTAAACGTTTTCAGAAATGCATCATTCTTGTCTGTTGTCGCTTTAACTAGGGCAACATAGATGACCTATTTCATATTCGTTACTCCTTTCGAGCGGTACAAGTCCTCATAGAAGTCACTTGTGAGCTCCTCCATCTCCTGACTATCCTTAGTTATTACACCGTTAGACCTCATAATTCTCAGGATTTATTCCTCTTCTTCCACTGGCTAGCATGCAAGTGAAAGAAACGAGTATTCTTATCCCCCTCTGCCAACCATTGCACTCTTGATCGTTGGCGCCACATCACCTCTTCCTGCTGATATAGATATACTAGCCTTTGAGTTATTTGTTCCTCCTCATGAGAAGGGTTTTGTCTCCCTGGATCGGCTCTCAGTTGCATCGACCTCTCGTTTAAGGAGTTGATCTCATGTTTGACATGATAGAAAGTGTTTTTCCCCCAGTACTGAAGAGAACTCGACAGCTTGGTAAGCTTATCCTGCAACTACGCCATCGTGACTACCTTCCTCCCAGCCCGCTTCTCGTGTGATTCCCGCATGACTTCATATCAGAATATATTCTCCTCCACAATTTGGCACTGGCATGCCAACTCTCGCCACTGCAAGAAAATCGGGCAATGATCAGATGTTACCCATGTTAGATGGCGCAAAGTGGCCAGAGGAAAACGGTCACTCCATGCAGTAGCTGCCAGTGCCCTGTCCAGCCATACCCGGCATCTAGATCCCCCTGCAACTTGCTGTTCAAAAGTCTAGGGGTTTCCCTCAAAGCCTAGATCGCCTAACTTGCATACGTCCACTGCCTCCCTGAATCCGGCGATTTGGAAGCTACTCCGGACCCCAGGACCATAATGCTCGTGCTGATGTAAAACCTCATTAAAATCACCGATGCAACACCACGAGAGCGAATTTGATGATTTAATAAACTTCAACATATCCCAGGTCTTAAACCTCTCAACCACTTGGGCCTCGCCATAGACACAAGATAGATGCCATGGATCTGCATCCTTTTTGGTAACAATGATATCAATGTGGTATTGTGAGTATGGCAAAATTTCTAGCTTTATTTCATTATTCCAAAAAACACCAAGGCCTCCACTCTGGCCAGACCTTCTTATAGTGAAACTATTCTCAAACCCTAGCCTCCAGGCTAGTCCCTTAACATGGACTTTGTGCAGCTGTGTTTCTACTACACAAAGAATGGTAGGTCTGAAGCGCTTCACGAGCTCATCGAACTCATGAACTGTCACATTGCTTACCATTCCACGACAGTTGTAGCTGATGCAACTCATTGGTCCTAGCGGCACTCCACCATGGAGCCTAGCTCGTCGTAGGTACAAGATTCCATCCTAGGCCTCATTGGGTCAGGTTTCACCAGTGATGGAGCCAAATCCTCTGTTTTCTTACCATCAACTGCTTCAAGGGCTTCAGACAGGTTCCTCCTCATGCTAGGATTGCCATGTCTTCTTGCTATTGGGTTTGAAGGAGATATGCCCTAGAGGAAAATAATAAAAAGTTTTTTATTGTCATATCTTAATTAGTTCGTAATAGTTTCATACTATGCTATAACTGTATTAATATGAAACGTCGATACACGTGTGGTATGTAAACAAACCAAGTCTCTAGTTACCTCTAGCGAACTAGTTCATTGGTCATGAGGATGATCTAGGGTTTCGAGATCATGGGCATTTATGCCAATTGACAATGAGGTCACGTCATTAGTTGAATGATGTGATAGATAAACAACCCAACCAGTTGTATCTTAATGTGATATAGTTATAAAGTTCACCATTAATGATAAACTAAGGAAACATCGCAACCTGATCCTTAGACTGTGAGATAATGCAAATCACTATTCTGGAGGGAGCTTAGATGGTTATCAAGTATCACACCGTGACTGGGTGATCGAAAAGGTGCCACTCAGGTTTCCCAAAGGGGCGCGTAGAGGAGTAAATATCAATACCAGGACTTGCCAATCCATGCAACATATAGATACATATGTGGCCATCTCGGTGACGTTGCATTAACAAAGCTTGCAAGCGTGTGACTAAGTCACGGAATGCAACGACACAGAAACGTGAAAACAAGTTCATCGGTAACGAGATCGAATGAAGGTATGGAGATACCGTAGATCAAATCTCGGGTGAACTAGGTATCAAGTGGAAAAGGGAATGGGAAACGACTATTTACGGTTCAAACGACGTTATCATCGTGGAATGCACAGGGATCATTATGGGCATCCTGGTCCCGCTATTGATCATTGATGGAGATCATGTCTGTGCCATTCCCGAGCCGTGGGGAAATACACTCAAGGGTACGATGAGCTAGATATCCTCTGTAAGTTGGAATCACCATATGAAAGAGAAAAGGAAACCGGAAAAGTTCCGTGAGAGAACCGGAATCGCTCCGGGAAAGTTCCGAAGTCGTTCGGAGGAAATCGAAAGGAAACCGAAAGGTGTTTCGGGCCAAATAAGATTTTGTAATATGTATTTACATATTAATTAATGTAATTAATATTAAATCTAATATTAAAATCTAATTTGAAGGAGTATTCCACTAATGGGCCAAACTTCCTAGGGAAAAAGGGCCCACGAGGGAAAACCAAAGGAGGGAAGGGCCAAGGCCTAGTCACCACAAGGAGGCCCACCCGGCCAGCCTAGGGTTGTGCACGTGGTAGGGCCCACCCCTGGCCGGCTGGCCCATGAGGCCCATGCGCCTCCCCCTTGAATAGTCCCACATGGGAAACCCAAAGGGGAGAACACACCCCCTCCCCCTATATAAAGGGGTGCCCATGGATGGGATTAAATACACAATCTAAGATGTTCTCCAAGGCATTTTCCTTAGAGAATTCCTCCCTCTCTCTCTACATAGTTGTCTCCACGCGTTGGTATGGTCCCAAGAAAGGATTGTTCGCGCAAGAGACGATGCACCTGCATGTAACATTCTAGCATTAGAGCTTAGAAATAAGCTGAGATCAGGTGTGTGCATTGCATTCATTCATATAAAATCTGGATAAAATTTTCGCGCTTTTAAATAAAACTTGTCAAAGTGATTGAAGCTTCTCTTAACTTGGTGGAACTGAAGTAGATCATCAAGTTGACTGCGATAAGTTTCAATATGACCTTTGCTAAAACCTTATCTTTGGGTAATATAATTTGATCTAAGGGTAGATCAAATGTAATAAAACTAAGTCACAACACACTACTTAATAAGGAGTACTAGATCTTCTAGAGATCATTACATGGTATTCCATACAACAACTCGAGGATGAATACTTAAAATTCCAAAAATGATATCAAGGTATTACCTACAACAAACCCTGAATACCAAGTTAAGTATATAACTTAAGTAAAGAAACCCCATAACTAAACCTTGATATACTTGCTTGCCATAGTTATCCCTACCATGAGAATCATGGTAGTTTTTAAACATTAACTCTTACCACAAATAAAGTAGAATGGAAGACAAGCCAAGACCATTCATCTCATATCTTTGTTGCCATATTAGTAGGTGACATTTCTACTTAACCAAGTCCTAGTATCTATTAATCTCTAGTGTAGAGGGATCAATCCTTGACCTAGCTAGAACTTGGTGACCTGTTATATTAACGTTCCAAAGACCTTAAGTAAATTAATAAGAGGAAGGAACTAGTTATGGTAGAGTGTGCCTTCATCAATAGAATGTGATCTTAGTGGATATCAAACCATTTGATGTTAGAGGAGATAGCTCATTCATGAGTTAATTAGAAGAAGTATTTAAACCCAAGAGTTTAGATAGTAATTATGAAGCTATGAGAAAGCTAGTAGTAGTAGATAATCAAATGGTAATCTTGTTAAGTCAAGGAGGTGTAAGCTAAAGTAAGCTTCATTAACAATATAAACTCTATAAAGAGACCAGGTGTAGTCCAAGTCTATTACTTAGTTGATAATAGATCTTGATCAAACAAATAGAAACCTAGGCCTTGTATGATTAAAGGATGGTGGTCATTATTCTCAAGTCATTTTAGAATAGATGACTAGATGATGAAGAAGTGATGTGAGAATGCCAAATAAGGAAAAAACCCTAGTAAACTAAATCATCTAGCTTGATCATGAGAAGTCAAGCTAGAGTATGATGAAGTATATAACATAAGTTGTATGGAGTAGTTGGAGGCATAGTAGTTTAACCAAGCTAATACTAGAACAAACTTGTATTATGGAAGTAGTACCATACCTTTTCCAGGGGATAGATATCACATGTAATATAGTGAGGATTGTAATCTTGCAAGCCTTGGAAGTAGATACAAGGTGAGTAAAGGAGTTAATGGATGGAGTTAGAAACAACTACATTGATGGATTTATCAAGGGGTAGTTTATAAATGGAAATCATATGTACTAGGAGAAGAATGAAGGAGTAATGTTGAAGTGGCATGACCATGTCATCATATGACGATGGATATGGTGGTCAGATGATTGACCTATTCAGGAAGATGTGATATTTGGTAAGGGAGATTTATAGAGTACATTTAGGAAATGAATTCCTTAACTATGATCCAAGCTTAGTGAAATGTGAGGATAGGAATTCTTGAGAAACCTTTAACCAAGGTCTTATCAAGTTATGTCTACCTCTTTGTCCAAAACCTTAGAATGAAGTTAGCAGTGGGATCAATTCCTATTCCTAAAAAACCATTGAATTATATCTCTTGGACAAATGAAGCTTTGATGGCTCGAGATATGTAGAGCTCGTTGGGAACCCCAAGAGGAAGGTATGATGAGCACAACAACAAGTTTCCCTCAGTTATGAAACCAAGGTTATCAAACCAGTAGGAGGAAGGAAACAACTCCAAGGTGTTGCTAGCAACTTGGAATCCTGCACAACACAACCACAGAACTTTGCCCCAGCTTATAGTGAGGTTATCAATCTCACTGGTTTTGCTGAAAACAAAAGATTAAACGTATAGTGTGGAAGATAGTAATTGCTTGCAGAAAGTAGTAAATGGTAAACAGTAGATGGTATATCAATGGTAAAGGAGTGGACTGGGGTCCATAGTTCACTAGAGGTGTTTCTCCTTAAGATAAATAGCATGTTGGGTGAACAAATTACAACGGGGCAATTGACAGATTGAGAAAGCATAACAATGCATATACTAGACATCTTGACTCCTACGAGATTTGATTGGGCATTACAACATAATACATAGACCGTAATCCAACTGCATCTATGACTAATAATCCACCTTCAGGTTATCATCCGAATCCCTTCCAGTATTAAGTTGCAAGCAACAGATAATTGCATTAAGCAAAGTGTGTAAAGTAAACAATACAATTGCCCCATGGACAAAGGATTGTTGTTTTCTCCCTAGTAGCAACAACACATCTACAACCTTAGAGATTTCTGTCACTTCCCCAGATTACTAGAGGCATGGACCTACTATCAAACATAAATACTCCCTCTTGGAGTTACAAGCATCTACTTGTCCAAGATAGCTACTAGCAACGGAGAGCATGCAAGATCACAAATAACATAGACATGATAGAATCAATAATCAATCTGACATAGTATCTCAATATCCATCGGATCCCCGCAAACACAACATATAGGATTACAAATAGATGATCTTGATCATGAACAGAGCTCACAAGATCTAAACATGATAGCACAAATGAGGAGAACCAACCATCTAGCTGCTGTATGGACCCATAGTCCAAGGACGAACTACTCACGCATCACTCTTGAGGCTGGCATGGTGATGAAGGAGGCCTCCGGGATGATCTCTCCCCTCTGGCAGGGTGCCGGGAAGAGCTTCGGATCCCCCCGATCTAGGGATGGAGATGGCGGCGGCTACAGACTCTTCCGTGGATTTTTTATCGGGTTCTTAGGGTTTCTGCATCGGGGTACTTTTATAGGCGAAGGGGCAAGGTCGGAGGGGCCCACACCATGGGGCGGCGTGCCCTAGGGGGTGACCGCGCCGGCTCTAGGTGTAGCCACCTCGTGGCCCCACTTCGACTGCCCTTCGGACTCCGTGTTCCTTCTGGTAAAATGTTGACTTTGGCTTTTGTCCCGTCCAAATCCGAGAATATTTCCTTACTAGATTTTCTGAAACCAAAAACAGTAGAAAACAGGCAACTGGCACTGCGGCATCTTGTTAATAGGTTAGTTCCAGAAAATGTATAAAAATATCTCAAAGTGTAAACAAAACATAAGAAAGATGATATAAAACAAGCATGGAGCATCAAAAATTATAGATGCATTTATGACGTATCAAGCATCCCCAAGCTTAACTCCTGCTCGTCCTCGAGTAGGTAAGTGATAAAAAGAATAATTTTTGAGGTGACATGCACCATCACAATATTGATCAAGGTATTTGTAAAGCATTGATAGCTGGGATCAAAGTACTCTAAACATGAGCATGAAAGATAGAGTTCTAACAATAAGAAATAGCAACTATGTTGTAACATGAAAAGGTACAAACAAAAGATCATGAATAACAATGCATTGAAAGACGTTTGTTTGTTTCAAATATAGAAAACATAATAAGAGTGGTATTCAGCTTGTCCCTCATGGTATAGCAAAACATAAATGCATAGGACACCTTCAAAGTTCATAAGGGTGACTAGATACAAATAATTTAAGAACAAGCAATATCAAAGTTATGAATCAATCAACAAGTTTTGGGACAATGCACATTAAACTAAGAATGACCACTATGATCTCTCAATTGGTGCATAAATATAGAAGATGGAGACTCAGCATAAAAGTAAAAAGAAAGGCCCTTCACAGAGGGAAGCAGGGATTTCAAGTTTCATAAAGAGATTCCAAAAATTATGGTACTTATTAGCTTTCAGCTCTCATTGCCCCTATCATAAGCATCTTGAGGTGATTAAGGTTAAAGTGACACAAATATGAGGATATGCTTGACAATTTATAAGTTGAAAATCTCATGCCCCTTGCTTACGAGTACCGAACCTCATGCTACTCAACTTTAGTCACAAGTAAGTTCTTGTCATTGTAAGTACATGTGTATCATGGAGAACCGCCAACAGGGTACCCCTTGCCCCATGACACAGGAGCTTTCCCACATCAAAATGACAAGGCAACAGACAATGAGCATCTCAACGATCTTTTTATTTGCTATTTGCATAGGTTTTTCTTGAGGATGCTTCACAGAATGCTCACTATGGTTATGCTGCAAGTTTTCACCATGATTAGGCATGGCTTAGGCTAGCCGCCCAGGCGTTTCTCTAACACACATACAAACTCCATGAGCTTACAAGCTCCCCTTTTATTTCACACCACCGGGATCCATAAACAAAAGAACATGATATCAACTGAATAATAAGTGCAATGTTGAAAGCGTTCCCCATGGTATCATGGTTCTGCTAATTCACAACTTATAAAGTGCAATCATATAAGCATCATAGATGGACACAATGGTGCAAGTTTATTAAGTGCAAGAAAATAAAGTGTGCCATCAAGTTTGTGAGAGTTTTAATCACTAATTTTCACATAACAAGTTTAATTTGGAAGATAGATAAAAACCTGAATATACTTGGAATGGTGTAACACACCATGCATAGGAATTTATAATGGACTATTTGGAATAACTTGGTTTCCTTGGAGGTTGGATGCATGAGTGGAACTCATACGTGGTACAGGTGGAGGCTAGCAAAAGACCTGGAGCGACCAACTAAGAGGGCAATAATGGCCATAATCATGCATAGTGACAAAACATTATTAATTAAAGCATCAAGTGATATTACAAGTCAAAAACTAAATGATCATATAGGCTAAGGTGACTGGTTCATAGTCTTAAGACGGTGTAAGCATGTGCCAAGTCAACCCAAATAAAGCATCAAAGGAGAATACCACAATATTATGCTTTTCTATGCTAAAACAACGCATGATTCTTTCAAGGCACATTCGATCTCAATTGTTTGGAACAAGTCATGCTGCAGCAATAATCACTAAGCATAAGGTCAAAGAAACATCAAACATGACATGATAAAGTTTAGGCCACAGTCAAAACAAGCTCCTTTTGTACCACTTATAAGCATGAAGCTTCCTACTCTTTTCCAACACCAATCAACTTATTTGAAACAACATATGAATGCGGGGGTCCAACCAATTTATTTAAGCAAAACAAACAAAATAAAACTAAAAACAAAAACAAAGACGCTCCAAGAACAACACAATTGTGCATGAAACAATAAAAATGAAGTGTTTTGGAAGAAAACCTGAGATTTTTATTGATGAAGAAGGGGATGCCTTGGGCATCCCCAAACTTTGACGCTTGTACCTCTTGAATATTTCTTGAGGTGACACGGGTGGCATCCCCAAGCTTGAGCTTTTGTCCATACTTCATCACATCACATTATTCTTCCCTACACTTGAAAGTTTCATTCATACAAAACTTTACACAATCTTCATTAGCAACATTAGTGTATTCAAGATAATAAGTCTTTGGGTTTAGTTTCAATACAAGTAAAACTTCCATTAAAACACAAGATACTATAGCAATTCCTTCTAAAAGATCAAGTGATCAAAGAGAACTCAAAGAGATTATGAGGCAAATGCAAATAATGGTAGAAATCTGTCAAAACGGACCAGCAGGTAAAAACCGATTCTTTCGAAGACCTTCTGTTGCTCAGATCGAAAAGTGCTAAACTAATGAAAGTTAGATAATAACCTGGGGCATAAGAACAGAAAATTACAGCTCAATACATATACAGGGATTTTTCATGATATTTTATAGTGAAGCACAAAAATCTGTTTCGAGACAGCAACTTTTCCAAGTCTTACTTCTCTCTCATTAGAGGTTATTCTTGGCACAAAAACCACACAAAAAGGATAAGGAGAGGTTATTATTGAGGCAATAACTTCCAAGACTCAACAAAACAAAAACTTATAGAAAGTAAAAATAATTTGGGTTATCTCCCAATAGTGCTTTTCTTTAACGCCTTTCAGCTAGGCATAGGAAGCAAGATTCAAGTATTTTCAAATGAAGAAGCATTAAGATCAATACCATAAATATCTTCAACGAGGCAAGATATATCATCCAAATAAGTTCTAGAGGATACTATCTCAATACTCTTGGGTTCACTATTTTCATCAAACGGGTTTTCAGGGGCAATCCAATCAAAATTCTTTTCTAAGGCTTCATGCATTCCTACAAGTTTAAAATGTATTGGTATTTTAATTTCCTCGCCATTTTTGGGTTTGGTTTTGTCCAACTTTTCTAGTATACCCATAACATCCACATATGAGCCTAGCATATTAAAACGATCAAAGACCTTTCTAGCTTAACAACATCATTGAATTCTTTAAGCAAAGTTTCTAGAATAAAATCTCTCTTTTCAGTATCCTCAATATATTTAAGTTTAAGATACATTACTTGCATCATGGGGTTAAGGTTAACAAACCTAGCCTCCAACATGTGAACTAAAGAAGCTACAACAATTTCATAATTTGGAGCATGTTCTGTCTAGGATCTATCCTGAATATCCTCATGCTTGCTAATATGATTAAAGAATTCTTCAATATTATCTTTCCGAATTATAGAGCCACTATATATTGAAAGGTCTTTCAGGGTAAACTTAGGGATCAACATGGTGAGCTAAGTATGAGGTGACAACTACATAAAGAACTAAATTTGTTTTGTGTTTTTGATAAAAAGAAGCAAACCAGTACAACTTTTTTTGTGTGTTTTTGATAAAGAAACAAGCAAACAAAGCAAAATAAACTAAGCAAAACAAAAAAAGTAAAGAGATTGGTTGTGAGAGACTCGCCCTGCAAGAATCTTCTTTCTCCCTGAAAAGTGATTGACGAGGAGGAAGAGATTGAAGCTGTCCTTAACTCCCTGGCAACAATGCTAGAAAACTGCTTGATGGCTCAAGATATGTAGAGCTCGTTGGGAACCTCAAGAGGAAGGTATGATGAGCACAACAACAAGTTTCCTCAGTTATGAAACCGAGGTTATCAAACCAGTAGGAGTAAGGAAACAACTCCAAGGTGTTGCTAGCAACTTGGAATCCTGCACAACACAACCACAGATCTTTGCCCCAACTTATAGTGAGGTTGTCAATCTCACCAGTTTTGCTGAAAACAAAGGATTAAACATATAGTGTGGAAGATAGTAATTGCTTGCAGAAAGTAAATAGTAAATGGTATATCAATGGTAAAGGAGTGGACTGGGGTCCATAGTTCACTAGAGTTGTTTCTCCTTAAGATAAATAACATGTTGGGTGAATAAATTATAGCGGGGCAATTGACAGACTGAGAAAGCATAACAATGCATATACTAGACATCTTGACTCCTACAAGATTTGATTGGGCATTACAACATAATACATAGACCATAATCCAACTGCATCTATGACTAATAATCCAACTTCAGGTGATCACCCGATCCCCTTCCAGTATTAAGTTGCAAGCAACAGATAACTGCAGTAAGCAAAGTGTGTAGCGTAAACAATACAATTGCCCCATGGACAAAGGATTGTTGTTTTCTCCCTAGTAGCAACATCACATCTACAACCTTAGAGATTTCTATCACTTCCCCAGATTACTAGAGGCGACCTACTATCGAGCATAAATACTCGCTCTCAGCGTTACAAGCATCTACTTGGCCAAGATAGCTACTAGCAACGGAGAGCATGCACGATCAGAAATAACATAGACATGATAGAATCAATAATCAATCTGATATAGTATCTCAATATCCATCGGATCCCCACAAAGACAACATATAGGATTACAAATAGATGATCTTGATCATGAATAGAGCTCACAAGATCTAAACATGATAACACAAAGGAGGAGAACCAACCATCTAGCTAATGTATGGACCCATAGTCCAAGGACGAACTACTCACGCATCACTCCGGAGGCTGGCATGGTGATGAAGAAGGCCTCCAGGATGATCTCTCCCCTCTGGCAGGGTGCCAGGAAGAGCTTCGGATCCCCTCGATCTAGGAATGGAGATGGCGGCGGCTACAGACTCTTTTGTGGAATTTTAGTGGCTTCTTAGGGTTTCTACATCGGGGAACTTTTATAGGCGAAGGGGCAAGGTCGGTGGGTGCCCGAGGAGCCCACACCATGGGGCGGCGCGTCCTAGGGGGTGGCCGCGCCAGCCCTAGGTGTAGCCACCTCGTGGCCCCACTTTGGCTGCCCTTCGGACTCCGTGTTCCTTATGGTAAAATATTGACTTTGGCTTTTGTCCCGTCCAATTTCGAGAATATTTCCTTACTAGCTTTTCTGAAACCAAAAACAGCAGAAAACAGGCAACTGGCACTGCGGCATCTTATTAATAGGTTAGTTCCAGAAAATGTATAAAAATACCTCAGAGTGTAAACAAAACATAAGAAAGTTGATATAAAACAAGCATGGAGCATAAAAAATTATAGATACATTTACGATGTATCAAGCTTCCAAGAGATAATTAGAGATACCAGTTGAGGGTGTTTTGATGAAAGCCTTGTCCACCTGATTGTCTTAAACCCTAATAAAGACTTAGTCTCGTATATCATCAAGATCACTATAGTGAAGTAATCTTTATAGCTCACTCTAAGTTGAGACATCATTCATGATTATAAATTTAGGATCAATCCTTAAATCTTGATCGCTAGCAACATTCATTAATAAACTTGAGGGCAGTGTATCCTCTAGGATCCATAGTATGTGTGGTATTGGAAACCCTAAGTACATGTGGTTGGGCATTGAGATCACCTGTGCCACATGAATGACAATGGGTATTCACCACTATATAATAAACTCCTATCAACGTATTAACCATACTTAAGAAAGTAATGAACAACTAGTTCAAGAAGTGAGCCATGCCTACTTTGAAAGTAAGTAGAATGGTGGTGAAGAAATTGTAATGGAATTGGAGAAGAAGAAATCACCAAACCTTGAGAACCATGGAAGTCAAATCACCATATTATAAACCCTTGGGTTTAATACCTTGTAATATATTTGCATAGTTCCTTTATGAAGATAGGTATGAGTAGAGTCCTATATATATCATTCACCATTTTAAAACCTTATCATCATAATTATCAAGTTAAAACAGAATCATTTTTATGAAACCTTATTATAAGAAACAAATCCCTAAAACCCTAATTCCTCTTTATATCCTCTAATAAAAATAACCCTTTATTTAATCATGAATAATGAAAATACTAATAAGAGAATGCCAAACCAATTGCCATATTAAACCATGTAGGACCCTTGACTGAATTACTGTATTTCGAATATTTAATTCATTAAGGAAATTCAAATTGAATGGAAAATAGAAAAACAGAAATAGAAATAGAATTAAGAAAAAGAAAAGGAGTCAGTCAGACTACAGCCCATGACCTGTTTCTTTCGCGCTTAACCGCTGCCCGCGTGCGTCAGCTGTCATTGCCCGCTCACTCCGCGTCGACCCAACACTGGCCTCGGCCCAAATATCATTTTTTCGATCTAATCGCCATCGTCTACCTCGCGAGGCCGCTGAAGTAGCTGCATGGCAGGTGCACCGCCATCACTTGAAGGGGATAAGGAGGCCACGATGATGCCCTCACTCATCCTCATCCCCATCCTCACTCTCTCTCGTTCGCTCTCTTCCTCTCTATGACGCAGAGACCACCCGAAACCCTAACCGTAACCATCGAAGCGCCCGTCTCCTAGAGTTTGTCCCAAAGACCGTGGAGTGGTCGAGGAGAAGCGCCTCGCCATCCTTGTTGCTAGAGAGGTAGCAGTGAAGCAAGGGGAGCTCGGAATCGTGGAGATTTCTTCGTTCCCTTCCGCCGGGGTTCGTTGGAATCCTGGTCCAGGCACTCGTCTCCGGCCGAGCCAGCCCTCACCAATGTCGCCACTTCAACCAGGGTGAGTTCTTGGTGCTCCAGGACCTTTCCTCTCGGTAAATTATTGGCCTACTCTCCCTGCCCACGTGAGACCGAACGCGTTGCCAAAGAAGCTCGTCATCGGTGCACTTCCGGTGACCAAAACCTAGCAGCACACGCGTAGTTAGCTTCGCCTCATTTCCCTCTTTCCAACGCACTGCTCCACAGCCACACGCGTGCTCGCATACGTCGTCATTGTCGACCATCTGGTGGTGGCCGGTGAGATGACGTCATGCTGACATCATGCTTGCGTCACACCCTGCCTGGACAGCAAGTTTGACCAGTCTTGCTCACGTGGCAACCGACGTGGCCCTGACCCCACTGGTCAGTGGTTGTGGCTAGGTGTCTATTAGGTATAAAAGGCAATTCCCTGTTTAGTAAATAAATAAAATATTATAAATATAAATATTTTCTAGAAATTTAATAAAATGATTTAATCTTATTAATTTAATAACTTTTGTTTTATAACTCAATAAAATATATATTATATATCAAAATATTCAGAAAAGTAAATTCGATATTATAAACCTATTATCATATTTTATTTTCCAACTTAAATAAGATAATGATTATTATTAGTAAATAGCCTATTAAGGATAAATCTGAAATAAATATATTTTATTATTTAAAATTCATAAAAGTAAGTATAATATATCAAAATTCTTAGAAAAAACGAAATATACATTTATAAACTTATTTTGTACATTTTTGTGAACCATAACTAAGTATTTATTATTTATTTAGTATTTATAAAGTAATAAAACTTATAAAATTCATATCTTATTATTTATAAATCACAAAAATACTTATAATATACCAAAATAATCATAAAAATAAATTCTACATATTAAAAATATCTTCTTTCATAATTGAAGTAAAATAAAAGGTAAAGGTCTAATAAATCTTGTTTAAAACCTTTTCCTTTACTTTAATTCATTAAAAATATATAAATCTTTACTATGGCCTTTATCATTATTTAATTAAAATCTAAAAGTATAAGAACAAGCTTAAATAATGTTTATATGAAACCCAATATGGTTCCAACCATTTTAAAATGTAGTTGCTAAAGTTGTCATCCAAAGTAATCATATTTTGTTCCTATTGTTTTTGTCAAGTATAAAACCATTAAAAATAGTGTATAGTTTGCTAGGAGGACTTTATTTATTTATAAAATCATCCAGGTAATATTTATCCAGTTCTTGAACCAATTTGGAAATTCACTTAAAAATATAAACAAAGTTTTAATTAATTCAAGTAATGTTGTGTCCCATGTTTATAAAATATAAGCATTATTTCTAAAAATAGGTAAATGATTCTATTCACTTATAGTATTAAGAAAACACTACTCCAACAAGGGCAATAATTCACCTTTAGGAAGCATTATGAAATATAACAACATATATTGTCATGTTGTATTCAATACATATAAGTCTCCACTACAAGTGTTATGATTATTCAAATCTAGTGATGATTTCCTTTTAGTAACTATAATTAGAAAGGAACCCTAATAGTGTTAACTTTAAGATTAAATACTTTTACCTTGTAAAATAATATCTTCTTCAAAGGTTATTCTTTTAAGAATTATTAAAAAATAATCCTTGAATACTTCTCTAAAATCCCTAATTGATTAATAATCTTGCTTAAGAAATCTTTTAGATACCAAGACCCATTTGAGTGCTTTAGTATTGTATGCTACTTGTTATATTTACATATTGTTTCACACACTCTCACAAGCCTTAACAAGAAGCAGAAGTGTGAAACTGGTATAAAAGTGGAACACATTCTAAAGATATCACCACAAGCTTTCAAACCCTAGATTAGATACAATTATTCTGGGGATGCGCGTTTATCAAACTACATTACATTACATCTTGCTTCTTTAAACATTAGTCTTTACCAGACCAATGATGCTATTTCTAGATTTTGGATCTTCTATTGTCTCGAAGACCGTGAGTGCATAATCTTGCCATCACAAAAGGCAAGTTCACATTTGCTCATGTCCTTTGATTATTTTCTATCAAATGCTTGTAACTCAAAAGTTATCATCACCTGCATTTCAAAAAGGTCAGAAAACACTATTTTCATAATAATAGGATTATGGATTATTTACCAAATGGTAATAATCTATTGATACAGTTCCAGTGGTAAAGGAACATAATATCTAGGACTTAATCACCAATGTCACGAGTGATTCTAGTGCCATATATTATGTGTTAACCATGAGATCTAGAATGGGATGGAGAAGTCAGCTGGATCTTCTTCCTTTCGCATGGACGGATGACCTTATCGTGAGGCTGTATCTTCCTTGCGGGGACTCAGCAGATGGGTGGGACTCCTAGTTCCCCGTGATATTGGTGCCTAGACTTTCCGTGAGGGGCTGTCGGAGGTATATCTGCCTATATGGGGGTTGTTAGGGACATGATCTGCTCACTGGAGTCTCCAAGGGGTTGCCAGGGTTATATCTGCCTATATGGGGGTTAACGGAGGTATATCTGCTTGGGGAGGTCGTGTCTTCATGCGGGGTTGCGGAGAGGGGCAGTGATTGGCTTGGATCATCTACTAGGCCCCACATCAAGGAATTGTGGATGGGAATAAGCTGCCTGGTTGTGCAACAAGGATCTGGTCTCTCATGGGTAAAGTAACCCACCTCTGCAGAGTGTAAGAATTGTGACATGTTACTCCCTATTCCGGGAAGGAGCTACAAACATGGCAGGAAAGGAACTCCATGAAAGTTCTGGTCAACCTGTGAAGGCTGTCGGACATAGTTTTTAGAATAAAAGCAACATTTGAAGAAATGTTTACGAAAACCTACATTGCCTACGACCTTTGGTCTGTGGCTGTAGAGATAGTGCATCATACACTCCTTTTTAGTGAACTTGCTGAGTATGCCCGTACTCAACCATACCTTCTTAACTCTTCCTAGATTCTGAAGCCATTGAAGATGACGTCAACCCCAACTCATCCTCAGCAACTCATCACCTAAAGTTCAAGTTCTTCAATGAAGTCAACATATATCAGCTGAAGTGAAGACGAAGTCTCTGATTAGATAGGAGTAGATACTCTAGCCATAAAACCTACTTCTGTAGAGCAATGCAATAACAGCAATTGCAGGCCAGATAGTTTAGATGATAGTCTTTTTAGCCAGATAGTTCTGAATTGTTATCTCTGGTTCTTATTGTAAAGAATTGTTTTCTTCATCTTTAACCTAGAGTGTTCTCTGGATATTTTGTAAAGAGCCGAGTTGTAATCTATAGTCATGTCTTGGACCTGTTGTGTTTCTGTTGTATCACTCTAAGGGATGTAATACTAGTGAATGGTGTTTCATTGGTGTTATGTTAACGACTATAGTGTACTACATCATGCAGTGGTATGCTAGGTCACCGCACTGCAGCACGCCATTGCGCTGCAGGGATTCCAAGCTAGAGATCTACTTCCGCACTCCCGGCAGGGATCAAGGAGCCGGAGGTCGCCGTCGTACACAGTATGTGTACGAAACCACAAGGGGCCTCACTTGAGGCACCTTGGATGTCGTGAGCCGGAGCTGCTGCATGATGAAGAAGGAGCAAGGGGTGACCTACGAGGAGCTTCGCGACCTTGAGGTTAGCTACGAGTTCTACTACTTCAACCATGTTCCCCTTGGAATGTTAACCACGTATGTTCTACAAGGGTATGTATTCTATACGCTCGGCTATTACCGCATTACTACATAGATAGATCGTGGGCGTATTAGAGTTCTAACATAGGAAAATGTTTGTTTTCTGCTTCGGAACCCTTCAGTGGTATTAGAGCCAATCTATGCGTAGGAGTGTTGTACGGACAGTATGGTCGTGGAAATGGCCACGGCAGTCACTGCCATAGGCAGCGATTGAGAGTTTCGTGAGGAAGAGTTGGCGGCCATCTGCGGTGCGAGATGGGGGTAGGTGCACAGGGGTTTACCCAGGTTCGGCCCCCCGGAGGGTAAAGACCTACTCCTGCTAGATTGGATTATGAGAGAGCGAGTTACAAGGGTGGCGAGCTCGGCGGCTAGGCAGCGAGTCGCTTGAGGGGGTGTATGATGGAACGTAAGTCTCTACGATACCCTAGGGAGGTTTATATATGTAGCACCTCGCTAGGGTTTACAAGCTGTCCCCGAACAAGATAAGGATCCGGGGGCTTTTGACCTAATTCGACTGGGCTTTTGCTACGCTTCTGGGCTTCCAGTCGCCAGTCGATGGGCCTCTCCTTTCCTCAGAGTCCAGTCGCTGTCCTCCAGGCATACTCGCGGGCCTTCCGGCCCACTCGAAACGTACTGCTGAGCATACCCCCTTTGGCATATCCCCATCAGTAGTCCCCTGCCAGGGCGTCGGCGATGTTCCCTCGCTTTATGGCGAGGGGATTTTTGGGCGTTACAGATGCGCAGTCTCCGCAGAGTCCGGAAATCGTGGACGCGGAGATTGGGACCCGCCGCGGGCGCACCTCCTTCACGGTCCCGTTGACTGATGCTGCTGAACTTCACAGGATGCTCGGCGCTGCTATTCAGGTATGTCGAGTCCCCGAATTCCTAGTCGCTGAATTTCAGCGGCTAGGAATTGTTTTTATTTTCCTATCTTCTCCAGTCCCCGAGTTCCTAGTCGCTGAATTTCAGCGGCTGGGAACTGGTTTTTGTTTTTCTTCCTTCTCCAGTCCCTGAGTTCCTAGTCGCTGAATTTCAGCGGCTAGGAACTGGTTTTTGTTTTTCTTCCTTCCCAGTCCCCAAGTTCCTAGTCGCTGAATTTCAGCGGCTGGGAACTGGTTTTTGTTTTTCTTCCTTCTCCAGTCCCCGAGTTCCTAGTGGCTGAATTTCAGCGGCTGGGAACTGGGTTTTGTTTTTCTTCCTTCTCCAGTCCCCAAGTTCCTAGTCGCTGAATTTCAGCGGCTGGGAACTGGGTTTTCTTTCCTTCTCAATGCTTAGTTGGGCTCATTGTTTTGCAGGGGTTGCAGCGGGAGTCGACTGATCGGCAGGCTGCCCGAGAGCGCCTGGAGCGTGACTTGCGCGAGGCGCAAGAGATGAACCAGCGGCTTCAGGAGAGGATCGGTGAGTGTTTGGCGTTGTTCTTCTTTGCTTGTTGTGAGCTGGTTTTATGCAATATTCTGACATCTCCACTTGCAGACGGTTTCCCGGCTAAGGTCTCCAAGGCCCGTGAGGAGTATGTCCCACTCGCCGAGCTGGACGCGGCGAATGAGCGAGTGGCCTCCTTGGTCAAGGAGTTGGAGGATGCTAAGGCGGCCTCCATTTCTTCGGAAGAACGGGCAAAGGCTGCCGTCGCCGCCGCTGAAGAGGAACGCAAGGCCACGGACTCCATCATCGTGGGGCTGCATAACCACCAGGCCGCCTTGGAGAAGCACGTCAAGGAGAATTGCCGCAAGCTGCTTGGTGAGTTTCTGTCATTGCCTTAGCCTTTTGTCAGGTCCCCGCTTTGGGGGGTTTCATTATTTCACTAACATCTGACTTTGCAGCTGTGGTAGGCCAAAGCGACCCGGTGGTGCAGACTTATACTGCCTCACAGTGCGTAACTGTCGTGGTGAATGTGGCCACGGCCTCGGCGTTGTGTGTCCAGGTGGCTCTTTAGGGCATGTCTCCCACCGAAGTCATCCCTGGGGGGCTCACGGAGGTGTGGCGCTATCTGGAGGAGGTGCCCGCGGTTGTGGAGTGGATGACGCGCTCGGCGTTTAGACGCGGGGCCGCCACGGTGTTGAGCTTGGGTCTCGCGCATTTCCCGGACGACTTCGATCTTGACAATGTCACAATTGGCTATCTCTCGGCGACCGGCACGGTGGAGATGTCGGAGGTGCTGAAGCTGACCGCGGAGGCCACTCCTTATGCCGATCGTGTCTTGGCAATGGGGGATCTGCTGCCGTACCAGGAGATGGTGTTGGCGCCTGGCGACCCCGAGCCGGAGCACCACAACATGAAGTCGAAGCAACCCTTCCGGTCGTCATTGGCGAAGTCGCTGACCACGTACCCGACGAACCCGTGGCAGCCCTTTGTGCGCGTCAAGGGTGGTGGTGCTTCTTCTTCGTCAGGGCCTGTAGAGTAAGCAAATGTAATAGTTGTAATAGATGCCAAGTGGTGAACATTGTATGATGTTTTTGTAATCCATGTCGCATGGGCTTGGTCGACTTGTGTTATTATTAAGCAGTGTTTTGTTCAACAATTTGAGCGAGTCCCCGAGCGCGTCCGCCCTTTAATGGGGTATAACTCGATTGTGTATTTCTATGTGTGTGATTTGTTTTCGCGTTTGTTTTTATCCCTCGCGTCTCCTGAGCGGCGAGTCCCCGAGCGCGAGTAGGGTTCGCTTGTGAACAAGTCCCCGAGTATTGTGCTCGACCGTATTGGTCGTGATCCTATTGCAGGTTATGAATGCGTTGTTTGTAACGCGTATCCTCCCCTGGCCCGGAGAGCCAGTCGCTTGGCGAGCCCTAGGCAGCTCTCTTACTTGGTGTCTTCCCGAGCCGCGTGGGGTTCCCGTTTTGCACGTGGTACTTAACCGTTCGAGTCGCTTTGCTCGAGGGTGGGAGGGACAGGGCGCTGTGGGAAGCGTATATCAGACGTCTTGGCCCGGTGGGCCAGTCGAGCTAGGCGACTCCAATGGCGGCTCCGGGTTAGCATTTTTCGTGGACGGCACAATGCCCGAATATTTCCGGTGCCCTTGTGTCGCACTACTTTGCCGTGCCGGTCGCTCGACCAGAGGTTGACTTCCGTGAGTAGCGTATTGCTTGTATGTACGAGTGCGAGTGGCACAAGAATATGGCGAGTGGGCACAATTTGTGCGATCCGTCTGAATTTCATTTATATATTCCAACAGAGTACAATGCGTGGTTCTAAGTATAGAACTTTCTGAGGAGGTTTACATTCCATGGCCTCCCGACCTCCAACTGGCCATCACCCCGTATGTCGATGAGGTAGTAGGCGTCGTTGCCAAGAACTCGGCCTATGGCGAATGGCCCCTCCCATGGGGGGAGAGCTTGTGCATGCCCTTCTTGTCTTGGGCCAGTCGTAGGACCAGATCGCCTTCCTGGAAGGTGCGAGTTCGCACTCGGCGGCTGTGATAGCGGCGAAGTCCTTGCTGGTATATGGCGGCGCGGGAGCGAGCCAGGTCGCGTGCTTCGTCAAGTTGATCGACGCTGTCTTGGCGGGCAGTCTCGTTGGCCGCCTCGACATAGTTGGCGACTCGGGGGGAGTCGTGTTCCAGGTCTGTTGGCATTACGGCCTCGGTGCCATACACCATGAAGAAAGGCGTGAACCCGGTTGATCGGTTGACGGAGGTGCGGATCCCCCATATCACGGAGGGGAGCTCGTCGACCCAGCATCCTGGGGTGCGCTCGAGGGGCACCTGCAGTTGCGGCTTGATCCCGTGGAGGACGCTCTGGTTGGCGCACTATGCTTGGCTGTTTGACTCCGGGTGGGCGACTGAAGCAAGGTCGAGTCGTATGCCGTGCTCCTCACAGAATTCCGCCATGGCCCCTTTGGCAAAGTTGGTGCCGTTGTCTGTTATGATGCTATGCGGGTAGCCGTACCGGTAGATGAGTTCACAGAGGAACTTGGTGGCCGTCTTGCCATCGCACTTCTTGATCGGCTTGGCCTCCACCCATTTGGTGAACTTGTCGACTGCTACCAGGAGGTGAGTGAAGCCAGATGGGGCCTTCTTGAACGGGCCGACCATGTCCATGCCCCATACGACGAATGGCCATGTGATGGGGATGGTCTTGAGTGCCGAACCAGGAAGGTGCGTCTGGTTGGCGTACTTCTGGCATCCGACGCATCTTTGGACGACGTTGGTGGCATCAGCGTGTGCGGTGAGCCAGTAGAAGCCATGTCGCATGGCCTTGGCGACTAGCGACTTAGCGCCGGCGTGAATGTCCTAGAGGATCTTGTGGCCTTCCTCTGGCTGTACGCAGCACTGGAACACGCCGGTCACGCTGCGCTTGTGGAGCTCGCCGTTGATGATGACGAAGGATTTGCAGCGGCGTGCGATCATCCGCGCCTCTGTCTCGTTGCTCGGTAGGAGTTTGTGTTCCAGGAAGGCGACGTATGGCACTGTCCAGTCGCTAGGTTCCACAACCATGGCGACTAAGGCCGGTTCTGGTTGTAGTGGGATCCCGATGTCGATCTCCTTCGGTGGGCTGACGAAGGGCTTGTGGATGATGTCGAGGAAGACGCCTATTGGTGGCGCCTGTTGAGACGATCCGATGCGGGAAAGGGTGTCCGCCTCCTCGTTTTTACGCCTGTCGATCCACTCGACGGAATAGCCGTCGAAGTGTCTTCCCAGTTGGTCGACGGCCTGGCGGTACGCTATCATTGTTGGGGAAACAGCGTCGCATGTCCCGGCCACTTGGCCGGCGACTAGGTCGGAGTCGCCATAGCATCGTAGGCGATTGATGTTCATCTCCTTGGCGGCTCTCATACCGTGGAGGAGGGCCTCGTATTCCGCCACGCTGTTGGTGCACGGTTTGAAGTTGAGGTGGAGCACGTAGCAAAGGTTGTCTCCTTTGGGGGAGGTCAGTATGACCCCAGCCCCCGCGCCGTCGGCGTTCTTGGATCCGTCGAAGTGGAGCGACCAGTAGTGGATGTATGTGAGCTTTTCTGGCTGTTGTGCTTCTTCCCAGTCGGAGAGGAAATCAGCCAGGGCTTGCGACTTGATCGCTTTTCGGGGCTCGTACTTGATGGTGTGGACGCCGATCTCGACGGCCCACTTGGCGACTCGCCTAGTCACATCACGATTGCGTATGATGTCTTGCAGGGGCGCGGAGGATACCACCGTGATTGGGTGTTCCTAGAAGTAGTGCGGGAGTCGCCGTTGTGCTCGGAATACCGCGTACACCAGTTTTTGGTATTGCGGGTAGCGCTGTCATGAGTCTGTTAAGACTTCACTGATGTAGTATACTGGGCATTGTATGGGGCACTCCTTGCCCTCTTCTGGTCGTTCAACGACCATCACGGCACTGATGACCCGATTGGAGGCCGCGACGCAAACGAGCATTGGCTCTCTGTCGAGTGGCGCGACGAGTAGTGGTGCCGCGAGTAGCATTTCTTTGAGTGCTTTCAGTGCGTTGTCGGCCTCTGCGTCCCATTGGAACGTTGGGTTCTTGCGCATCAGGCGGTATAGGGGCAATGCCTTCTCGCCTAGCCGAGGGATGAAGCGACTGGGAGCCGCGACTCGCCCTGCCAACTTTTGGACGTCGCGTAGACACTCGTGTTTCCCGAGTCGCGCGATGGTGTCGATTTTGGTGGGGTTGGCCTCAATGCCTCGCTTGGAGACTACGTACCCCAGAAGTTGTCCGGTGGGTACGCCGAAGGTGCATTTTCTAGGGTTCAGCTTGATGTTGTATCTCCGCAGATTTGCGAAGGTTTCTGCTAGGTTGGCGAGCAGATCGTCCTGGCAGGTGGATTTTACCACCACGTCGTCGATGTAGACATGAATGTTGCGGCCAATTTGGCTCGCTAGACACTCCTGCATGCACCTCTGGTATGTGGCGCCTACATTCTTGAGGCCGAATGTCATGGCCGTGTAGCAGAATGCGCCGAATGGCGTAATGAACGCCGTCTTCTCCTCGTCTTCGACCGCCATCTTGATCTAGTTGTAACCAGAGTAGGCGTCGAGAAAACACAGTGACTCCGATCCCGCGCTCGAGTCGATGATCTGATCAATGCGCGGTAGGACGAACTCCTCCTTCGGGCAGGCGTTGTTGAGGTTGGTGTAGTCTATGCACATGCTCCAGGTGTTGTTCTTTTTGAGGACTAGGACTGGGTTTGCCAGCCACTTGGAGTACTTAATTGGCCGGATAAAGCCTGCGGCTAGCATGCGCTAGACTTCCTCGGCGATTGCTCGACGGCGCTCTTCATTGAAGGGCCGTAGCGACTGTTTTACTGGTCGCACTTTGGG
Organism: Avena eriantha; assembly: GCA_910589775.1. Lineage (NCBI taxonomy): Eukaryota > Viridiplantae > Streptophyta > Magnoliopsida > Poales > Poaceae > Avena > Avena eriantha. The sequence goes on from OU342741.1 coordinate 88,829,476, forward strand.
TTCGGCAGTAAGTTTGTGCTCAGCGAGTTCCCTCGGGACACCTGGCATGTCAGATGGCTTCCATGCGAAGATGTCGCGGTTCTCATGGAGGAACCCGATGAGCACGCTTTCCTATGCGGGGCTCATGTGGGCCCCGATGGTGACCGTCTGGCTGGAGTCGCCTGGGACGAGCTCGACGGTGCGGGTGTGCATGGTCGCCTCGAACATGGAATTCGCGGCGATCGGTTTCTTCAGGATGGTGGGATCGTCCTTGTTGATGTTGCCCGTGTATTTTGCGAGCTCCTGCGCGTGGTCAGTCTCCGCAGCGATGACGGCGTCGGCGAGCTCGGCGCCTTTTTCCTCGCATTCCACGGCCATATCAGGGTCACCGTGGACGGTGATGATGCCGCTTGGCCCGGGGAGCTTCATCGTGTTGTAGGCGTAGTGTGGGATCGCCATGAACTTTGCGAATGCCTGGCGGCCCAGGACGCAGTGGTAGGGACTGCGGAAGTTTAGCAGCTCGAAGACGATCCTCTCCATGCGGTAGTTTGCCGGGGTGCCGAAGGTGACTGGCAGCGTCACCTTCCCGATCTGGTACGCCTTCCGACCGGGGACGATGCCGTGGAAGGTCGTCAGTGTTGGCTCGATGGCTGTTTCTGGGAGCTAGAGCCTTTTGAAGGTGTCGAGGTACAGGATGTTGATGGAGCTCCCACCGTCCATCAGTGCCTTGGGCAGCCAGTAGTCGGCCACCTTTGGCCTGACCACCAGGGCGACTCGCCCTGGATACTCGATTCTTGGCGCGTGGTCCTGGCGACTCCAGGTGATGCTCTGTTTAGACCAGTTTAGGAAGCGGGGGATGTCGACTTGTGTCACTGCATAGACGGCGACCGCGCGGGCAAGTACCTTCTTCTCACGTTTGGTTCCGAAGCCGCCGCCGTTCCCGTTGTCCCGCAGTTGGTTGTTGTTGGGGTCCTCCCTTGCACGTCTCGCCTTCTCGATCTCTTTGAGAGAGTGGCAGTCGGCGGTGGTGTGGGTGCTGGTTTTCCCTCCCTGCTGTGGTAGATACAGGGCTGATTGAGCAGGGTGGCGGGGTCGAATTTCGGCCTTGTCGCGTTGTTGGCGCGGTAGTTCCCGCTATCGCGGTAGTTTCCTCCGTCGCAGCGGTAGTTCTTGGAGTCGCGTTGGCCATAGCCGGCGTTGGCGACGAAGTCGACTCGCCCGTCGGTCCGGCGCTTGCCGGTGATGCGGGTGTTGCTGTAGTGCATGTCGCGTAGGCGCCCGCTGTCCTGGATGCTAGTGCACCGTCTTCCTCCCGACTCGTCCTCGGAGTCTTGGTTATGGTCTTCCTCCGCGTAGCGCTTGGCAATCTCGAGGAGGTCGGGGATGTTATCGAGCGTCTGGTAGACCCTCTTGATTTTGGCGACCAGAGGTTCGTACCGGCACGCGTTCTTGAAGTAGTGTATCGCCGTGTCTGGGTGGATGCCGGAGGCGTTTATCCACAGCTCTTGCCACCTTTGGATCCACCGGCGGGTCAACTCGCGTTGTCCCTGGATGCATCTCTCCAGGTCCTCGATGGTGGTGGCGCAGGTGTAGGAGCCCTCGAAGTGCCTGACGAAGGCGTCCCGCATTTCTTCCCAGGAGTCGATGCTGTCGGCGGGTAGCGTGTTGATCCATTGCCGGGTCGCACCCTCCATCATCAGGGGGAGGTAGCAAGTGGTGAGCAGGTCTGTGTGGCCTGCGATCCCCATTTCCATGAGATATGTGTCCAGCCAAACAGCGGGGTCGTACGTCGGGTCGTATTTCTCGATCTCCTTGGGGGACTTGAAGTTGGCGGGGTATTTTTCCCCGTGGATCATGGGTCCAAAGCATTGTGGCCTGACTCGGCTGAGCGAGCCTCTTGGCTCCGGGTCGCCGAGGTTGGCGAGGGTGTGTCGTAGGTCGTAGGGCTGGCACGACCGCCACGCCTTATTGTTGATGATGTGCGTTCGGGCATCGAGTGGTTGCCCGTTTGCGGCGACGGTGTTGTTCGCAGGTCGCGGCTCGTTGGTTGACAACGCGGGGTTGGCGGCCCGCGGTTGGTTTGCCAGGGGTTGGGGTGGTGGGTAAACTATCGCGTTGGCCACGGTGGGGTGGCCGCTTGATGCCGCCCTGCTTGCTGACAAGCGGGAATACATCCTCCCTCGTGGATCGACTCCCGCGGCTTGTTGCTCGACGGCCCTGACGAGTAGGGCCTTGGCATACTGGATCTGTAGCGCGCCGTCGCCTTGGACATCGAGGTTGGCGATCGCGGCGTCGGCCGCGACGATGTTGTCCATCGGGTGGAGTACAGTGGTAGCCCGTTGGCGTCCCGGGCTTGAGGCGAGATGATGATCCGTGGTTGGTCTGGTGGGGGCGCACGACCCATGGGTGGTGGAGGGACCCCATTCGCCGGTGCTCCAGGTGGTGGTCTTGCGGGGTTGCCTCCTCCTGGCGGCGCGTTCTCACCGTGTTCGCGCTCGGCAGCGCGTGTGGGGTCGCCCTCGTCGTTGAAGTTCAGGACGCGGCCCTGAACATCGGGGTTCAGGCAGGTCCTGATGCAGCGCTGGTGATAGAGTGACAGCTCCTTCGCCGTCTCTTGTTCGAGGCGGTATTTCTCGCGCTCGGCGAGTTCGTTGCGTTGCGCCTCCTGGAGCCGCAGGCAGGCTTGTTCCACCTCCATGGCCGTCGCGGTCGGCGGAATCGGCGTGGAGAACGGATCTAGCGGGGCGGCCGTGCTTCCCGCCATGTAGATTGCGTTGAAGCGATTAGATCTAGCGCGAAGATCCTCGGGGGATTCCGAGCCGGAGTCGGAGTCGAAGATCCCCAGGATGGAGAGATCCTCGAAATCTTCGGGGTTGGAGACTCGCGTGATGGAGTCCTCTCGTGACGCGGCGGTGATGGATCCATTGGCCGATGCAAGGGTCGTGGATTCAGCGTCGTCGTTTAGGGCGTCGTCATTGGTGGCGACGTTGGTCTCGACCACGTCGCTAGCGGCCGAGTCGTACTCGGTGACGAGACCCCTGATGGAGCGGACCTGCTCCTCCGAAAGCAGATCGCGGTGTGGAGGCGATCCGCCGACGATCATCGTTGCGGCTGGGTCGACCGCGCCGGTAAAGCCGACGAACAGGTTGATGGAGCCGACCGGCATCACCGCGGCGTGTGTGACCGGGCGCGACACCGGGATGTAGCTGTTGGGCCGGATCTGCAAGATCCCGCCAAAGGCGATCATGCGGCCGGTGGCGAACGGCCTCTCGATCAGGGAGTAGGGGCTCGCCGCAGAACTCAGGCCAGTCCCGCTATGCCCCACGGTGGGCGCCACTGTCGTGGAAATGGCCACGGCAGTCGCTGCCATAGGCAACGATTGAGAGTTTCATGAGGAAGAGTTGGCGGCCATCTGCGGTGCGAGATGGGGGCAGGTGCATAGGGGTTTACCCAGGTTCGGCCCCCCGGAGGGTAAAGACCTACTCCTGCTAGATTGGATTATGAGAGAGCAAGTTACAAGGGTGGCGAGCTCGGCGGCTAGGCAGCGAGTCGCTTGAGGGGGTGTATGATGGAACGTAAGTCTCTACGATACCCTAGGGAGGTTTATATATGAAGCACCTCGCTAGGGTTTACAAGCTGTCCCCAAACAAGATAAGGATCCAAGGGCTTTTGACCTAATCCGACTGGGCTTCTACTATGCTTCTGGGCTTCCAGTCACCAGTCGATGGGCCTCTCCTTTCCTCAGAGTCCAGTCGCTATCCTCCAGGCATACTTGCGGGCCTTCTGGCCCACTTGAAACGTACTGCTGAGCATACCCCCTTTGGCATATCCCCATCAAGTATGCACAAGTATTGTGCAGGAATTGACCCCTTAGTTCTTACCCTCTAACGCGTACTTGTTTATATTGTGTTATTGTTTGATGAAGCGACCCGGACCGACCTTACGCGTATTCATACGCGAGACTGGTTCCACGCAGAACATACGGCTAGTATCGTATAAGTGGCTAGCGGGTGTCTGTCTCTCATTCAATAGTTGATATAGCATTTACAATGGAGGGCCCCGAAAGGGGTGTAATAGAGACAACTGTTGGATCCATGTTGTGGTTGGAGAGTTCATAGTTTAGAAACAGTTCTATTGCGAAAGCCCTAACAGCCACGTAAAACTTGCAATAGATAAAGTAGAGGCCTCTAACTTTATTTTGCAGGAGGGCATGTGTTATGATATGGTTTTGGTCATTACAAAGGTAAATTAGTTTACTTTTATGTTACTAAGTAGTATAGTAATAGCCATCATTCTGATGGACGACCTACTGGTGGCGTCAAACCAGGGGTAAGATGGAGATCATGCCGGAGCACTCGATGGAGATCAAGGCACAAGAAGAAGGACCATATCATATCACAATATACATGTGATGTTGATACCTGTTTTACATCTTGTTATATGCTAGTATAAGATACTCAACGGTAGCAAATAAGATAATCCCTATATAACTCTAATGATAGTGTTCCCCTTGTGTGTGCACAACCAAGAAAGTTTGCCGTTATGAAGCCAGCCGAGATGATTGGGGGCTAGACATATCTACATTCGCATATAGTGGGTGTAAGCCATGTTGCACAGCAAATACACACAAGTTAGATTTGGCGAGCATAGCATGTGTGGACATGGCCTCGGAACACAAGAGACCGAAAGGTCGAGCATGATTCACATGGTTGATGTGATTGACATTAGGGAATGTCTACCTTTGATGTTGCACTGATGGCCATGAAGATCGGGGGAGGTGTAGAGGATTGGGATCATGTGATCACTAAAATCGTCCAGGGGATGCCAATTTTATTAGGAGCTCAATTAGGATTGAACTCATATTATGAACTTAGTCTAGATGTCTGTTTGCAATTATCTTAGTAGATCATGGCCTATCCCATTGAGGTCCTTTGCAACCATGGGAAATTTATTGCTTGATATGGAACTTAGCAAAATGGTCCAACTTCATAGATTAATACCCACGCCTAAGGTATATCCTCGTAAAAGGTGATCTTCTCTTCTTGATACAATGACCATTAGGAGATAATTCAATGACTCTGCAATGTTTGTGTGTTCTCTGTAATCATCCAACAAGCCATTCTCCATTCGATGGAGAGTTGGATTAAAATCTTGTATTCTACAAGATCAAGCACATAAAGTATGAGCCGTTGGATGAGTTTTCTTCCATGTAGGATGAAAAACAAAGTATTTGGAGAAACACTTAGCAATCTTGCATTAGAGTTATGAACTCTCAGAAGGGCTTGATTGCAATGGAGGTCATGAATGAAAATGGTATATGTTAGATATACAAAGTTATAAATGTAATTCTTGCAAAACTCGTTGCAGTTTATATAAGTATTGGATACTTGTCCTGTTTTGTGAAAACAGGATGGTCTACTGGAGAATTGATGGAATTGAGGCAATGTGGCATGATGACGGCAAGCAAAACAGTTTATGGCCGACATCACCCCTTTACTCAAAGATTATCATTTGGATTAGTGGACTTGAATATAATTTTGTAATCCTTGTTTGTGTGTCTTGCTTTTAGCAAGACAATTGTTCATATGAATAAGTGATAAGTTAGTTGTATTGTTCTTATGAATAATACCTTTATGGTCACATTACGATGATAAATGAGTTATTCTCATCACTATGTTAATGATAATAGTTGAAGCATTTATAAAGGATTAGAATGCTAAAAGATATCCAAAGTTTAATTATGATATGGCACTATAGTTTAAGTCATTTTGGTTATTGCATGTTCTTCATTACAAATGAATATCGGGGTCTTAGATTCTTAATCTAGAGACTTTGCAAAACATGCCTCATTGGGCAGAATGACTAAAACTCTGCTTTTGGTAAAACGGTGATATGCGAAGAAATGTTGAAGTTTATACATAATGATGTATCATATTTTCAACAAGATAGTGGAAATCATTATTCGTACTTAATGTTGAATCTTATACATAGTGATGTATCATATTTTCAACAAATAGTGGAAATCATTACATACTTCATTGTGGATTTAAGTGAATATGAATATTTACTTAATGAAATATAAGTTTGAAACTATTTTGAATTGTTCAAAAGATTTCAAAGTGAAGGAGGATATTGAATTAACAAGAATACAAAAGTCTCTTCGATTTGATCAACATGACTAAAGTATTTATTTTAATTTTAGCATAAAAGGACTCGTGAAAGATGTTTCACAAACTATAATAATTGGACAATTTCAAAGTGTTGAAATGTCTAAATATCATAACCGTTATGTATTAGATACATATGGTATAATATTATCTCTTATCAGGGTTATAGTTATCGTTTAGAGTTAGAGATCGAAATGAGCAAACACTCGGTTGACATACAAAGGAACATCTAAAGATTCATGGAAACAACACCATAAGAGTTATGACATGTTTGAGTTTCTAGAGGTTTCGATAATTCAAACTTGTGGCAAATAAACAAGTCTTTGTAGCGTATTCTTAGGCAACTATGAATACATGTTCCACAAGGGGCAAACCTTCTATTGTCCAAAGTTGATGTGTCTTGATGAAGATACAGGTGGAAGAAAGTAAAATATCAAAACAAGGTATTTGACCTTACCTCCTGATTGTTGAGTAGCGCAACGGAATTTGTTTCGTGAAACCAAACTATTCAAATTGAGGAGAAACTATTGATAACGATCATAAAGTTTTAGCGAATACTTTTACTTATAAAATAGGATCCAATAATATATTCTGCAAGTTTGTGGAATTGTATTATTGATTCACTTGTCATGTTATTTGAACAAGACATACCTACGAACTACAAAGAAGCGTAATGGACCTAAGTACGAGAAATGACTAGGAGTCATAAAATCTTATATTTAGTTACATTTAAGATTGCAAAGTAATATGTTACTTGATCTTATTAAGTAAAGAAGTTTACTTGACATTTTTTAATGACTTCAAAGTCATAAGATGGAAATGAAAATTAATGGAGACGTAAAAGCTCGATTTGTCACAAAGTATGGACAAATTAAAGGAGTTGACTACAAATGTAGAGATGCTTGAGTCTATTGGATTTACACCAGCATTATAGGGATATTGGAATCTCGTAACTGGAATTATCGATTTGATGGTGATCAAAGAATTTTGGAATGTCCAAGATTCTCGAGAGGCCCTACATTTGAGTGGGAGCTAATTTTTCTTAGCCAAATCTTAATATGTAAGAGACATATTTTGAGTGGGAGCTAAGTATCTTGGCCAAATCTTAATATGTAGTAGACATATTTTGAGTGGGAGCTAAGTGAAATCCCTGGATCTCAAATATGGATGCCATATTTGAGTGGGAGCATGGAATCATTATAGGATATCTGGACGACATATGTGAATGATGTGATTGGTGTAAATAACATTTAAGTAGATAAATTGGGATGAAGTTGAAGTTATTAAACAATGATATCTATCGAGATATATTGGTTAGTTTAATAAACATTGATTGTCGAATGCTTCTTGGACTTGATTCTGAAGATGTTCAGAATGTCCTAAGCAAGATTCTGAAGAAGTTCAGAATGGAACAAGGTAACAAAGAAGTTCTTACTATATGAAGCATTCTCTTGGTATTACAATGATGGTTAAAAAGGAAGAAAGATATGTGTTGCATCTCCTATGCCTCAGTGATAGGTTCTTCCATACAACCATATTGTATACTCGACATAATGTGACCCAAAATCCTGGTTGGAAGGACAAGATCTTAACTGTAAGAACATGTCTTGAAGTGATTCTTGAGTTAATCACTGAACTAGAAATAAGTTTGTACTTAAATGGCAAGAGGCAAAGTAAGTGGCATAGTTGCATTTCATGCACTAGGATCTACATAGATATAGAAGTATAAAGGCTCCATCTGATGTGATGTATGTTGCTATGGCATGACTAGTTCGTCTTTAACGTATAATGATGTGTCCCAGGGCACAGTGCCCATGAAAAAGCCCTCGAGGTTGATCTAAAGTCACTGTAGGCTCCTGGAAACCGGCCTCGTTCTGTTGCCATAACTATTGGAAATATGCCCTAGAGACAAATAGTAATAAGGACTATTATCATATTTCATAAAGTTTATGATTAAGTTTTATATCATGCTATAACTGTATTGAGAGGAAACATCAATACATGTGTGATATATAAACAACCAGGGGTTCCCAGTAAAACTCTAGTCACTAGTTCATTGGTCAACAGATGATCAAGTTTCCTGATCATGTGGCATTTATGCTAGTTGGAAATGGAGTCAACTCATTCTAAGAATGAGATGATGAACCAATACCCAACCTAAACATCATGACCTGATCATGTCATGAAGTTCAAGTTACGATGATTAGAAATGGATCCTCTTAGACTATTCCTTAGACCGTGAGGCTATATCAATCACTGTCTCCCGAGAGTGCTTAGATAGCATCAAGCGTCACTTGGTAATACAGTGATTATAAAGGTGTGTTCAGGTACTCGGAGGAACCATAGAGGAAACATATGTGAAGAGCAGGATTTGTCCGTCCACATGACGGAAAGATACTTGAGGGCCCACGCGGAGAAGTTATATCCAATAGCTGCGCAGCGTGTGATTTGATCACATGGATATCACTTGTCAGAACTAGTCAAGTAGCATTGTTCAGTAACAAGATTGAACACGACATGCTGATGGCATTGATCAGATCTTGGGCAATGCGAGTATCAAGAGACAAAGGGAATAATACACGCCCGTCCCGGTTCAAACGACGAAAGATCTTCGTGGAACATAGGGGTCACATGGCCATCCAGGTCCCTCTGTCGATCATTGGTCCAGGAGTGTCCCGACCATGTTTGGAGTGTTCCTGAGATGTAGGGTATCACGCTTAAGGGTTTGATGATGCTTAGAGAGTGTTTATAGGATCAAAAGAATCACCAAAGAATAGTAGAGATAAAACCGGAAGGGTTTCGGTGAGTCCGGAGGATGTCCGGAGTGGAGGTGGAAGGTGTTCCATAGCCACAGAGATTGAATAGTATGTGAATGAATGTTAAATATTGATTTAATAATTTATTCATAATTATTTTAAAAAAGAGAAAATCAATTTAAAGGTCAAAAGGCTTAATGGGCCAATTCCGGAGGGAAGAGGGCCCATTAGGGAGAGGCAAGAGGGAGAAGGGCCAACGGGGGTGGCCGGCGCCCTAGTGGGTAAGCCCCCCTCCCCCCGCACGGGGCCCATGGGGTGGCCGGCGGCACCACCCCCTCCCCCTCTCCTCTCCTTTAGTTCCACCCCGGGACTTTGAGGGAGGTAGTACCTCCCCTCCCCCTATATATAGTGGGGGTATTTGGCTAGATAAATACACACAATATTCAATAAAGGTTTCCTCACTTTTGGGGAGACCTCCAATTGATATTCTCTCTCTCTCTCTCTCTCTCGTGACCGTGGTCCCAAGTTCGGACTACGCGAACGAGAGACATCTTCACCGCGGAGCGTCGTCATGCTGCGGGATTTGGATCCAGGAGCTCTACTTCTACAACTGCTGCTAGATTGGGGAAGCGGGAGTCATCGTCAAGCACCGGACGTGTGTAACTCTCCGCGAGGTGTCGCGCTTGAGGCACTCAAGTCGTTGGAGCCGCAGAAGTGCAAGGACTTCTTCACATTCTTGAGGTCGGTTTCGGCTCGTCTACATCAACCACGTTCTCCTGAGCGTTGACAACGCTTTTCGGTCTTCAAGGGTAAGTTCACGAAAAGCCCCTGCTGTTACTGCATTACTAATAGATAGGTCCTGGCAGCATCAGGGGTTCAGGGGCATAGGGTACGCGGAACCCCTATAGTGGTATCAGAGCTAGATCTATGCGTAGTACTTCTAGTACGGGTAGAACACACGAGATGTAGTGTGTGGGCGTTGATCTTTTAGTTGTTACCCTCCCACGTGTACTTGTGTATACCGCAGTAATGCTTGATGAAGCGGCCCCCAACCGAATTTACGCGTTCATTCGCGAGACTAGTCCACGCTTGACATACGACTTGTACCGTATAAAGTGGCTTAGGGGGTGTCTGTCTCTCTCGCATTAGTTGGTATGGCATTTGCAACGGAGGGCCCCGAAAGGGGTATAGTATAGACAACTACTTGATCAGCGTTGTGGTGAAAGTTTGTAAGAACGGTTCTTGTGCGAAAGCCCATTCAGCCACGTAAAACATGCAAAGATAAAGTAGAGGCGTCTAACTTTGTTTTGCAGGGGGCGTTGCTTTGTGATATGGTTGTGGCAAAGGTAAAGTGATTACCTTATGTTACGTAGTAGTAGATAGTCACGGAGGTGACGGACTACCACGCTAGAAAAACACCGGTACCCTGGTGTCTACGGCGCCAGAACCCTGGCGCCGAAATTTGGTGACGACGAATGGAGATCACGACGTGAAGGACCATATCACATCGCATTTACATTCAATGTTATTGTTTGTATATCTTATTGTGTGGTAGTATTAGATACTCGACGGTAGCCTAATAAGATGATCCCTGTTAAAATTACCGATGATTATGTGCCCCCTTAGTGTGGACCACCAAGAAAGTTCTTCGGTATGAGGTAGGCCGTGATGATCGGGTGTCAGACATATCTACGTTCGCATATAGTGGGTGTAAGCCATGTTGCACAGCGAATACACTAAGGTTGAGTTGGCGAGCCTAGCACATTACAGATATGTGGCCTTGGAACGCGGATGGTCTAAAGATCGAGCACGAGTCGCATGAATGATGTGACCGACGTTTAGCGTCCACCCTAGAACCCACATTAATGGCCGTGATGATCGGGGGAGATGTGGGGAAAAGGGGTCGTGTTATCACTAGAACCCTTCAGGGGATAGGTGTTTCTAAGTGGAGTTATTATTAACTCATTTAATTATAAACTTAGTCTAAATTCCTTTTGCAATTATAAATGTAGAGAATGGTTCTCCCCGATGCTACCTTTCTTGTTGACGATTGGTTAGAAGGAGACAAGCTCAGGCTAGACAGATCAAACTTCTCTATATGGGTTGCGCGTCTCCACGTTCTCCTCAACGAGAATAATGTGGTTGACTACATACTCGACGAGATAGATTTGGAGCAACCCTGTTTCTACGAGACCCCAGAACAGCAGGAAGACCGCCATTACCATCGTGAGATGTCCACCTTCATATCAGTTATAATGTGCTACGGGATTGTGGATGAGTTGTGGCCAGTCTGTTGGGTTCGCAGCATATAAAACAAAAAATTTCCTATGATGAGAACTATACGCCAACATCTATCTACTAGATACAAGCAACGGGTGGATATACATCCATAGAGAACTTACCCTCGAAGACAACAGAGTTTTGTTAACGAGTTGGAACTTGTGGATGATGTAGTCGTACGCTTGCCGATCTCAAGATCGTTTGGAAGTCCAAGCACTGCAAATTAGCAGCGCATCCATCCTTGCACACATGTTCAGGCCACCGACCAACCTCCACCGCCTCGTCCAACGAATCAGCGGAAGCAGCAACTCCTTCCAGACGCAATGCCACCGGGAACATGTATGTCGCTAATCCGAGACCATGGGGGAATATATCTAGAGGTGGAGAGAGATCCTTCACGAGGAGGTGTGCTTTGTGAGGGAGGAGAGGGGAGCCTTTTATAGGAGGAGGGGGATCCTCCCCTCCCATGGCCGGTGCCCATGGGGGTGCCCCCACCTCTTCCTCATTCACGTGGTGGAAGCTCCACTCACATCAATTTAGCCTCCACCCAAAGTTCCACTCACATGCATTAAATTTCCACCAAATTTAATGCAACTCTCATTTAATAAAACTCTTTTATTTATTTTATTCAGAATTTTGTTAATTACTTTAATTAACAAACATTCACATAAAACCCCTTGTAACATTTCAATATCACATGCAGAACCAGTTTCTGCAATTTCACTCGAAACAATTCCGGTTTCCATCGAAACAATTCCAGCGCTTTGCAATTATTTCGTCTGAAACATATGTGATCCAAAATGGTGTTTGGCAACCCTTAAGTGTGTCACCCTATGGTTCACGAATAATGCAGACATGATTGAGACTCCTCTCAAATCAATAATCAGAAGCGGGACTTGGAGATCCATACTGACTCCTGCACATTCAACGATGACTTCTGTGATCGTGAGAACCTTTAATGCTAGTAATTTAATACCTTTGTCTCATGAAATATTACATGTCCAAGATTCGATCATCGGTATCCAAATACCTAGTTTGATCTCGTTACTGACATGCACTCTTGTCTTGTTACCGTGATATAACATTCTAGTGATCACATCACTTGCTTGCAAGCTATCTTAATGTGATATCACCGAGATGGCCCAGAGTATATCTATCCATCACCGGGATTGACAAATTTTACTCTTGATCCATGAGCCTCAACATGACATCTTCGGAGTATCTGAACCCACCTTTATAGTCACCCTTTTACGGTGTGACGTTTGATGTTATCAAGTTACTCTTCTGAGTGAGCAATTAACATAATCTCATGGTCGAAGGATAAAGATTACTTTGTATGATGTTATAGCAATATAAACATAATGACTTTGATCGTAATGCTATACTTTGGATGAATGTTCATCACATCATTTCACAAATGTTGTGACCTCGTTATTAACAACATCCAATGTCCATGATCAGGAAACTTTGATCATCTTGTTAATCGACGAGCTTGTCTATAAGAGAGGTATAACTAGGAACCTTTTATTTGTTTATTAAACACACATGTATTGACGTTTCCTATCAATACAATTATAGCATGCAAAATAAACATCTATCATATACAAGGAATACATAATAACAACTTTATTATTGCCTCTCAGGGCATATTTCCTTCAGTCTCCCACTTGCACTAGAGACAATAACCTAGTTCATAGTGATAAATCTAACTCGTTGATCATGTTTTGCCCTAGGGAGAACTTTAGTCAATGGATCTGCTACATTTAGGTCCGTGTGTACTTTACAAATCTTTATATCTCCATCCTTGACATGCTCGCGGATGGAGTGAAACCGACGCTTAATATGCTTGGAATTCTTGTGAGACCTTGGTTCCTTGGCATTGGCTATGGCTCCATTGTTGTCACAATAGATCACCATTGGGTCCAATGCACCACACCTAGTTCCGTTATGAACTCCTTCATCCAAACCGCTTCCTGCGCCGCTTCTGTAGCAGCAACATATTCCGACTCCATCGTTGATCCAGCCACCACAGGTTGTTTGGAACTCCTCCAACTAACTGCTGCTCCGTTCAAGAGAAATACATATCCGGATTGAGACTTAGAGTCATCTAGATCGTTTTCAAAGCTAGCATCGACATAACATTTAGCGACTAGATCTTCTTCACCTCCGTATACAAGAAACATATCCTTAGTTCTTCTTAAGTACTTAAGGATATTCTTGACCGCTATCCATTGTTCTGAACCTGGATCAGATTGGTACCTACTAGTCAAACTAATAGCATGTGCCACATTCGGTCTTGTACATAGCATGGCGTACATTATAGAGCCTATGGCTGAGGTATAGGGGATCTTATCCATTATCTCTCTTTCTTCCACCGTAGCCGGACTTTGAGTCTTACTCAATGTCTTGCCTTGCAACATAGGTAAAAACCCCTTCTTACTTCCGTCCATATTAAACTTCTTTAATATCTTATCAAGGTATGTACTTTGCGATAGCCCAGTTAGGCGCCTTGATCTATCTCTATAGATTTTAATGCCTAATATATATGAAGCTTCACCAAGGTCCTTCATCGAAAATTTTCTGTTTAGATAACTTTTAACACTGTTTAAAAGATCTATATCATTTCCAATCAATAATATGTCATCCACATATAATATCAGAAATGCCACATTGCTCCTATTCACTTTCTTGTAAACACAAGCCTCTCCATAAGTTTGGACAAATCCAAACTCTTTGATCACCTCATCAAAGCGGAGATTCCAACTCCGAGATGCTTGTTTCAGTCCATAGATGGATCGCTGAAGCTTGCATGCCTTATCAACATCCTTAGGATCGACAAAACCCTTAGGTTGTATCATATACAAATCTTCTTCAATATTACCATTGAGGAACACGGTTTTGACATCCATCTTATTTCATAATCGAAATATGCAGCAATTGCTAACATGATCCTAACCGACTTTAGCGTCACCACGGGAGAGAATGTCTCATTGTAGTCAACTCCTTGAATTTGTCGAAACCCCTTTGCGACAAGGCAAGCTTTATAGATGGTCACATTACCATCAGCATCAGTTTTTCTTTTGAAAATCCATTTATTCTCAACGGCCTTTCGATCGTGAGGTAAGTCCACCAAGGTCCAAACCTGGTTTTCGTACATGGATTCCATCTCGGATTTCATGGCTTCTAGCCATTTGTTGGAATTCGGGCTCATCATCGCTTCTTCATACGTGGCAGGGTCATCTATTTCATCAATCATGAAATTTATAACAGGATTTCTGTACAGTTCAAGAGATGCACATGTGCTTCTTGACCTGTGAGGTTTGGTAGTGTCCTCTTTCGGAGTTTCATGATTATTATCATTAGCTCTCTCTTCATCAGGTGAAGTCAACTCCGAAACAATTTCCGGTGCTGCGCCACTCGTCATTTCATGAAGAGAAGGTTCAATAACCTCTTCGAGTTCTACCTTCCGACTACTCACACCTTTCGTGAGAAACTCCTTCTCAAGAAAGGATCCATTCTTGGCAACAAAAACCTTGCCCTCGGATCTGTGATAGAAGGTATACCCAAGTGTTTCTTTAGGGTATCCTATGAAGATGCATTTTTCCGCTTTGGGTTCGAGTTTATCCGGCTGAAGTTTCTTCACATAAACATCACATCCCCAAACTTTAAGAAATGACAACTTAGGTTTGTTTCCAAACCATAATTCATATGGTGTCGTTTCAACAGATTTAGATGGTGCCCGATTTAAAGTGAATGCAGTGGTTTCCAGTGCATAACCCCAAAATGACAGTGGCAAGTCAGTCAGAGACATCATAGATCGAACCATATCCAATAAAGTACGATTATGATGTTCTGACACACCATTACGTTATGGTGTTCCGTCAGGCGTGAGTTGTGAAACTATTCCACAGTCTTTCATGTGTGTGCTAAACTCGTAACTAAGATACTCTCCTCCACGGTCGGACCGCAGAAATTTGATCTTTTTGTTACGATGATTTTCCACTTCATTCTAAAATTCCTTGAACTTTTCAAAGGTTTCAGACTTATGTTTCATCAATTAGATATACCTGTATCTACTCAAATTATCTGTGAAAGTAACAAAATAACGATATCCACCTCGCGCCGACACACTCATTGGTCCACACACATCAGTATGTCTGATTTCCAATAAATCTGTCGCCCGTTCCATTGAACCGGAAAACGGCGTTCTAGTCATCTTGCCCATAAGGCATGGCTCACATGTATCAAATGATTCATAATCAAGTGATTCCAAAAGTCCATCAGAATGGAGTTTCTTCATGCATTTAACACCAATATGACCTAGACGATAGTGCCACATATATGCAGATATATAATTATCAAGTTTAATCCTTTTAGCATCAACATTATGAATATGCGTAATGCTACTATCGAGATCCAAAAAAAATAAACCATTCATCACAGGTGCATGACCATAAAAGATATCATTCATATAAATCGAACAACCATTGTTTTCAGATTTAAAGGAATAACCACCTCGCATCAAACACGATCTAGATACAATGTTCATGCTCAGTGCAGGCACCAAATAACAATTATTTAGATTTATCACTAATCCCGACGACATATGGAGAGGCAGCGTTCCGACAGCAATCACATCAACTCTTGATCCATTGCCGACCCAAATCATGACCTCATCCCTTGCTAGCTGTCGCTTGTTCCGCAGCCCCTGAATTTAGTTACATATATTAGCAACCGATCCCATATCAAATACCCATGTTCTACTGCGAGTACTAGTCAAGTACACATCAATAACATGTATATCACATATACCTTTGTTTGCCTTGCCGGCCTTCTTGTCCGCCAAATACTTGGGGCAGTTGCGCTTCCAATGGCTAGTCCCCTTGCAATAGTAGCACTCGGTATCAGACTTAGGGCCAGCTCGAGATTTCTTCTTAGGTGTGCCAACAGATTTGCCGCCCTTATTTCCCTTCTACTTGCCTTTCTTGTCTTTCTTGAAACCGGTGGTCTTATTGATCATCAACACTTGATGTTCTTTCCTAGTCTCCACTTCTGTAGTCTTAAGCATTGACAAAAGCTCGGGAAGAGACTTCTTCATGCCCTGCATGTTATAGTTCATCACGAAGCTCTTGTAGCTAGGTGGCAGATTGGAGAATACGATGTATGCCTAGGTCAATGGGAATTGTTATTCCCAAGGACACAAGCTTATCGGCATACCCAGACATTTTGAGTACGTGCTCACTAACAGAGCTGTTCTCCTCCATCATGCAGCTAAAGAACTTTTCAGAAGCATTATAACTCTCTACGGCAGCATGGGTATCGAAAATAATTTTCAATTCTCCCATGGTATCAAAAGCATTGCCATTTTCGAAACGCTTTCGAAGTTCTGGCTCTAGCCCATACAGTATGCCGCAATGAACTAAGTTGTGGTCCTCTTGACAAGTTATATAGACATTCTTTTCCTCGTCAGAGGCATCAGGAGCTGGTGGGGGGCCTAGTGGCGCTTCTAGCACATATTGATTTTGTGCAGTAGAGAGGAGAATCCTCAAATTCATGGCCCAGTTGGTAAAGTTGCTACCATTCGCAACAAGTTTCTCTTTCTCCATGAACACATTGAAATTAAAAGCAGGTGGTGCCATCTACAACAGAATTTGTAAAGTTTATTTAGACTAAGTTTATGATAGATTGAGTTCAACTAATCCAAATTACTAATGAACTCCCACTCAAAAACGACATCCCTCGTGTCTTCTTGGTGATTACATGAACCAAATCCACTACACCAAGTCTGATCATCACGTGAGTCGGTGTAGCTTCAAAGGCGAGCATCTATATGGGCATCATATCAACTATATGACTCATGCTTAACCTTTCGGTCCGTGTTCCGAGGCCATGTCTCTACATGCTAGGATCGCCAAGTAAGAACCTTAGTATTCGCGTGTGTAAAACTGTCTTACACCCGTTGTATGAAAGCATAGAGTCAAGTACACCCGATCATCACGTGATGTCTCGAAACACGATCCATAGAACGGTGCATACTTAAGGAAGAACACATTTTATCTTGATATTTAAATGAGGGATCATCTTAGAATGCTACTAAAAGCGCCAAACTAGCAATATAAGATGCAAACATCTAATGTGTAAAGTGGGATGATATGGTCCATGCATTTGATCTCTATCATATGCATCGTGGTATGATATTTATTATTCCTTTATGTGTAAGGCCAAGGTCTATGGAACTTACACCTTAAGTGTGTTGTAAGAGTATCTACCTTACATCTACTTACAACATTACCATATCAAGACACTAGCCCAGCAACGATCTAAACTAGACGCCTCTAATTTATCCATTGCAAGTTTTACGTGGCTTAGGGCTTTCGGAGATAGAACCGGTCTTACCTACGAACATGGAACCACAACGAGGATAACCAAGTTATTAGCAACTCGTTGTAAATCAGATATTGACTATAGTAGGAGAGACAGACACCCGCCAGCCACTTATGCAAAACTAGTTGCATGTCAGTCGTGGAACCGGTCTCATGTGTGATGACATGTAAGGTTGGTCCGGGCCACTTCATCCCACTATGCCACCAATATCCAAAATACATGAAAGATGCAATAACATGATCATCATCGCCCACATATAAACATATGTGTACTACCCGTGCAAAGAACGTATGCATAGATCAGGCTCTGATACCACTGTTGGGTTCGCAGCATAGAAAACAAAAAATTTCCAACGATGAGAACTATACGCCAAGATCTATCTACTAGATACAAGCAACGGGTGGATATACATCCATAGAGAACTTACCCTCAAAGACAATAGAGTTTTGTTAACGAGTTGGAACTCGTGGATGATGTATTCGTACGCTTGCCGATCTCAAGATCGTGTGGAAGTCCTAGCGCCACAAATTGATGACCCACAAGTATAGGGGGTGTATCGCAGTATTTTCGATAAGTAAGAGTGTCGAACCCAACGAGGAGCAGAAGGTGCTAGCTTGTGGTATGGATCAGGAAATCTCTGCAAATACTTAGCAAACGGATTTTTAGGGGTTTTTTATAATGCAAGTAAAATAAAGTACGAGTAAATAAAAGACAATAAGAACAAATGCAGCAAGTGGCCCAATCCTTTATGCAGCAAAGGACAAGCCGGTTGTATTACTTAAGATGACCAAATGTTCTCGAGGACACATGGGAAGATTGTCAAGTGCTTTCGCTTCATATAGTTGATTAATCTTGTTTAGCTTGCTAAGTGTTGTGTGGGTGAACCTATGCTAATGTACCGACCTTCCTAGGACTAATACATACTTGTGATTATACCCTTTGCAGACATCCGTAAGTACAAGAAAGTAATTAAGGTAGAAACCTAACCACAGCTTTGAACTCTAAGACCCTTACGTCCCTTGTGCAATGGTTTACTAACGAGGGTTTAGGGGTCTGTCACTCCGACAACCCCTACAATTAGTAGCCAAATACACAATGCATTCCCCTAGGCCCATATAGGTGAAGTGTCATGTAGTCGACGTTCACATGACACCACTAGAAGAAGTACACCCCAACTTAAATATCAAACTATTGAATCTTTCTCAACACAATTCCACTACTAACAACATGACTTCTCCCATGTCCTCAAGAACAAAACGAACTACTCACAAGACATCATATGGATCATGATCAGAGATGGAATAATGATGTATAACAATCTGAACATAAACAATAATTCAATGGTTCACTCAATAGCATCAACTACAAAGAGTAATCAACACCGGGAAAGTTTCCCCTAAGAACTATGCAAGATTCAACCCAATTATTACAGCAATATGGAGATGGTGATGAGGGTGCTGATGGAGATGATGGTGGTGATGATGATGATCCCGATGAAGTCCAGCTTGATGGTGGTGTTGATGGCGACGATCTCCCCTCTCCGGGAAGGAATTCCCCCGGCAGAAATCTGTCTGCCGGAGAGATCTTTCTCTCTCGGTGTTTTCTGCCCCGTAGAGGCGGAGGAATCTTTCTATGGTTGCTCCCCGAGTATTAGGGTTTCGGGAGGTATATATACGCTAGAGGGGAGAGCCAGAGGTGGGCCAGGGCGTCCACACCACCTGGTGGCGCGGCCTAGGCTTGCCCGCGCCAGGGGGTGGTGTGGGCCCCCTGTGGCCCATCTCCACTCCTCCTTCTGGCTTCCTTCGTATTTTGGAAAAATAGGATTTTCCGTATATTTTTCCTGGATTTTCTGATCTTCGCGAATTTTGCCTCCAAACAACACCTTTTCCATCAAGATCCTGACAGCAGCGGTCCATGCTCCAAAAGTTATCAACCATGCAAAAACAGATGAAATAACATAAGTATCATCTCTTAATACGAAATATATCAATGAATAACAGTAAATTATGATATAGAATAGTGATGCAAAATGGAGTATCACAAATCAGCAGCACATCTGTCCTCGCACACACGTTCGAGCCACCGAACAACCTCCACCTCCTCGCTCCAGCGAATCAGCGGAAGCAACAACTCCTTCCAGACAATGCCACCGGGAACATGTATGTCGCTAATCCGAGACCATGGGGGAATATATCTAGAGGTGGAGAGAGATCCTTCACGAGGAGGTGTGCTTTGTGAGGGAGGAGAGGGGAGCCTTTTATAGGAGGAGGGGGATCCTCCCCTCCCATGGCCGGTGCCCATGGGGGTGCCCCCACCTCTTCCTCATTCATGTGGTGGAAGCTCCACTCACATCAATTTAGCCTCCACCCAAAGTTCCACTCACATGCATTAAATTTCCACCAAATTTAATGCAACTCTCATTTAATAAAACTCTTTTATTTATTTTATTCAGAATTTTGTTAATTACTTTAATTAACAAACATTCACATAAAACCCCTTGTAACATTTCAATATCACATGCAGAACCAGTTTCTGCAATTTCACCCGAAACAATTCCGGTTTCCATCGAAATAATTCCAGCGCTTTGCAATTATTTCGTCTGAAACATATGTGATCCAAAATAGTGTTTGGCAACCCTTAAGTGTGTCACCCTATGGTTCACGAATAATGCAGACATGATTGAGACTCCTCTCAAATCAATAATCAGAAGCGGGACTTGGAGATCCATACTAACTCCTGCACATTCAACGATGACTTCTGTGATCGTGAGAACCTTTAATGCTAGTAATTTAATACCTTTGTCTCATGATATATTACATGTCCGAGATTCGATCATCGGTATCCAAATACCTAGTTTGATCTCGTTACCGACATGCACTCTTTTCTTGTTCCCCGTGATATAACATTCTAGTGATCACATCACTTGCTTGCAAGCTATCTGAATGTGATATCACCGAGATGGCTGATGGCTCAATGCACGGCGCCCAGAAAAATGCTTAATGGCGGTGTTGATGTAGAGCTCGTTGGGAACCCCAAGAGGAAGGTATGATGAGCACAGCAGCAAGTTTCCCTCAATTATGAAACCAAGGTTTAATCGAACCAGTAGGAGCAAGGAAACACCTCAAAGGTGTTACTAGCTGAGCTTTGGCAGGGCGCACTACCGATGCTAGTAGCAACGTGGAGACCTGCACAACACAACCACAGAACTTTGTCCCCAACTTGCGATGAGGTTGTCAATCTCACCGTGTTTTGCGGAAAAAAAGGATTAAACGTATCGAATGGAAAGAAGTAAAAGTTTGCAGAAAGTAAACACAAAGCAGAAACAGTTTATAGATTGTATGTAAAGAAAAGGACCGGGATCCATAGTTCACTAGAGGTGGCTCTCCTTAGATAAATAACATGCTGGGTGAACAAATTACAGCGGGGCAATTGGCAAACACCGAGAAAGCAATACATGCATACACTAATCATCTTGACTCCTTTGAGACTTGATTGGGCATTACAACATAATACATAGACCGCCATCCAACTGCATCTATGACTAATAATCCACCTTCAGGTTATCATCCGAACCCCCTCCAGTATTAAGTTGCAAGCAACAGATTATTGCTTTACGAACTACGTGTAAAGTAAACAATATGATTGTTCTATGAACAAAAGATTGTTGTTTTGTCCCTAGTAGCAACAACACATCTAGTACCTTAGAGATTTCTGTCACTTCCCCAGATTACCAGAGGCATGAACCCACTATCGAGCATAAATACTAACTCTTGGAGTTGCTATCATCTACTTGGCCAAGATAGCTACTAACAACGGAAAGCATGCAAGATCTCAAATAACAAAGACATGATAGAATCAATAATCAATCTGAAATAGCATCTCAATATCCATCGGATCCCCGCAAACACAACATGTATGAATTACAAATAGATGATCTTGATCATGAACGGAGCTCACAAGATCTAAACATGAAATCACAAAGGAGGAGAAATCAGCCATCTAGCTACTACATGGATCCGTAGTCCAAGGATGAACTACTCACGCATCACACCAGAGGCTTGCATGGTGATGAAGAAGGCCTCCAGGGCGAATTCCGCTCTCCGGCAGGGTGCCGGGAAGAGCTTCAGATCCCCCCGATCCAGGGACAGAGACGACGGTGGCTACAGACTCTTTCGTGGATTTTTGATCGGGTACCTAGGGTTTTCGTCCCGAGGGCAACTTATAGGCGGAAGGAGAGGCTGAGGGGGTGCTGGGGTCGGCCAGACCACCCTCTAGCGCGGGCCAGGCCTGGCCGCGTGGCCAGGTGGTGTGGCCGGGCCCCAGCCCTTCTCCGTCTCGTATTCTAGCACTTGATCCCTTCTAGAAAAATAGGCACTTTGGCTTTTGTCCCGTCCAATTCCGAGAATATTCATTTTCTGACTTTCCTGGAACCAAAAACAGCAGAAAACAGGCAGCTGGCACTGTGCTCTTGTTAATAGGTTAGTCCAAGGAATCATAATAAAAGTACTCCAAAGTTGGAACAAAACACAAGAAAGTGGATAAAACCAAGCATGGAACATAAAAAATTATAGATACATTTGCAATTTATCAACATCCCCAAGCTTAACTCCTGCTCGTCCTCGAGTAGGTAAGTGATAAAAAGAAATAATTTTTGAGGTGACATGCACCATCAAAGACCTGATCAAAGTATTTGCAAAACTCAAAGCTAGGATCATAGTACTTCAATCATAACATGAAAGACAAAGTTCTAGCAATAAGCAAAGAAACTAAGATACAACATGAAAAGGCACAAACAAAAAATTCATGAATAACATGCTTTGCAAGACGTTTGTTTGTTTCACATAAAGAAAACATAGCATAAAAGTATTCAGCTTGTCCCTCAATAGAGTAGCAAATATAAATGCATAGGACACCTTCAAAGTTCATAAGAGTGACTAGATACAATAGTTTCAAACAAGCAATAACAAGTTATGCATCAATCAACTAGTCTTGGGACAATGCACATAGAACTAAGAATGGCCACTATGCTCTCAAAGTAGTGCATAAAGATAGAAGGTGGAGACTCAATATAATGGTGGAAGAAAAGCCTTTGTAAAAGGAAGTAGGGATTCAAGTCTCATAAAGAGCTTCCAAAAATTATGGTACTTAAAGCTTTCAGCTCTCATTGCCCCTATCATAAGCATCTTGAAGGTGATTAAGGTTAAAGTGACACAACTAAGAGGATATGCTTGACAAGTTATAAACCGAAATCTCATGCCCCTTACTTATGAAGACCGATCCTCATGCTACTCAACTTCAGTCACGAGTAAGCTCTTGTCATTGTAAGTATATGTGTATCATTAAGAACCGCCAACGGGGTACCCCTTGCACATGATACGAAAGCTTTCCCATAATCGAAATGACAAGGCAAGCAGACAATGAGCATCTCAGCGATCTTTTTATTTGCTATTTGCATAGGTTTTTATTGAGGATGCTTCATAGAGTGCTCATTATGGTGATGCTGCAAGTTTCCACCATGATTAGGCATGGCTTAGGCTAGCGACCCAGGCGTTTCTCTAACACACATACAAACTCCATGATCTTACAAGTTCCACATTTATTTCACACCGCTGGGATCCGTAAGCAAAAGAACATAATATCAACGGGGTACAAAGTACAAGTGCAATGTTGAAAGTGTTCCCCATGAAACATGGTTCTGCTAATTTCAACTTATAAAGCGCAAGCATATACGCAACAAAGAAGGACCCAATGGTTCAAGTTTATTAGAGGCAATAAAGTAAAGTGTGCCATCAAGTTCGTGAGAGCTTTAATCACTAGTTTTCTCATAACAAGTGGAAGGTAAACAAAAGCATGAATATACTTGGAATAGCATAAGCTAGTAGATAGGTATGGTGGACTCTTTGGAAAAACTTGGTTTAGAGAGTTGGATGCATGAGTGGAACTCATACTTGGTTGTGGAGGCTAGCAAAAGACTGGGAGAGCAATAATGGCCATAATCATGCAGAGCGACAAAACATCATTGATCAAAGCATAAAGTGACACTACAAGTTGAAAACTAAAGGATCATAAAGGCTATGGTGACTTGAGATAGTCATAACATGGTGTGAGCATGTGCCAAGTCAACCCAAATAAAGCATCAAAGGAGAATACCACTATACTATGTTTTAATATGCTAAAACAACGCATGATTCATCCAAGGCACATTAAGCAATCTCAATTGTTTATAACAATTCATGCTACAACAAAGAATACTAAGCATAAAGCCAAAACAATATCGAGCATGGCATGACAAAGCATAGGCCACAGTCAAAAAACGAGCTCTTTTTACCACAAAAGCATGGACTTTCCTACTCTTTTCCAAACTAAACCAAACTATTTGCAAACCAAAGGTATGGAAGAGGGGGTCCAACCAACTTATTCAGAAATATAAGAAAACTAAAAACCAAAACAAAATTAAAAAAAGAAGACGCTCCAAGAGAAACACAACTGTGCACGAAACAATAAAAATGAAGCGTTTGGAAGAAACCTGGAATTTTTATTGATGAAGAAGGGGATGCCTTGGGCATCCCCAAGCTTTGATGCTTGTACTTCTTGGATATTTCTTGGGGTGATACGCGTAGCATCCCCAAGCTTGAGCTTTAGTCCATCTTTCATCTCATTACTCATTCCTTCCATACACCTGAAAATTTTCCTTCATACAAAACTTCACACAATCTCATTAGCAACATTAGTGCACTTAAGATAAATAAGTCTCAAGGTTCAGTTCTAACACCAAATAAACTTCCATTAGAACACTAGATACTGTAGCACTTCCCTCAAAAAGCTCAATTCCCCAAAGGAACTCAAGAAGGAACTAACAAGAAGCAAATGCAGAAAATGGCAGAAATCTGTCAAAACAGACCAGCAGGTAAAGACGAATTTTTTCGAAGATCTTCTGTTGCTCAAATCAAAAGGTGTTGAACTAACGAAAGTTATATAACAACCTGGGTCAGAAGCACAAAAAATTACAGCTCATTCCGACGTACAGAGATCTCTCAGGAATGTTTACGGTGAAGCACAGAAATCTGTTTCAGGACAGTAACTTTCCCTATCATTACTTCACTCTCATTAGAGGTTACTCTTGGCACAAAAAGCAAATAAAAAGGATAAGGAGAGGTTATTACAGAGGTAATAACTTCCAAGACTCAACTAAAACTCTTGGGTTATCTCCCAACAAGTACTTTTCTTTAACGTCTTTAAGTTAGGCATAAGAACCAAAGAAAGAATCAAGTGTTCTCAAATGAAGAAGCATTAAGATCAATACCAGAAATATTTTTAACAAGGCAAGGTATATCATCCAAATAAGTTCTAGAGGATCCTCTCTCAATGCTCTTGGGTTCACTAATCTCATCAAAAGGGTTTGCAGGAACAATCCAATCAAGATTCTTTTCTATGGCATCATGTATTGCTACTAGTTTGAAGAGTATTGGTATCTTAGGTTCCTCCCCATTAGGTTCGGTTTTGTTCATCTTTTCTCGTGTACCAACCACATCTACACATGAGCCTAGCATATTGAAACGTTCAAAAACTTTTCTAGCTTCTTTGGCAACATCATAGAACTCCTTAAACAAAGTTTCTAGAATAAAATCCCTCTTTTCAGGATCCTCAATTTCTTTAAGCTTAAGAAACATTACTTGCATTATGGGGTTGAGGTTAACAAACCTAGATTCTAACATGTGAATTAAAGAAGATGCAGCAATCTCATAGTTTGGAGCAAGTTCTACAAGGGATCTATCCTCAGTATCTTCATGTTTGCTAACATGATTAAAGAATTCTTCAATATTGTCTTTCCCAATTATAGAACCACTACCAATTGGAAGGTCTTTCATGGTGAATGTAGGGATCAACATGGTGAGCTAAGGGAGAGGTGAAAACTAAAGGAGACTTAATTTTTTTTGTTTTCAAATAAGAAAGCAAACAAGGAAAACTAATTTTTTTTGGATTTTTGAAGA
The DNA here is from genome assembly GCA_910589775.1 of Avena eriantha. Classification (NCBI taxonomy): domain Eukaryota; kingdom Viridiplantae; phylum Streptophyta; class Magnoliopsida; order Poales; family Poaceae; genus Avena; species Avena eriantha. The sequence goes on from OU342741.1 coordinate 88,855,033, forward strand.
ACAAAACAAGCAAACAAAGCAAAAAGAAAACTAAGCAAAACAAAAACAACAAAGTAAAGAGATTGGTTATGAGGGACTCCCCTTGTGAAGATGTCCTTGACTCCCCGGCAACGGCACCAGAAAATCGCTTGATGGTTCAATGCACGGCGCCCAGAAAAATGCTTAATGGCGGTGTTGATGTAGAGCTCGTTGGGAACCCCAAGAGGAAGGTATGATGAGCACAACAGCAAGTTTCCCTCAGTTATGAAACCAAGGTTTAATCGAACTAGTAGGAGCAAGGAAACACCTCAAACGCGTTACTAGCTGAGCTTTGGCAGGGCGCACTACCAATGCTAGTAGCAACATGGAGACCTGCACAACACAACCACAGAACTTTGTCCCCAACTTGCGATGAGGTTGTCAATCTCACCGTGTTTTGCGAAAAACAAAGGATTAAACGTATCGAATGGAAAGAAGTAAAAGTTTACAAAAAGTAAACACAAAGCAGAAACAGTTTATAGATTGTATGTAAAGAAAAGGACCGGGATCCATAGTTCACTAGAGGTGGCTCTCCTTAGATAAATAACATGCTGGGTGAAAAAATTACAGCGGGGCAATTGACAAACACTGAGAAAGCAATACATGCATATACTAATCATCTTGACTCCTTTGAGACTTGATTGGGCATTACAACATAGACGATCTAGGGACAGAGACGACGGTGGCTACATACTCTTTCGTGGATTTTTGATCGGGTACCTAGGGTTTTCGTCCCGAGGGCAACTTATAGGCGGAAGGAGAGGCCGAGGGGGTGCTGGGGTCGGCCAGACCACCCCCTAGCACGGGCCAGGCCTGGCCGCGCGGCCAGGTGGTGTGGCCGGGCCCCCGCCCTTCTCCGTCTCGTATTCTGGCACTTGATCCCTTCCGGAAAATAGGCACTTTGGCTTTTGTCCCGTCCAATTCTGAGAATATTCATTTTCTGACTTTCCTGGAACCAAAAACGGCAGAAAACAGGCAGCTGGCACTGTGGCTCTTGTTAATAGGTTAGTCCAAGAAATCATAATAAAAGTACTCCAAAGTTGGAACAAAACACAAGAAAGTGGATAAAACCAAGCATGGAACATCAAAAATTATAGATACATTTGCAATGTATCAATGGCCCAGAGTATATCTATCCGTCATCGGGATTGACAAATTCCACTCTTGATCCATGAGCCTCAACATGACATCTTCAGAGTATCTGAACCCACCTTTATAGTCACCCTTTTACGGTGTGACGTTTGAGGTTATCAAGTTACTCTTCTGATGTCAGTAATTAACATGATCTCATGGTCTAAGGATAAAGATTACTTCGTATGATGTTATAGCAATATAAACATAATGACTTTGATCGTAATGCTATACTTCGGATGAATGTTCATCACATCATTTCACAAATGTTGTGACCTTGTTATTAACAACATCCAATGTCTATGATCAGGAAACTTTGATCATCTTGTTAATCAATGAGCTAGTCTATAAGAGAGGCATAACTAGGAACCTTTTGTTTGTTTATTAAACACACATGTATTGATGTTTCCTATCAATACAATTATAGCATGCAAAATAAACATCTATCATATACAAGGAATACATAATAACAACTTTATTATTGCCTCTCAGGGCATATTTCCTTCACAGTCGTGGGTACTTGTGCGACTATGGTACAACTTAGGACACATTTCGTGGAACAAGCACGCATATGGGAGCATGAGCTGATGGGAGACTTACTCCCCATTAAGATGGAGGAGAACTCATCGCTTGACGACCACTTGGAGCACATGCATGATGCGTACATGAGGCCTGCATACTTCCTGGATAGCTGGATGACGGGATCTATTGCAAATGGCGTTGTGCTGCGGTCACTGCCACCAAGATACCAAGCACAAGTCAGGACTTGCATTATGAGAGGTGACGCGGAAACATAGGATCTCCATAGGTTCATATCACATCTCACGAATGTGATGGTTGAACCCGTTATCGCTGAGGTCATCAATGACAAAGGTATATATTTGATATACAATTTTATAAATGTTATAATCTTGCAAACACATTTGCAGTGTTAAGTATATTTGATACTTGTTATGTTTTGCTGAAAACAGGTCCTTCTGCATAGAGGTGCTTGCTGGAGAGGAGGTGACGTTGCGTGTTGATGGCGAGCATAATGATGATGGCCAACGACACTCTCCCTCAACATTTATCACTTAGTTTATGTTTTAGGATGATTATTGTAATCAAAAGATTGTGAACTTCTTTAGTGTGTCTCACATTTTGTGAGATGGTTATTCATATCAGTTTGTAACAAACAGTTGTTCTACTTTTATGAATGATTTCTATTTGTGTTCATATCTTGTTCGATTATGTCTGGATTATCCTTGTTTTGAAACTAATTGATAATACATGAACATTTGTAAAATATTGAAATGCCTTAAAATACCCAACTTAATGATATGTTCATTAATGAATGAAACCATTGTTTAAATTCAAAGTTATAATGATAATATGTGAAAGACATTCGATTTCTTATCACATACATAAATCATGCCTAAGTTTGGAAAATTAACTTGAACACCGTGTATTACTTGAATACAAAGTATTTTAATGAATTGTTAAAAGTAAATACATATTCGATGTATTATGTTTTAACAAAATGGTAATTATCATTATATGATTGTTTAAATGTGTAAAGAAGTTTACCAAAGAAAACATGAGTATGAAACTATTTGATATGATCAAAGTGTTTCATCAATAAAGGGTATGGAGATAAATAAGAGAATATAATTACTACGATTTGATAAATAGTAATGAAATTCAACTTTATAAGATTGGCATAGAAGAAATTGTGGAATGCAAAGCAGTTTGAAATGCAAAGCATCACAATGTGATATTTGATATTAAAATGGGTGAATAGATGGCGCCAAATAAATCGTTGTAGTGTAGATGTAGAGAACATTAGTTAGAAATAGTTAGCACTCAATTAGAACATATAGTGAACCATCTGGATTCGTGAGATCGGTTCCATATCTAGTATGGATCATCGTGAAAGTTTTTGGGTTATTCCATATAACCAAAGCAATAGCGAATAAGTCCTTGTAGACTATTCATTGGAAACTTTGAATACTAAATCCATAGCTGAAACCAAAAGGGAAGCAAAATTAGTATTGTTTGGATTTTGGTACATTTTTGAGAAAGTTCGCATTCAGTGGTATTTCTCGATTATGGAGCAAATGGAAGATAGTGAAAACATGATGAGGATTCAAAACCCTGCATCAGAGTGTTGAGAAGCATAATGGAAAACATTCTTGAATGATTCTCTTCACAAAGGAAAGAATCAATGATAATGATCATTGTGTTTTCCCCACTAGTGTTTTCACTACATGAAGTAGGATTCAAAATGTAACCCATATCTTATATGGATACATTTGTGAATCATTTGTCATGATTCTTGGAATATGACATACCTACGAACTACTAAGGATATAATGGTAAGCTAGAATTATGAGAAATCCTAGAAGCAAAGTTCCCTTGAGATTAGAAAGCAATTCGTTGCTGAATCTGACAAGTAAAAGGAGTTACTTGGAAATTTCCCAAATGACTGCAAAGCCATAGTGGAAAAGGGGGGTGAATGACAAAAGCACAATTTTTCAAGTATTGGATGAATTCAAATGAATTTGATTCAAGTGTGCTAAATGTCTAGTGGATTTAAAACTAGTAAAGGTACTAGTATCTCATAGTAAAACTCCAAGTTTGATATTTGATCAAAGGATTTTGAAATCGTTCAAAATAGTGAGTGGATATGCAATTTGCATGAAATTGAGTAGGAGCTATAAAAGTCTTCCTAAAACAATATGTGAATGACATATTTTTGAGTGGGAGCAATATAAGTCTCAAATTCAAATATGTAGGAACATAGTTTGAGTAAGAGTAGTGACTCATACCCAAATATGCTAGGAACATATTTTGAGTGGGAGCTTATAGAGTGATTCTTAAGTGTGTTAAGAATAAAAGCGCAAATACCGATAAATAATGATTTATAAGGTGTAGAAGTTGATAATAAGTGTATTATGATATTATGTAGTATTCCTTAAAGGATTCTGAAAAGAATTTCAGAATAAAAGTTAATTAAGGAACTGTTCCTTAATAACTCAAGTTAGGAATAGTATTAAATTTAACATCAATGGTTGAAAGAAAGAAAAGGATGATCATCATCCACTATGTTGAGACATAGGTTCTATCTTAGAAATCCATGATAGTAACTTAACAGGATATATGATCCAAGAAGAAACGTTTGAAAAGTGATTAAGTTTGAATCACAAAACATTGAGCTAAGTTTGTCTGCAGTGTCTAATAGAGAACTGTAGACATGTTTTCCAGATCTATAAAGGATGGCATATCTTAAAGCATAAAGAGTTATGTTATAAGGAAATATGTTGGAAACTCCTGTTAATACCTATTAAAGTCAAGTAGGAAGCAAGGTGAACAAAAACATCGAAAGTTGCACAGAGTGCACTTGTGTTTCGATGAATACATTTATAATAATAGATAAGGGTACCATCTAAAGTGTTGTATAATGTTATGGCGGGCTAGTTCAATTTTAACATAGAATGATGTGTCCCAGGGCACAGTGCCCATGAGAAATCCCTCGAGGTTGATCCAAAGTCACTGTAGTCTCCTGGAATCAGGCCTCGTTCTGCTGCCATAGCGACGATGCATACACACAGATGTTATCATGTGATGATAAAGTATTAATGTAAATCAAGGTGACATTAGTAAGTGGCAAAGGATTTGGGACTGTAAAGTATAGACCCAAGACTCAGCCTCTTCCATGAGCAAGCATGTACAGGGTACCGGATATATGGTGCCAATGATCAAGAACAAATGCAACTAGTGTATTTGTACTCTAGTGCAAGTGGGAGACTGTTGGAAATATGCCCTAGAGACAAATAGTAATAAGGACTATTATCATATTTCATATAGTTTATGATCAAGTTTTATATCATGCTATAACTATATTGAGTGGAAACATCAATACACGTGTGATACATAAACAACCAGGGGTTCCCAGTGAAACTCTAGTCACTGGTTCATTGGTCAACAAATGATCATGTTTCCTGATCATGTGGCATTTATGCCAGTTGGAAATGGAGTCAACTCATTCTGTGAATGAGATGATGAAGTAATACCCAACCTAAACATCATGACCCGATCATGTCACGAAGTTCAAGTTACGATGATAAGAAATGGATCCTCGTAGACTATTCCTTAGACCGTGAGGCTATATCAATCACTGTCTCCCGAGAGTGCTTAGATAGCATCAAGCGCCACTTGGTAATACAATGGTTATAAAGGTGTGTTCAGGTACTCAGAGGAAATCAAAGAGCTAATATATTTCAAGAGCGGGATTTGTCCGTCCATGTGACGGAAAGATACTCAAGGGCCCACTCGGAGAAGTTATATCCAATAGCTACGCAACATGTGATTTGATCATAGGGATATCACTTGTCGGAATTAGTCAAGTACCATTGTTCGGTAACGAGATTGAACACTACATGGTGATGTCATTGATCAGATCTCAGGCAATGCAAGTATCGAGAGACAAAGGGAATAAGACACGACTGTCCCGGTTCAAACGACGAAAGATCTTCGTGGAACGCACAGGGGTCACATGGCCATCCAGGTCCCTCTGTCGATCATTGGTGCGGGAGTGTCCCGACCATGTCTGGAGTGTTCCCGAACCGTGGGGTATCACGCTTAAGGGCTTGATGATGCTTACAGAGTGTTTTATAGGATTGGTAGAATCACCGAAGAATAGTAGAGGAAAAACCGGAAGGGTTTCGGTAAGTCCGGAGGATGTCCGGAGTGGACGTGGAAGGTGTTCCATAACCACGAAGGTTGAATAATATGTGAATGAATGTTAAATATTGATTTAATCATTTATTCATAATTATTTAATAAAAGAGAAAATCAATTAAAAGGTCAAAAGGCTTAATGGGCCAATTCTAGAGGGAAGAGGGCCCATTAGGGAAAGGAGAGAGTGAGAAAGGGCAAAGGGGGTGGCCGGCTGGGCCAAGCCCCCCCTCCCCCACCCCCCCGCGCGGGGCCCACTAGGGCCAGCCGGCGGCTGCCCCTCCCCCTCCTCTCCTTTAGTCCCACCCGGGGACTTTGAGGGAGGTAGTATCTCCCTCCCCTATATATAGTGGGGGTATTTGGATAGATAAATACACACAATATTCAATAAAGGTCTTCTCACTTTTGGGAGGACCTCCAATTGATATTCTCTCTCTCTCTCTCTCTCTCTCTCTCTCTCTCGTGACCGTGTCCCAAGCTTGGACTGCGCGAACGAGAGATATCTTCACCGCGGAGCGCTGTCGCGTTGCGGGATTCGGATCGAGGAGCTCTACTTTCGCAACTGCTGCTGGATTGGGGAAGCGGGAGTCATTGTCAGGCACCAAATGTGTGTAACTCCCCGCGAGGTGTCACACTTGAGATACTCAAGTTGTTGGAGCCAAGGGAGCGCGAGAAATCCATCATGACCTTGAGGTTGGCTTCGGCTCGTCTACATCAACCACGCTCTCCTAAGCGTTGACAACACTTTTCGATCTTCAAGGGTAAGTTCGCGAAAATCCCCTCCCGTTACTATATTACTAATAGATAGGTCCTGGCAACATCAGGGGTTCATGGGCGTAGGGTAAAATTTTATTGTTTTCATACGTGGAACCCCTACAGAGGGCACACCCCCTCCCCCTATTTTAAGGGATGCCCATGGGTGGGATTAAACACACAATTTGGGATGTTCTCTAAGGCATTTTCCCTAGAGAATTCCTCCCTCTCTCTCTACATAGTTGTCTCCACGCGTTGGTACGGTCCCAAGAAAGGATTTGAAAGGCCCAACTTTGGTCAGCTAGAGGGGGGGTGAATAGGATACTACCAATTTTTAATCTTTTCTTGCAATTTAAGGCTTTGCACAAAGTAAAGTTCACTAGAGATGCAACTAGATGAATATCCTATATGGTAAACAATGCAACAAGTAAACAAGACGGTAACTGCAAGAAGTAAAGGAGTGGAACGAAAGAATCGGTGAGGGGACACGGAATGTAATTCCCGTAGTTCACTTCCAAGGAAGCTACGCCTACGTTGGAGAGGTGTCAGGGCCACACAAGGTCAACCGAGCACCACAAAGGCCTCACCTTCTTATCCGGATAGCACCACCACAAAGGTGGCCTCACAATCCACTAACCGGTGACCTTGAAGGCGCCAACCGAAACCTTTACAACGAGGTTGAGGGGAGACTCCACAACTAAATTGGAGACCCTAAACGACACCACGAAGATTCACAACAAATGCCCCAGCTCCGAGGATGCCCTACACCGTCTAGGGTTCCAAGAACCCAAGAGTAACAAGATCCACGAAGGATGAGTGGGGGAAATCACGGTTCCTTTGGTGGAAGTGTAGATCTAGGTCACCTCTCCCAATCCTCAAAAGATCAAGAGATTTGAGTGGGTAGGGAGAGAGATCTAGGAAAGTCAAGCTCTTGTATAATGGAGGAGAGAGAAAACAAAGAGATGAGGCAAGAGGAGGAAGAAGGGGGCCTTAAATAGGCCACCTCCAAACGAGCATTTTCTGCCCCATCCCGACACCATCGATACTACCGGTGGTGGGTCGGTAGTACCGGTGAGCAGGCCACCAGCGGCTCAGCTAAGGCCACGTAACGGTCAAATTGACCAGTCAACGGGCCCATAGAGCTGGCCAAAAATACCGGTCCTTGTTCTGGTCCTACTACTGACAAATAGGCAGTGCGAGGCAGAAGTTATCTGACCCTCACAGCTAGTTTCTAGAACTAGGTCCGGAACTGGGACAGAACTACCGGCGCTAGAAGGTGGCCGGTACTACCGGTCAGGGGTGGCGGTACTACCGCTCAGGGAGCCAGGCTCTGGTCAGGCCGGTACAACCGAGCCAAATTCCAGTACTAATTCTGACAAATAGGCAAAACTAGACAGAAGTTTTACTAAACCAAAAGATGGCTTGTCGGAATTAGGGCCGCTCGAACAACTCTGATAAACTCATTGGGCGGTACTACCGCCGCCTGGCCGGTACTACCGGTCAAGGCAGAAAACCCTCCAAAGCAGCAGGGAACTCTCTCTCACATGAATACTGGGATGGCTGTGGAAGTGCATATATGGTCTGTGCATGAAAAGGTGATTTCCCATAACCTTCCAAGGTGGACCCCCTCTTGATAGTACTGTAGCCTAAAACACAAAAGCAAGAGAAAGTGTAAAAAGACGCCACCATCTTCAAGCTTCTTCTAGAGAAAGGTCCACCAACAAGCACGTCCAAAGATCCCTGCAGCTTGGACAGAAGGTTAATGATAATTTGCTAATGTCGTTGTATTGGGAACGGCACTACCTGAGGAGGTTAGATAGAGGTGTGGGGACTAATAGGGAAGCTATCGACGGCGTCCGCAGGCGAGATTGGATACAAGCGAGCGTAGCGGGACGCAAGAAGTACCCAGGTTCGGGGCCCTCGTGGTGAGGTAAAGCCCCTACTCCTGCCGGATCTGACTATGTGGAATACTCGAACTACAAGTGCTCCTCGAGCTGCATACGCTAGCTACTGCCTTAAATGCTGTATGACCAACCCTTTCTACTGAGGCCTTGCCTCTCCTTATATAGGCAGAGAGGCAAAGGTCTCACTGGCTAGTCCGAATGGCGGGCCCCACAAGCGGGTCCCAGCCGACTAGTCATCTACAGTGTCCAGTATGGTATGTCTTATCGGAGTACGAGCGGTATGGCTGTCAGAGGCATAGTGGACGCCGTGCGAGCCTGTCATCACCACAGGCCACTGTTCCTGCGTCATCCACGCAAAGTCTTTGGTATGGCCGAGTGGTTGCCAGTCTTGCCACCGTACAGGGCGTACCGTGCACTAATACGCACGTCGTCCTGTCTCACTAATTGGGTCCGGCTACGTCGCCGTATCCGGCTGCCTCTTGCTGATCCGGCTACCGGGTGGTAGCCGACCTGTCCTGCCCTGTCCGGCTGCATCTGCTCATCCGGACGTGATCCGACTGTCTTGTTTCTTATCCGGTTGGGGTACCTGGGGATCATCCCCCTGACACTAGCCCCTGAGCGCGTGTGGATTCCGCCCTTAGGCGAAATGTGCGCGCGCTCCTTCTTGTTTTTGAATTTGTGTCCGGCTGAGCTTGGCGGCTGCGCTACCCGTGACGTCAGTGCTGACGCCGGCCACGCGCGCACGCGCCATCATTGCTCTGCGGCGGGCAGCGTAACGTCCCGTCGCATGTCGCCTCAGGAAACTGCTGTCCGGCGCTTCGGTTCCTGCTCCCGGATCTTCTGCGCATCCTGCCTCGGCACACCGGATCCTGGGCGGCGGTTGGGGTGTGGGTCGCCTGGATGCGCGCCGCGTGGCCCCGTCGACGGTTGCCCTTCCGGTCCTTTAAAGGGACGTCGCGAGGGAGGTGGTTCCTTTCCTTCGCTCCCCCGCTGCAGTCTCCTTCTCCCTCGCGTGCTTCTGCTTCTGCGCTCTTGCCCTCTGCGTCGCCCGCTCGCCGTCATCGACGCTACGGGCCACCGCTAATCTTCCGTCGCGGCTCCTCTCCATCAACCAGAAATGGCCGCCGACCGCGGGGCCTGGTGCGGCTCCTCCGTCACCGAAGATCAGATTGCGAAGTACAGCGCCACCCGCGTTCTTCCGTCGGAGGAGGAGGTGGCGGTGCAGTTGGCGCCGGCGGGAGAGGTGTTGCCGCACCCGGCGGAGGGGGAGCACGTCATCTTCCTCTCCGATCTGGCACGCGGGTTCGCCCTTCCGGTGAACCCCTTCCTCTTGACATTTCTTGCCTTCTTCGATCTTCGCCTCCACCACCTCGGCGCCAATGCAATCGGGACGTTGGCGCACTTCGTGGCGTTCTGCGAGAGCTATCTCGGGATCCAGCCGGATCTCAGGCTCTTCTGCCGGCTCTTCCGAGTCCGGCCGCAGGTGCAATTCACGCAGGGGCCACTGGTTGTCTGCGGCGGCGCCTCCATATACTCCCGCTCGTAGACCGGCTACCCCAAATTCCTTCTTCACGATACGGTACGACTGTGGCAGCAGTCGTACTTTTACGTGAAGAACCTCACCAACGTCGACCGGATCAATCTACCGGCCTTCTAGGACGTCGAGTCCAGCCGGCAGAACTGGGACTTGAAGTTCCACGGCGACAAGGCGGAGACGGATGAGTTGCTAAAGTGCATGCGCTCGCTCGTCCACTGCCGGCTGACCGGCCTGGACGTCACTCTCAGCTGGATGTCCCGGCTGATGATGCCGTTGCAGCAGCGAGCACACAAGATGTGCTACTACTCCGGCCGGCTGGACCCGACCCGGCTGTCGCGCCGCGATCCCCGCTACCACAACTTGAAGGAGTGGGTGTGGACGATCACCAAGGAGCGACTGCCGGAGAATTGGAAGTTTAGTCTGGCGCCTTATACCCGGGAGAACCGCGTGCCCCGGGTAAGCTCTTCTAACCGGATGCTCTTTTGGTGTTTCTTGTACCTGTTCCTTGTTTTCGTTTGGCTGATCTCTTGTATTCGTCAGATGTTCCCTTGCATCATCCGCGAGGAGGGCGAGGCTCCCCTCGAGGAATTCACGGCCGACTTGCCCGAGCCGCGCGCTCGGCGGTCCGGCGAGGAATCGGACGGGGACGACGATGCCTTCCCCAGTCGGAATGACGAGCCGGCAGCCGACAAGCACGCAGATGTGCACGAGGAGGAGGCCGCGCCGACCATGGACCCGGCGATGCGCTCGGCAACGGACGACGAGGTAGGCGGGAGCGGCTCCAGTCGTTCCGGCTCCCGCCGGCCTGTGATGGAGGAGCCGGCTCCCAAGAGGAACCGGTCTGGCGCCTTGCCGCCAAGCTGTCTTGGTCGGAAGAAGGGGCCGCCCCCGGTTGTGCCGGGGTACGTTCCTTCTTCCCCTCCTTTTTCTTCCGGTGCCCTCTGTCTGTTTTCCTTTCTTCTTCTTTTTCTGACTTTGGCTTATTTTGCCTTTGCCTTCCCCTTTTTCTCTTTAGCACACTGGTCTCCTTCAGAGCCGCGAGCCCGGCACGAGCGTCGGCCGGGTCGCCGCCCCGTGCCCGACTGCGCCAACCGTCGCCCCTCCTTCTTCTAAGGCGCAGCCTTCGCCTCCCCCTCGGGCTGAGCCGACCGCCTCCGTGCAGCCGGAAGGCCCCCAGCCGGGAGCGGAGTCCTCCTAGCCGGAAGGCTCCTCCGTGGGCGCGCGGGGGGCTGTCGGCAAGGAGCTCGTCATTGTTGGCGATGACAACTCCGACGAGGAGCCCGGGGAGGAATGGCGAACGGCGGTGGTTGCGGCGAAGGAGTCCTTGGCCATCAATGCCGTGGACGACGACGCTTCCTCTGCCGCCTCGCTGTCGGACCTTGCCGCCATGCTCGAGCTGGCGGTGAAGGAGATCCGGCTGCTGGAGGCCACAGCCGGCGGGAACCGGACGCTAGAGCAGAAGCTTGCTGCCGCCAACGGGACTTCCCAGAGTAAGTTCACTTCACCCGACTTGCTCCTTTTTTTTACTGATAGCCGGAATTTCTGCAGCCATCCTCGTGTGCGCTCAGCGCGAGATCGATCGCTTGAAGAAAGCGAACGACCGGCTGAGCAAGTCCAATTCCACTTTGCGGCTGCAGAACAAGGATTGTCACGCGAGGGTGGACGGTCTAGACGCCACCATCAAGGAGCGCGAGCCTCGCTCGCTAGCCGGGCCGAAGCCTTCACCCTTCTCGAGGCCTAGAACAAGGACCAAGAGAAGGAGATCAAATGGTTAGCGGTCAAGGAGAAGGCGCTAGTGGAGGAGCTGATGCAGGTCGGCCACACTACCAAGGGCGAGTTCCTTTTTCCGTCTTCCTTTCTTTCCGGATCCGGTAGCCGGATCTGACCCTCTTTTCTGACAGCCTTTTACCCCGGCATAGACCTGCTGGCCTACAACCGGCTGCAGGAGAACTGGCCGGGAGCGCAGCCGACGGCCCAGGAGCTCGTCGTCCTTCTTGGCGAGGAAGCCGCTAAGCTTCGTCAGGTGGCGCGGGACGTCTTCTCCTTCATGTGGCCGGAGGCTCCGTTTCCGGAGACGATGGCACAGCTGGCTGCGAAGGTGGGGGAGGTGTCGGCTGTGGTGGATTGGCTGCGGGACTTGGCGGCGCGGGCCGGAGCGGAGATGGCTCTGGCCCTCATGCTCTCCTGGTACAAGGACGCCCGCGTTGAGAAGATCGTCGGTGGCTTCTGTGCCGGAGCCGATCTTGCCGCCATCCGCCAAGCCCATCCGGAGCTCCGCGGATCCGCCATCAAGATTGCCGACTACGTGGATCCCGACGAGGTGCTCACCGACTCGGAGTCCGTCGGCACTCCTGATGTGGAGGGCCCGATGCCTCCGCCCGCAGGTGCTGGGACCGGATCAAGATCCGCGCCTCCTCCGCCGCCCGAAGCTTCTGCCGGCCGAGATCTCCCTCACGGCAAGGGCCATGCCATCTAGTTATCGCCTCGGGATGCCGGGTGTATTTGTCTTGCTTTAGTTATGTGTGAAAACTTGTCTGTCTGTACCGGTTGTCTCTGATGCCGGGTAACTTATGGGAGCTTCGCCTCCTTTCTTTTTGTTAATATTGACCTTGCTTGGATTTCCTTCAACTTGTGTGCTTCAATTTTCTTTCAATACTTTGCCGGTTAACTTTATCTGGCTTACTTCGCCCGGCTACACACTTTTAGCCGGGGGAACTGCACCTCCAGTGGGGGCGCGCGAGCGCACCCACTGGGTGTAGCCCCCGAGATTCGCAGTAGCCGGCGTAGCCAGGTGCTTCGAATCTTCCTTCTTTCCCAATTCTTCTATCTTTATCCAACTAGACTCATCTCAGTCGATTGCTTTCACTGACTGAACACCTTTAGCCGGGGAACTAACATTCCAGTGGGGGCGCGCGAGCGCACCTACTGGGTGTAGCCCCCGAGATTCGGAGTAGCTGGCGTAGCCAGGTGCTTTGAATCTTCCTTGTCTTTTCTTGCTCCAGCCCTTGCCCTCACCTGGGCTCTGGACGGCCGGCTAAATGCCTTTAGCCGGTTGGGAACTACAAGATTCCACTAGGGGCGCGCGAGCGCACCTAGTGGGTGTAGCCCCCGAGATTCTGAGCGCTTGATGAAGGCAAGGACTTCGAATCTTCTTTCCTTCTCCTGATTTCTGACTCGAGTAGTCGGACAAAATGTACATACGCATACACACATGTCCACATAGGTTAGTAGGTTAGTCTGCCAAATTGTAGCCTGGAAATGGCTTGTTTTTTTGAAAACTGGCTTGTCCCTTTCTAGACACTTAGTCGCTTTCCCGTGCGCTCTGCTGTTTTTGCTGCGTCCTTGCCGGGCAGCCGGGTTGTGGTCTGCAGCCGGAATCGAAGGGAGCTGACAATACATTGCACACGGTACTAATGGCTTAGCAGCTGGATTGGTTCGAGCTAGTTGCAGGGCCGGGACACCCGATCTGTCACTCTCCTCCCCGTTTTTCGTGTGGGATGCCTCGGGCTTTTGCTCTTGCTAGCCGGACAGCCGGGTTGCGGTCTGTAGCTAAGATGAAGAGTGGGCCTCTGACATCGTCACACACTACTCAGCCGGTTTGTTGACTTAGCAGGCCGGGTCAGCCGGCGAGCCCCCGGGTAGGGGTTGCCGGGCCGGAAAATCAGAACCGGAAAACAGATGCATACACATTTCTAGCAAGGAGCCCCCGAGATTCTCGTGGGGGTCCGCATTTTCATTCATAGGGTTTTCGGGATACATACACTGCCTGGTGACTAGGTGTAAAACGGGCACAGCAGGGCCGCGTTCCAGGGACGCTCGGTCTCCTCGTCTGACTTGTCCATCTTGTTCCTGCACGGCTGCTGCGCGTCGATGAGGTAGTAGGAGTCGTTGGGCAGCGCCCGACTGATGATGAAGGGGCCCTCCCAGGGTGGTGATAGCTTGTGCATGCCCTTCGTGTCTTGCACTAGCCGGAGAACCAGGTCGCCCTCGCGGAATGCGACTGGGCGGATCCGGCTTGAATGGTAGCGACGTAGTCGCTGCTGGTACAGGGCTGATCTGGACAAGGCCAGCTCGCGGGCCTCCTCCAGGAGGTCCACTCCGTCCTCCCGCGCCTCCTGGTTGGCTTTTTCATTGTAGAGGAGCTTGCGAGGGGAGTCGAACTCGATGTCGGCGGAGAGGACGGCTTCCGATCCATATACCAGGAAGAATGGCGTGTAGCCGGTTGACCTATTCGGCGTGGTGCAGAGGCTCCACAGCACAGCCGGAAGTTCTTCGATCCAACATCCGGGTGAACGCTCCAATGGCTCGATGAGACGTGGCTTGATGCCGGCTAGCACCAAGCCGTTTGCTCTTTCGACTTGCCCGTTGGATTGCGGGTGCGCGACGGAGGCGAGGTCCAGTCGGATGCCCTTGTTGCTGCAGAACCGGGCGAAGGCCCCCTTGGCGAAGTTCGTGCCGTTGTCGGTGATGATGCTGTTGGGGTAGCTGAAGCGGTTGATGATGTCGGTGAAGAAGGTAACAACCGTTGCTCCATCCAGCTTCCGAATAGGCTTGGCCTCGATCCACTTCGTGAACTTGTGCACCGCCACCATCAGGTGGGTCATGCCCGCGCGCGCTCGCTTGAAGGGACCGACCATGTCGAGGCCCCAAATCGCGACGGGCCAGGTGATTGGTATGGTCTTGAGTACCGAAGTCGGCATGTGCCTGAGCTGCCCGAAGCGCTGGCACCCATTGCATGCGTGGACCAGCTGCTCAGCGTCCTCGAGGGCAGTGGGCCAATAGAAACCATGGCGGAATGCCTTGGCGACTATCGCCCTTGACGAAGCGTGGTGCCCGTGCTCGCCTTGGTGGATATCTTTGAGTAGCCGGTAGCCCATGTCCACATCGACACATCTTCCGAAGATACAGGATATGATGCGCTTATACAGCTCGCTGTTTATGATGGTGTATGTGTGCGCGCGACACCGGATTTGCCTGGCCTCCACCTCGTTGTCCGGGAGTTCTCCATTGGCGATGTAGCTCATGAAGGGCTGTGCCCAGGATGGCACTTCCCGGATGACGAGGACGCTCATGTCCTCCGGCTGACGGATGTCAGGAGGTCATTCGGATGGCGTACCCGGGACGGCAGCCCCCGAGCCACTAGGCGAGCCGGCAGCCCCCGGGTCTTGCGAGCCGAAAGGCACTGCCTGGCCGGAATTGGTGCTTCGAATCTTTTTCTTCAGCGGTTCTGTCGGCTCTGCTTCTGCTGTTCCGTCAACTGGAACGCTTCCTGCCCATACGATGGAGTATGATTCTGGTGATGGGTTGATGGATGGCTTGCGCAGGTGCTCCAAGGAGACCCTTGGTGGGATAGCCTGCCTGGTGGATTCGATCTTGGAGAGCCCATTGGCTGCCTCGTTGTTGACGCGGGGGATGTGGTGAAATTCGCACCCATCGAAGGAGGCGCTGAGCTTCTGGATGTGGAACCGGTAGAGAGCCATGTTTGCATCTCTGGCATCCCATTCTCCGGATACCTGCTGCACCACCAAGTCCGAATCACCGAAACACAGGATCCGGTTGACACCGATATCCTTGGCCAGCCGGAGCCCGTGCGCCAGTGCCTCGTATTCGACTACGTTGTTGGAGGCCTTGAAGTGGATCTACAGCACGTATTCCAGCCGGTCTCCTTTGGGCGAGGTGAGCACGATGCCGGCTCCCAAGCCTCCGAGCATCTTCGACCCATCGAAGTGCATCCGCCAATGGTCCGAATCCGGAACCGGTGGGAGATACTGGGTCTCGGCCCAGTCGACAAGGAAGTCCGCCAATGCCTGCGACTTGATCCTGAGTCGGGGCTCGTACTGGATGGAGTAGGCAGCAAGCTCGATGGCCCACTTGGCGACTCGGCCGGTGGCGTCCTTGTTGCTGATGATTTCTGAAAGGGGTGCAGTGCACACGACCTTAATCGGGTGCTCCTGGAAGTAGTGCTTGAGCTTCTTGCATGCCAGGTACACGCCGTAGCACATCTTCTGGTAGTGGGGGTAGTTCTGCTTGGAGAGGGAGAGGACCTCGCTGAGGTAGTAGACGGGTCTCTCAACCGGCTGAGCCTTGCCTTCCTCGGGGCGCTCCACCACCAGGACGACGCTGACGACCCGGCTGATGGCTGATATATAGAGCAACATCGGCTCCTTGCTAGCCGGCGTGGCTAGAACCGGTGTTGTGGATAGCATACGCTTGAGGTCGTGAAACGCGGTGTCGGCTTGCGAAGTCCAGGAGAACTTGTTCGTCTACTTCATCAGCTGGTATAACGGGAGTGCCTTCTCCCCTAGCCGGGTGACGAAGCGACTGAGGGAAGCCAGGCATCCGGTGAACTTCTGGACCCCAAGCAGGTTCCTGGGCGGCTGCATCCTCTCGATGGCCGCGATCTTCTCCGGATTCGCCTCGATACCTCGTTGCGATACGAGGAAACCGAGTAGCTGGCCGGACGGTACTCCGAAGACGCACTTCTCTGGGTTCAGCTTCATCCGATACTGGCGGAGGTTGCCAAATGTTTCTTCCAGGTCCTCGAGGAGGGTGCGCTTCTCCTTGGTCTTGATGACCACGTCATCCATGTAAGCGTGCACGTTTCGGCCTATCTGCGAGTGCAAGCATTTCTGCATACATCGCTGATAGGTGGCGCCTGCGTTCTTTAGGCCGAAAGGCATGGTTACATAGCAGAAAGCCCCGTAGGGGGTGATAAGTGATGTCTTAATTTGATCAGCCGAGTTTAGCCGGATCTGATTGTACCCGGAATAACAATCTAGAAAAGATAACAAATCACAGCCGGCCGTGGCATCGATGACTTGATCAATACGGGGCAAGGCGAAGGGATCTTTCGGGCACGCCTTGTTCAGGCTGGTGTAGTCGATACACATGCGCCAAGTCTTGTTCTTCTTCAGCACCAGGACTGGGTTCGCCAACCAGTCCGGGTGGTACACTTCCATGATGAACCCGGCTGCAAGGAGCCGGGTGATCTCGTCACCGATTATTTTTCTCTTCTCCTCTGCGAAGCGGCGCAGAGGTTGCTTGACTGGCTTGGCATCCGGACGCACGTGAAGCGAGTGCTCGGCGAACTCCCTCGGCACACCTGGCATGTCCTTGGGGGACCACGCGAAGATGTCCCAATTCTCACGGAGGAAGTCGACGAGCGTGTCTTCCTATTTGCTGTCCAAGCCGGCGCCAATGGTGACGAACTTAGTTGGGTCGGAGGGGTCGAGCAGGAACCTCTTCGTCTCCTTTGCCCGCTGGAAAGCTCCTTCTCTAGCCGGTTTGCTGCTAGCCGGAATGTCCTGCTGGGCCATGGCCACATTGCGCATGATCACGCGCTTTTCTTCGGCTATGATGAGGGCCTCTGCCAGTTTGGAACCAGCCAAGGCGCACTCCATCGACCGCCTGAAGCAGCCGGCGACGGTGATCACGCCGTGGGGTCCCGACATCTTCGTCTTGAGGTAGGCGTAGTGGGGGATGGCCATGAACTTGGCGAGGGCAGGGCGCCCGAGGAGAGCGTGGTAGGAGCTCGTCAGATTTACCACCTTGAACCAGATTGGTTCGCGGCGGAAGTTGTCCTCGGTCCCGAAGATGACGTCCAGCTGGATTTCCCCAGCGGGGCGCAGGCTGGTCCCGGCAGTACGCCGTGGAACATCGTGGTAGTCGGGCGCAGGTCGCTTTCGCGAATGCCCAGCTTCTCCAGCGAGGACTGGTAGAGGAGGTTGAGGCTGCTGCCTCCGTCGATGAGGACGCCCGAGAATCGGCAGGTGCGCGCGTTGGAGACGATGAGAGGGTCGAGCACCATGGCGTAGCCCTCGAGAGTCGGTAGATGCTCAGGCTGATCCGCCGGCTCCAGGTGATGGGGGTTTCCGACTAGTTCAGGTACTGGGGGACCGGAGAGATGACATTGACCTCCTTGGAGCGTCGCCTGTGGTTATGCTTGTCGTCCTGCTCCGTCTCGAAGATATGGTAGGCGGCGTGCGGCTAGGGGTAGCCGTTGTTGTTGCCGCCGTTTCCGCCGTTACCTTCATTGCCGGCTCCCCTAGCCGGTGGTGGAGGTGCACCCGGTGGGGGAGGCGAGGGACGAGGCTGGTTGCCCTGGTCCTTTAGCTCGCGGGTCTAGCTGCAGTTCCGGGTGGTGTGCGTAGCCGGCTTGAAGGGACCGCTATGCCACTTGAACGGGCCGTCGAATATCTGGTCGAAGGTGAGCCGTGGCTTCTGCCTCCTTGCCTCATTAGCCGGCGCGTCGGTCGTGCCCTCCACAGCATTCACCTGCCGCGCGTGGTAGTGAGGCTTCTGTTGTCCAGCCTGGCGGTCCCCATCGAACCGGTTGTCATTGCCGTGGCGCCTAGAGGATCCGGCTTCTCCAGCCGGATTGCTTGGTCGGTCGCGAGCCAGCTCCGTGGGAGTCGGACGCCCGTCCGCGTTTACTCGGAGGGGCTTCTTCATGGCGGCATCCGCCGTGGCATACTAGTCCGCAACCGTCATGAGCTCCACCATGGTTTTCCGCTCGTCACACAGTAGCCGGTGGCAAAGCATGGTGCCCTCTCGGCAACCCTCGATGAAGAAGCTGATGGCTTGGCTCTCCAGGATGCCCTCGCAAGTGTTGCGCAGCTCCGTCCACTTGGCGAGGTACTCGCGGTCGGTCTCGCGGTCGCCCTGGACGCACAAGGCCAGGTCGCGCGGGCGCCCTGGGCGCTTGTACGTGCCGTTGAAGTTGCGGACGAACACCTTCTCGAAGTCCGGCTAGGCGTTGATGTTGTTGGGCATGAGGCTATTGAGCCATGTCCTTGCCGACCCGGTTAGCATGAGGGGAACATAGCGCACGGCTGTGCGCTTGTTCCCGTGGGCTATGCCGACTGCCGTAGCGTATTCGGTCAACCAGTCTTCCGGCTTCATGCTGCTGTCGTACTTGGGGGTGTCCCTGGGCAAGGAGAAGTTATCCGGAAACGGCTCGTTCCGGATGCAGGGTCTAAAACAAACCGAGCTGGTCAAATCTTCCTCCTCCGTGACGCGCGCTTGAGTGAGGAGCTCGATGCGGTCGCGGGCATCCGGATAATCCGGGTTGGGCGCTCCCACCCGGCCCGATAGACGGGAACCGGCTGGTTTGGGCGCTCCGGCTAGCGGAGGGGGAGGTGGCAGGTTGCTGTTCACCGTCTGCTCCTGGCGCGGCTGGCCCCTGTTGCCAGAGCTGCGACGCCTACTGCGGGCCCTGGGCGGCTGAGGGGAGGACGCCTGCTGGGTGTCGCGCGGCGCGCCCCTGCTGTTGGCAGGTAGCCTGCTCCCCCTGGAGTAGCTAAGGTCTTCCTGCATCTGCCGGTTGGCATCGCCTGCTCGTCTGCGACGCGGAGGAGCTCCTACACGCGAGCGTGCTGGCGGGCTCGCTCCTCGCCCTCCAGGCTGGGTAGTTCCTCTGCCGCGGCTTGCGCCGCGCGCAAGTTCTTGATGGGCGTGTTGTAGGTGGGCCATGTGAGGGCAGGCGCGGGATCCGGTTCCCCATCCTTTTCCATCCTACCACCCAGCTCGCCGCCCCGACGCCGTACCTGGCCACGCCGGCTCGGCTCCGCGGTAGCCGGAGTGAGGCCGTGCGCGCGGTCGTACTCGCGCCGGGTGATCTCGAGTTGCTTGCAGGCTGCCGCTAGCTCCATGGCCTCATGGAGGAGGATCTGTCTCTCCATGCTGAAGTTGGCCTACGCTTCCTCCAGGTTATCCCCGAGGTTAACCGGCGTCAGTAGCCGATCAATGGCATCCTCCACCAGGTTCCGGGGCTCCGGGGGAGCGGAAGTTCCGACCTCGTCCGTGCCTCGCTCCCGCGGCTAGCGGGGATGGGAGCTGGAACCGGCCATCATGACCTCCACGCCGCGGGCCGCGGCGGAGGCGCTGCCGCCTGAGCGCGGCAGCTCCGCGACAGAGACGATTTCCCTAGGGAAACGCTCCAGGACGGTGGCGACGTAAATGGGGAGATCGCCGAATAGCAGGACGGTGCCGTTCGCCGGGAAGGAGGTTCCAGCGAAGCAGGAGGCGTTGTCGATGACGCAGTCGAACCTGCCAAGCGTGAGCGCCAGCCCGGAGGCCATGCGCTCACCGGCTGAAGTACGGGGTCCCGTGTGGAACGTGACTCTAGTCGAAGCCATCTTGCCCCACGGTGGGCGCCAGCTGTCGTTGTATTGGGAACGGCAGTACCTGAGGAGGTTAGATAGAGGTGTGGGGACTAACAGGGAAGCTATCGACGACGTTCGCAGGCGAGATTGGATACAAGCGAACGTAGCTGGACACAAGAAGTACCCAGGTTCGGGGCCCTCGTGGTGAGGTAAAGCCCCTACTCCTACCGTATCTGACTATGTGGAATACTCGAACTACAAGTGCTCCTCGAGCTGCATACGCTAGCTACTGCCTTAAATGTTGTATGACCAACCCTTTCTACTGAGGCCTTGCCTCTCCTTATATAGGCAGAGAGGCAAAGGTCTCACTGGCTAGTCCGACTGGTGGGCCCCACAGGCGGGTCCCAGCCGGCTAGTCATCTAGAGTGTCTAGTATGGTATGTCTTATCGGAGTACGAGCGGTATGGCTGTCGTAGGCACAGTGGACGCCGTGCGAGCCTATTGTCAGCACATGCCACTGTTCCTGTGTCATCCACGCAAAGTCTTCGGTATGGCCGGGTGGTTGCCAGTCTTGTCACCGTACAGGGCGTACCGTGCACTGATACGCATGTCGTTCTGTCTCACTGATTGGGTCCGGCTACGTCGCCGTATCCGGCTGCCTCTTGCTGATCCGGCTACCGGGTGGTAGCCGACCTGTCCTGCCCTGTCCGGCTGCATCTGGTCAGCCGGACGCGATCCGACTGTCTTGTTTCTTATCCGGTTGGGGTACCTGGGGATCATCCCCCTGATAGTTAACGTATCTATAATTTTTGATGTTCCATGCTTGTTTTATATCTACTTTCTTATGTTTTGTCCACACTTTGGAGTATTTTTATACACATTCTGGGACTAACCTATTAACAAGATGCCACAGTGCCAGTTGCCTATTTTCTGCTGTTTTTGGTTCTAGAAAAGTCAGAAAATGAATATTCTCAGAATTGGACGGGACAAAAGCTAAAGTCAATATTTCACTGAGGGGGACACGGAGCCAGAAGACGAGATGGAGAGGGGCCAGAGGCCGGCCACACCACCTGGCCGTGCGGCTAGGCCTGACCCGCGCCAGGGGGTGGTGTGGCCGCCTAGGTCACCCCCTCGGCCTCCCCTTTTGCCTATATATCGCCTCCGATACAGAAACCCTAAGGACGAGAACCACTAGCCACGAAAAGTTCCGCAGCACAACCGCCGCCGAAGGGGAGATTCGGGGGACAGAAATTCTCTGTTCCGGCACCCTGCCGGGACGGGGAAGTGCCTCCGGAGCAATCTCCATCGATCTCCACCACCATCTCTATCGCTGTTGCTGATTCCCATGATGATGGGGGACTAGTTCTTCCTCGAGGCTAAGGGTTCTACCGGTAGCTATGTGTTCATCTCTCTCTCTATGCATGATCATATTGTGATAATGAGCTTTGTAATCAAGTAGATCTACCTTGCTACTCAAGTGCTTTAATGAATCTCTGCTTATCCCCACGTGTGTGAAGTTGACAGTGTGCACACCATGGTGGCACTAGGCTAGAGATTACAATTACTTGTTATGAGTTATATTTGGAGTTGGATGTCTCTATGAAATTGTGGGGTTTGTTGGAACCATCTAGCACTCGAGGTGATAGTGTGGGGTTATCTAGATGGGGAAAGCGAACTTTGAGGAGTGTTGTTATAGCCCTACCATGGATTAGAGTGTCCAACTAGAGTGTAGTTCAGAGTAGTATCATAAAGAGAAGATATTTATATGAGAGTGTTCACTAGTGAAAGTATGATCCCTAGGCCTTGTTTCTAAACATTGAAACACCATTTTCAACTAGATATGTTACATGTTTGCTTGCTTCCATCTTTTTTCCTTTTGTCTTTTCCTCCCGTCAAAGTATTTTCTGGCACCGTTAACACTTATAATTATCTATACCACTTGTATTTCAATATCTCTTCGCCGAACTAGTGCACCTATACACCTAACAAGTGTATTGGGTGTGTTGGGGACACAAGAGACTTCTTGTATCTTCATTGCAGAGTTGCTTGAGAGGGATACCTTTGACCACTTACTCCCTGAGTTCGATAAACATTGGGTGATCCACTTAAGGGAAACTTGCTGCTGTTCTACAAACCTCTGCACTTGGAGGCCCAACAACTGTCTACAAGAATAGAAGTGCGTAGACATCAAGCTATTTTCTGGTGCCAAGTCAACCCAAATACTATGCAACGGCGCTAGAAAATAGCTTGATGTCTACGCACTTCTATTCTTGTAGATAGTTGGTGGGCCTCCAAGTGCAGAGGTTTGTAGAACAGCAGCAAGTTTTCCCTTAAGTGGATCACCCAAGGTTTATCGAACTTAGGGAGGAAGTGGTCAAAGGTATTCCCTCTCAAGCAACCCTGCAATCAAGATACAAGAAGTCTCTTGTGTCCCCAACACACCCAATACACTTCTCAGGTGTATAGGTGCACTAGTTCGGTGAAGAGATAGTGAAATACAAGTGGTATGGATAATTATAAGTGGTAACGGTGATAGAAAATAGCTTGATGGCATGGAAAAGACTAAAGGCAAACTGAAATAAAGATGGAAGCAAGCAAACATGTAACAGATCTAATTGCAAACAATGTTTCAATGCTTAGAAACAAGGCCTAGGGATCATACTTTCACTAGTGAACACTCTCATATAAATATATTCTTCTTTATGATACCACTCTTAACTACTCTCCGGTTGGACACTCTACTCCATGGTAGGGCTATAACAGCACACCTCAAAGTTCATCTTCCCCATCTAGATAACCCCACACTGTCACATTGAGCTCTAGATGGTTCCAACAAACACCATAATTTCATAGAAACATCCAACTCCAAATATAACTCATAACAAGTAATTGTAATCTCTAGCCTAAGTGCCACCATGGTGTGCACGCTGTCACTTTCACACACATGGGGAGAGCAGAGATCTATTAAAGCACTTGAGTAGCAAGGTAGATCTATTTGATTACAAAGCTCATGATCACAATATGATCATGCATAGAGAGAGAGATGAACACATAGCTACCGATAGAACCCTTAGCCTCGAGAGAGAACTACTCCCTCCTCATCATGGGAATCAGCAATGGTGATGGAGATGGTGGTGGAGATCAATGGAGATGGCTCCGGGGGCACTTCCCCATCCCGGCAGGGTGCCGGAATAGAGACTTTCTGTCCCCCGAATCTCCCCTTCGGTGGCAGCGGTGCTGCGGAACTTTTCGTGGCTGGAGGCTTGACTATTTAGGGTTTATGCATCGGGAGGCTCTTATAGGCAAGAGGGGAGACCGAGGGGGTGCCGGAGGGGCCCACACCACCCCCTGGCGAGGCCTGGCCTGGCCCGCGCCACCAGGTGGTGTGGCCAGCCCCTGGCCCCTCTCCGTCTCATCTTCTGGCTCCATGAGTCTTCCAGTAAAATATCGACTTTGACTTTTGTCCGGTCCAATTATGAGAATATTGATTTTCTGACTTTCCTGGAACCAAAAACAGCAGAAAACAGGCAACTGGCACTGTGGCACTTGTTAATAGGTTAGTCCAAGAAATCATATGAAAAGTACTCCAAAGTGTGGACAAAACACAAGAAAGTAGATGAAACCAAGCATGGAACATCAAAAATTATAGATACATTTGCAATGTATCAACATCCCCAAGCTTAACTCTTGCTCGTCCTGGAGTAGGTAAGTGATAAAAAGAAAGAATAATTTTTGAGGTGACATGCACCATAATAAACTTGATCAAAGTATTTCTAAAACATTCAAAGCTGGGATCATAGTACTTCAATCATAACATGAAAGACAATGTTCTAGCAATAAGGCAAAGAAACTATGTTGCAACATGAAAAGGCACAAACAAAAGATTAATGAATAACATTGCTTTGCAATACGTTTGTTTGTTTCAGATAAAGAAAACATAGCATAGTGGCATTCAGCTTGTCCCTCATAGAGTAGCAAATAAATGCATCGGACACCTTCAAAGTTTACAAGAGTGACTAGATACAAATAGTTTAAAATAAGCAATATCAAAACTATGCATCAATCAACAAGTCTTGGGACAATGCACATAGAACTAAGAATGGCCACTATGCTCTTAAATTAGGTGCATAAAGATAGAAAGTGGAGACTCAATATAAAAGTCGAAGAAAAGCCTTCATAGAAGGAAGCAGGGATTCAAGTCTCATAAAGAGCTTCCAAAAATTATGGTACTTAATAGCTTTCAGCTCTCATTGCCCCTATCATAAGCATCTTGAAGTGATTAAGGTTAAAGTGACACAACTAAGAGGATATGCTTGACAAGTTATAAACCGAAATCTCATGCCCCTTACTTATGAAGACCGAACCTCATGCTACTCAACTTTAGTCACAAGTAAGATCTTGTCATTGTAAGTACATATGTATCATAAAGAACCGCCGATGGGGTACCCCTTGCACATCATACAGGAGCTATCCCATAATCAAAATGACAAGGCAAGCAGACAATGAGCATCTCAGCGATCTTTTTATTTGCTATTTGCATAGGTTTTTATTGAGGATGCTTCATAGAGTGCTCATTATGGTGATGCTGCAAGTTTCCACCATGATTAGACATGGCTTAGGCTAGCGGCCCAGGCGTTTCTCTAACACACATACAAACTCCATGATCTTACAAGTTCCACTTTTATTTCACACTGCCGGGATCCATAAGCAAAAGAACATGATATCAACGGGGTTCAAAGTACATGTGCAATGTTGAAAGCGTTCCCCATGATACATGGTTCTGCTAATTTCAACTTATAAAGCGCAAGCATATACGCAACAAAGAAGGACCCAATGGTTCAAGTTTATTAGATGCCAAAAAAGTAAAGTGTGCCATCAAGTTCGTGAGAGCTTTAATCACTACTTTCTCATAACAAGTTTAATTTGGAAGATAAACAAAAGCATGGATATACTTGGAATAGCATAAGCTAATAGGTAGGTATGGTGGACTCTTTGCAATAACTTGGTTTATGGAGTTGGATGCATGAGTGGAACTCATACTTGGTTGTGGAGGCTAGCAAAAGACTGGGAGCGACAAACTAAGAGAGTAATAATGGCCATAATCATGCAAAGCGATAAAACATCATTAATCAAAGCATAAAGTGATACTGCAAGTTGAAAACTAAAGTATCATCAAAGCTATGGTGACTTGGATAGTCATAACATGGTGTGAGCATGTGCCAAGTCTACCCAAATAAAGCATCAAAGGAGAATATCACAATACTATGCTTTAATATGCTAAAACAACGCATGATTCATCCAAGGCACATTAAGCAATCTCAATTGTTTATAACAAGTCATGCTACAACAAAGAATACTAAGCATAAAGCCAAAACAATATCTAGCATGGCATGACAAAGCATAGGCCATAGTCAAAAACAATAAGTACTGAAGTAATAACTTCCAAGACTCATCTAAAACTTTTGGGTTATCTATCAATAAGTACTTTTCTTTAACGCCTTTAAGTTAGGCTTGATAGTTTGAGAAGATGCTCACATAAGAAATATGAATGGGAGTAAAAGAGGGCATCAAGAAGCAAATTCAAAACACATTTAAGTTTAACCCACTTCCTATGCATAGGAATCTTGTAAAGAAACAAGTCATGAAAGCACAAAGCAACAAGCATAGGAAAACAAAACAAGTGCAACTTCAAGACTTTCAACATAAAGAGGGGAAACTTAATATTGTTGTGATGCATAAAACCATGTTTCCCTCTCTCATAATAACTTTCAGTAGCATCATGAATAAAAGTAACAATATAACTATCACAAGAAACATTCTTGTCATGAGCCACATGCATATAATCATTATTACTCTCCACATAAGCATAGTCATTCTTATTAATTCTAGTGGGAGCAAATTCAACAAAATAGCTATCATTATTATTCTCATCACCATAATCATGAAATATAGGAGGCATATTGTAATCATAATTAATTTTCTCCTCAATAGTAGGTGGACTGAAAATATCATACTCATCATTGTAATCATCATATATTGGAGGTTTGGTATCATCATAAGCAATAGAATAGCTATCTTCCAAAGCTGGGGAACTAAAAAGATCATTTTTGATGGGGATATGCCAAAGGGGGTATGCCCAGCAGGACGTTCCGATTGGGCCGAAAGGCCTGCGAGTGCGCCTAGAGGATGGCGGCTGGACTACAACAGAAGAAGAAGCCCGGCGACTGGCGACTGGAGGCCCAGGAGCGTAATAGAGGCCAGTCGGATTAGGTCAAAACCTCCGAATCCTTATCTTGTTCGGTGGTAGCTTGTAAACCCTAGCGAGGTGCCTCATATATAAACCTCCCTAGGGTATCCTAGAGACTTACGTTCCATCATACACCCCCTCAAGCGACTCGCTGCATAGCCGCCGAGCTCGCCACCCCTGTAACTCACTCTCCAATAATCTAATCTAGCAGGAGTAGGTCTTTACCCTCCGGGGGGCCGAACCTGGGTAAACCCATGTGCATTCGCCCCCATCTCGCACCGCAGATGGCCGCCAACTCTTCCTCACGAAACACTCAATCGCTGCCAATGGCCATTTCCACGATAG
Organism: Avena eriantha; assembly: GCA_910589775.1. NCBI lineage: Eukaryota > Viridiplantae > Streptophyta > Magnoliopsida > Poales > Poaceae > Avena > Avena eriantha. The sequence goes on from OU342741.1 coordinate 88,881,787, forward strand.
TGGCGCCCACCGTGGGGCATAGCGGGACTGGCCTGAGTTCTGCGGCGAGACCCTACTCGCTGATCGATTGGCCGCTCGCCACCGGTCGCATGATCGCCATCGGTGGGATCTTACAGATCCTGCCCAGCAGCTACATCCCGGCGTCATGCCCGGTGACTCACGGCGCGGTGATGCCGGTCGGCTCCATCAACCTCTTCGTCGGCTTCACTGGCACGGTCGACCCAGCTGCAACGGTGATCATCAACGGATCGCCACCGCACCGCGATCTGCTTTCGGAAGAGCAGGTCCGCTCCATCAGGAGCCTCGTCACCGAGTACGACTCGGCCGTCAGTGACGTGGTCGAGACCAACGCCGCCACCAACAACGACGCCCTAAACGACGATCCCGACCCCCCGAACCCTGCCTCGCTCGACGGATCCATCACCGCCGCATCATGGGAGGACTCCATCACGCGAGTCTCCAACCCCGAGGACTCCTCCATCCTGGGGATCTTCGACTCCGATTCGGGCTTGGAGTCCCCCGAGGATTTTCGCGCCAGATCCAATCGCTTCAACGTGATCTACATGGCGGGCAGCACGGCCGCCCCGCCAGATCCGTTCGCCATGCCGATCCCGCGGACCGCGACGGCCACGGAGGTGGAGCAAGCCCGCCTGCGGCTCGCGGAGGCGCAACGCAACGAACTCGCCGAGCGCGAAAAATACCGCCTCGAACGAGAGATGGCGCGGGAGCTGTCGCTCTACCACTAGCACCGCATCAGGACCCGCCTGAACTCCAACGTCCAGGGCCACGTCCTGAACTTCAACGACGAAAGCGACCCCGCACGTGCCGCAGAGCGCGAATACTGCGAGAACGCGCCGCCAGGCAGAAGCAATGGCGCAAGACCACCACCTGGTGCACTGGCAACCGGAGCCCCCCCACCACCCATGGGCCGCGTGCCCCCGCCGGACCAACCACGGATCATCATCTCGCCTCAAGCCCGTGACGCCAACGGGCTACCACTATACTCCACCCCGATGGACAACGTCATCGCGGCTGATGCCATGATCGCCAACCACGACGTCCAAGGCGACGGTGCACTACAGATACAGTACGCCAAGGCCCTACTTGTCAGGGTCGTCGAGCAACAAGCCGCGGGAGTCGACCCGCGGGGGCGGATGTACTCCCGCTCATCAGCAAGCAGGGCGGCATCAAGTGGCCACCCCACCGTGGCCAACGCATTAACTTGCGCACCACCTCAGCCCCTGGCGAACCAACCACGAGCCGCCAATCCCGCGCTGTCAACCAACGAGCCGCGACCGGCGAATAACACGGTCGCTGCCAACGGGCAACCCCTTGACGCCCGAACAAACATCATCAACAACCAGGCGTGGCGGTCGCGCCAGCCTAACGACCGAAGACACATCCTCACCAACCGCGGCGACCTGGAACCAAGAGGCTCTCTTAGTCGAGTCGGGCCGCAATGCTTTGGGCCCATGATTCGCGGGGAAAAGTACCCTACCAACTTCGAGGCCCCCAAGGAGATTGAAAGGTATGACTCGACGTACGATCCCGCTGTCTGGCTGGACACATACCTCATGTCAATGGGAATCGCAGGCCACACCGACCTGCTTGCCGCTCGCTACCTCCTCCTGATGATGGAGGGTGTGACCCGGCAATGGATCAACACGCTCCCCGCCGACAGCATCGATTCCTGGGAAGACATACGGGACGCCTTCGTCAGGCACTTCGAGGGCTCCTTTACCCGTGCCACCACCATAGAGGACCTGGAGCGATGCATCCAGGGACAACGCGAGTCGACTCGCCGCTGGATCCAAAGATGGCAAGAACTATGGATCAATGCCTCCGGCATCCACCTAGACACGGTGATACATTGCTTCAAGAACGTGTGCCGGTACGAACCCCTGGTCACCAAGATCAAGAGGGTCTACCGGATGCTCGACAACATCCCCGACCTCCTCGAGATCACCAAATGCTATGCGGAGGAGGACCCCAACCAAGACTCCGACGACGAGTCGGGAGGAAGGCGCCGCACCCGCATCCACGACAGCGGGCGCCTGCGCGACATGCGCTACAACAACACCCGCATCACCAGCAAGTGCCGCACGGACGGGCAAGTCGACTTCGTCGCCAATGCCAACTACGGCCAGCGCGACTCCAAGAACTACCGCCGCAATGGAGGAAACTACCGCGATAGTGGCAACTACCGCTCCAACAACACAGCGAGGCCAAAATTCGACCCTGCTGCCCTGCTCAATCAGCCCTGCATCTACCATAGCAGGGAGGGAAAACCCACCACCCACACCACCGCTGATTGCCATTCTCTCAAAGAGATTGAGAAGGCGAGGCGAGCAAGGGAGGACCCCAATAATAACCCACCTCGAGACAACGAGAACGGTGGTGGCTTCGGCCCGCCGTCGGCTCGCTACACACCTTCATCGGACTCGGCACCAAACGCGAGAAGAAGGTGCTCGCCCGCGCGGTCGCCGTTAATGCGGTGACACAAGTCGACATCCCTCGCTTCCTCAACTGGTCCGAGCAGAGTATCACCTGGAGCCGCCAGAACCACGCGCCAAGGATCGAATACCCAGGGCGAGTCGCCCTGGTGGTCAGGCCCAAGGTAGCCGACTACTGGTTGCCCAAGACACTAACGGACGACGGGAGTTCCATTAACATCATGTACATGGACACGTTCAAGATGCTCCAGCTCCTAGAAACAACCATTGAACCAACCCTAATGATCTTCCACGGCATCGTCCCCGGTCAGAAGGCATACCCGATCGGGAAGGTGACGCTGCCAGTCACCTTCGGCACTTCGGCGAACTACCGCACGAAGAGGATCGTATTTGAGCTGGTGAACTTCCGTAGCCCCTACCACTACGTTCTGGGTCGCCAGGCATTCGCAAAATTCATGGCGACCCTGCACTACGCCTACAACATGATGAAGCTCCCTAGGCCAAGCGGCATCATCACCGTCCACGGCGACCCCGACATGGCCGTGGAGTGCGAAGACAAAGGCGCCAAGCTCGCCGACACCGTCATCGCCGCGGAAACCGACCACGCGGAGGAACTCACAAAATACACGGGCAACATTAACAAGGACGACCCCACCATCCTGAAGAAACCAACCGCCGCGAACTCCACGTTTGAGGCAACCACGCACACCCGCACCATCGAGCTCGTCCCAGGCGACTCCAGCCAGACGGTCACCATTGGGGCGCACATGAGCCTCGCATAGGAAAGCGTGCTCATCGGGTTCCTCCGTGAGAACCGCGACATCTTCGCATGGAAGCCATCTGACATGCCAGGTGTCCCGAGCGAACTCGCTGAGCACAAACTCAACGCCGACCCCAAAGTGCAACCAGTAAAGCAGTCGCTACGGCCCTTTAATGAAGAGCGCCGTCGAGCAATCACCGAAGAAGTCTAGCGCCTGCTAGCTGCAGGCTTCATCCGGCCAATCAAATACTCCAAGTGGCTGGCAAACCCAGTCCTAGTTCTAAAAAAGAACAACACATGGAGAATGTGCATCGACTACACCAACCTCAACAGCGCCTGCCCGAAGGAGGAGTTCGTCCTACCGCGCATCGATCAGATTATCGACTCGACCGCAGGATCGGAGTCGCTGTGCTTCCTTGATGCTTACTCTGGTTATAACCAGATCAAGATGGCAGTCGAGGACGAGGAGAAGACGACGTTCATTACGCCATTCGGCACCTCTGCTACACGGCCATGACATTCGGCCTCAAGAACGCAGGCGCCACATACCAGAGGTGCATGCAGGAGTGTCTAGCAAGCCAAATTGGCCGCAACATTCACGTCTACATCGACGACGTGGTGGTAAAATCCACCCGCCAGGACGACCTGCTCGTTGACCTAGCCGAAACCTTCACAAACCTGCGGAGGTACAACGTCAAGCTGAACCCCGGAAAATGCACCTTCGGCGTCCCCACCGGACAACTTCTGGGATATGTAGTCTCCAAGCGAGGCATCGAAGCCAACCCCACCAAGATCGACACCATCGCGCGACTCGGGAAACCCGAGTGCCTGCACGACGTCTAGAAGTTGGTAGGGCGAGTCGCGGCCCTCAGTCGCTTCATCCCCCGACTAGGCGAGAAGGCAATGCTCCTCTACCGCCTGATGCGCAAGAACCCCATGTTCCAATGGGACGCGGAGGCCGACGATGCACTCAAGGCACTCAAAGAAGTGCTACTCGCAGCCCCACTACTCGCTGCTCCACTCAACAAAGAGCCAATGCTTGTTTACGTCGCGGCCTCTACTCGAGTCGTCAGCGCCGTGATGGTCGTCGAACGACCGGAAGAGGGAAAGGAGCACCCCATACAGCGCCCCGTCTACTACATCAGCGAAGTCCTAACGGACTCTCGACAACGCTACCCGCAATACCAAAAACTGGTGAACACGGTATTCCGAGCGCAACGGCAGCTCCCACACTACTTCCAGGAGCACCCAATCACGGTGGTATCCTCCGCGCCCCTGCAAGACATCATACGCAATTGCGAGGCGACCGAGCGAGTCGCCAAGTGGGCCGTCGAACTCGGCGTCCACAACATCAAATACGAGCACCGCAAAGCGATCAAGTCACAAGCCCTAGCTGATTTCCTTGCAGACTGGGAAGAAGCACAACAACCAGAGAGGCTCCCGTACCTCCACTACTGGTCGCTCCATTTTGGCGGCTCCAAGAACACCGACGGCGCAGGGGCCAGGGTCATACTGACCTCTCCCAAAGGAGACAATCTCCGCTACGTGCTCCACCTCAACTTCAAGCCCTGCACCAACAACATGGCCGAATATGAGGCCCTCCTTCACGGCATGAGAGCCGCTAAGGAGATGAATGTTAATCGCCTACGATGCTATGGCGACTCCAACCTAGTCGCCGGCCAAGTCGCCGGGACATGCGACGCCGTCTCCCTAACAATGACCGCGTACCGCCAAGCTGTCGACCAGTTGGGAGGACACTTCAACGGCTACACCGTCGAGTGGATCGACAGGCGGAAAAACGAGGAGGCAGACACCCTCTCTCGCATTGGATCGACCCGACAAGTGCCACCAGTAGGCGTCTTCCTCGACATCATCCACAAACCGTCGGTCAGCCCACCAAAAGAGATCGACGTCGGGATCCCACTGCAACCAGAACCGGCCTTAGTCGCCATGGTTGTGGAACCTAGCGACTGGAAAGCACCATACATCGCCTTCTTGGAACACAAACTCCTACCAAGCAATGAGATGCAGGCGCGGATGATCGTGCGCCGCTGCAAATCCTTCGTCATCATCAACGGCGAGCTCCACAGACGCAGCGTGACCGGCGTGTTCCAGCGCTACGTACAGCCAGAAGAAGGCCACAAGATCCTCCAGGACATTCACGCCGGCGACTGCGGCCATCACGCTGGCGCCAAGTCACTAGTCGCCAAGGCCATGCGGCACGGTTTCTACTGGCTCACCGCGCACGTCGACGCCACCAACATCGTCCAACGATGCGTCGGGTGCCAGAAGTACGCCCACCAGACGCACCTCCCTGGCTCGGCACTCAAGACCATCTCCATCACGTGGCCATTCGCCGTATGGTGCATGGACATGGTAGGCCCGTTCAAGAAGGCCCTGTGTGGCTTCACTCACCTCCTGGTCGCAGTTGACAAGTTCACCAAATGGGTCGAGGCCAAGCCAATAAAAAAGTGCGACGGCAAGATGGCTACCAAGTTCCTACGCGAGCTCATCTACCGGTATGGCTACCTACACAGCATCATAACGGACAATGGCACCAACTTCGCCAAGGGGGCAAGGGCGGAATTCTATGAAGAACATGGCATACGACTCGACCTCGCATCAGTCGCCCACCCGGAGTCAAATGGCCAAGCAGAACACGCCAACCAGAGCGTCCTCCATGGGCTCAAGCCACGACTCCAGGTGCCCCTCGAGCGCACCCCAGGATGCTGGGTCAACGAGCTCCCCTCTGTGATATGGGGGATCCACTTCTCCGTCAATCCCTCCACCGGGTTCACGCCCTTCTTCATGGTGTATGGCGCCGAGGCTGTAATGCCAACTGAACTGGATCACGATTCACCTCGAGTCGCCAACTACGTCGAGGCGGCCAACGAGGTTGCCCGCCAAGACATCATCGATTAACTCGACGAGGCACACGACCTGGCTCGCTCCCGCACCACCATATACCAGCAAGGACTCCGCCGCTACCACAGCCGCCGAGTGTGAACTCGCACCTTCCAGGAAGGCGACCTGGTCCTACAACTGGTCCAAGACAAGAAGGGCATGCACAAACTCTCCCCCTCTTGGGAGGGGCCGTTTGCCATAGGCCGAGTCTTGGCAATGATGCCTACTACCTCATCGACATACGGGGTGACGGCCAGCTGGAGGTTGGGAGGCCATGGAATGTAAACCTCCTCAGAAAGTTCTATACTTAGAACCTCACATTGTACCCCGCTGGCATATATAATGAAATTCATCCGGATCGCACAAATTGTGTCCACTCGCCATATTCTTGTGCCACTCGCACTCGTACATATTAGAAATACGCTACTTACGGAATTCAACCTCTGGTCGAGCGACCGACACGGCTAAGTAGTGCGGCACAAGGGCACCAGAAATATTCGTGCCTTGGGTCGTCCACGAAAACGCCAACCTGGAGCCGCCATTGGAGTCACCTAGCCCGACTGGCCCACCAGGCCAAGACAACCGGTACACGCTTCTCACAATGACCTGTCCCTCCCATCCTCGTGGAAAGCGACTCGAACGGTTAAGTACCACGCACGGGGACTCCGCAAAATGGGAACCACCACGTGGCTCAGGAACACACCAAGTAAGAGAGCTGCCTAGCACTCGCCAAGCGACTGGCTCTCCGGGCCATGGGAGGAGACACGTTACAAACAACGCATTCACAACCTGCAACAGGAACATGACCAATGTGGTTGGGCACCATGCTCGGGGACTCGCTTACAAGTCAGTCCTACCCGCGCTCGGGGACTCGCCACTCAGAAGACGCGAGAGATAAAAATAGGGCATAACCAAAACAATACACAAAAGTATACAACCGAGTTATACCCCATTAAAGGGCGGACGCGCTCGGGGACTCGCTCAACAAAAAACAAACACACCACACAATCCTAGTCGCAATACGAGTCGATTGACTCCCCTTGGCATATATTGCAAAATACTTTACAGCAGTCGCCACTTGGCATGCATCACAAATTGGACAATTACATTATTTATTCCACATGCCCTGATGAAGAAGCAGCGCCACCCCCCTGACACGAACAAAAGGCTGCCACGGGTTTGTCGGGTACGTCGTCAGCGACTTCGACAACGATGATCAGAAGGGCTGCTCCGACTTCATATCGCGATGCTCCGGCTCGGGGTCGCCAGGTGCTAATACCATCTCCTGGTACGGCAGCAGATCCCCCATAGCCAAGACCTGATCGGCGTCAGGGGCAGCCCTTGCAGTCAGCTTCATCACTTCTGACATCTCCACCATGCCGGTCACCGATGGGTAGCCACTCGTCACATCGTCAAGGTCGAAGTCGTCGGGGAAGTGGGCGAGACCTAAGATCAAAGCTGTGGTGGCCCCGCGCCTGAACGCTGAGCGTGTCATCCAGTCCACGACGGCAGGCACCTCCTCCAGATAGCGCAACACCTCCTTAAGCCCCCCAGGAATAACTTCGGTGGGGGACATGCCCTGAAGAGCCGCTTGGACGCACAACGCCGAGGCCGTGGCCGCGTTCACCACGGCAGTCACGCACTGCGAGGCATTGTAGGTCTGCACCACCAGATCGCTTTGGCCTACCACAGCTGCAAAGTCAGGTGTCAGTGAAACTATGAATCCCCCAAATCAGGGACTCGACAAATGGGTCAGGCAAAGACGGAGACTCACCAAGGAGTTTGCGGCAGTTCTCCGTGACGTGCTTCTCCAAGGAGGTTTGCTCATTGTGCAGCCCCACAATGATGGAATCCGGGCTTTGCGTTCTTCGCTCGCTCCTCCGAAGAAACTGCAGCCTTCGCTCGCTCCTCCGAAGAAACTGAGGCCGCTTTCGCCTCCTCCAATTCCTGGACCAGGGAAGCTATTCGTCCATTCGCCGCGTCCAGCTCGGCGACTGGAACATACCCCTCACAGGCCTTGGAAATCAAAGCCGGGAAACCATCTGCAAGAGAAACCTTCAGCATGCTGCACACCACTAGTTCACACCCGATAGCGGAAAAGAAAGACAAACAGATACTCACCAATAGTTTCCTGAAGCAACAAGTTCGCCTCTTGTGCTTCGCGCAAGTCACGCTCCAAGCGCTCTCTTGCGGCCTGCCGATCGGTGGACTCCCTTTGCAATCCCTGCAAACAAACAACACACATCAGCATTTGACAAAACAAAAACCCAGTTCCCAGTCGCTGAAATTCAGCGACCAGGAACTCGGGGACTGGAGAAGGAGAAAGAAACTCAATTCCTAGCCGCCGAAATTCAGCGACTAGGAATTTGGGGACTGGAGAGAAGCAAGAAGTTCAGTTCCTAGCCGCTGAAATTCAGTGACTAGGAACTCGGGGACTGGACATACCTGAATAGCAGCGTCGAGCATCTTGTGAAGTTCTCCGGCGTCAATCGACAGGATCGTGAAGGAAGTGCACCCACGACGGGACCCAATGTCCGCATCCACGATCTCTGGACTCTACGGAGACTGGGTGTCCGCCACACCTGGAAACCCCCTCGCCATGAAGCGCGGAACGTTGCCGATGCCCTGGCAGGAGCACTGGTTGTCGGGGCCAGTGCTTTCGGCACGAACGCAGCCAAGACTGGTTCCGATCGCGCCGCCACCACCTCTTCGACGACTGACGCAGCACTAGGCTCTACGGCACTGTCCTTGGCTGCGGTGTCATCGCCCCCCTTCTGCTTCTTCGCGACTTCTGCCGTCGACACATCTCCGACGACCTTTCTCTTCTTGGGGAGGTCGCCCTTTTCCGTGGGGGCGGCCGGTGGAATCTTAGCCACTGAAGGACGACCAATCTTCTTGGGCCCCGACCTGCACGAGCTCCCACAATCAATATAACGACAGTACAAAAAGAGCGAGGCGAATCGGGATGAAGGAGCAGTACTCACTTAACGACCGGAAGGACGCGAAGCCCGGTGCTGATGTGAGCGGGCTTGTCCAACTCGGGACCCAACTTGCGAGTGAGCCCCATCTCGAAGACGTTTGAAGCCCACGAAACCGTGGGCTTCCTCGATGATGAAGCCGCAGCCGCCGGGATCTCCGGCTCCGACACGGCCGCCCTTGATGGCTGCGGCGACTTGGACGTCATCGCCTCAGCCGCTTCTTGGCTTGGAACCCCCGAGGCCGTCGGCACAATCACCGCCAGGGGAACCTCTACCACTACCTCCATCTCCTTGCCCTCGAACCCCTTTGTCAGGATTGCATCCTTTGGGGCCTTGTGCGAGACTTCGGGGGAACCTTCATCATCGGAATCGTCATTAGACTCGAACACCACCGCCGATTCGGACGGCGACGTGGGCCTCTTCGCTGGCGACTTGGGCTTGAGTGCGGGCTTCGACGGCGTAGCAGTACGCCTGGACGTGTGCTCCTGCGCGACCTTGTCACCTCCGTCGTGCTCATCCAGGCTGCGGCTCGCCTCGAACTCACGTTGTTTCTGCATGCGGGTCTTGTGAGCCACAGGTGCTAGGGGAGGAACCTCTTCCTCCTCCCCGTCGCTGTCGGAGGAGTCTCCCTTGGACTCTTCCTCTAGTTCCTGAGGAACCTCTTCATCGAGCGGAGGGATCCAGCCGTCCAACACCTGAAAAAGCTGAGAACCACCACGAGTAAAACACCAGACGTGGAGACTGAGAACTGAGGTATGGACATAGCGACTGGGAAGAGAACTTACTGTAGGGGCTTCATTCTTCACAGGAGTGTACGGGGCGAGCTCGACCGCCACGCTGGTGAACTCTACATCGATGATCTTCTTCAGGGTGGCTTTGTAGTCCTCGGCCTCCCATGATTGCTTGCTGGTCTGGGATGGGTCATGCTTCCCGCTGTATTCATACATCCAGTGCGGCCGAGCCGCCAGCGGAACCAGGCGCCGCCCGAGCCAGCAGTTGTAGAGGTTGATCGGTATCAACCCCTGGTCCTCCAGCTTCTGGATCTGGTCCATCATTTCCGTGACGGCCATCCGCTGATCTTCGGGAAGCTTCTTCGGCACCAGGCGGCGAGGCTCGCTCCTCTTGGCGACGAATTTGGGAAGCGCCACCTCGCCGGAGGGACTGGATTCTTTTACATAGAACTACCTCTTATTCCACTCGCTGGCGGCCTTCTTCGGCAGGAGGAGCTTGACGAAATTGGCCTTCGGCTTCAGTTGGAATGTGATGCCACCTGCGGCCAACATCGAACCACCGGACGCCTCGCGCCCAATGCGGCCGTGGAAGAGCTCCAACCACAGCGAGAAGTATGGCCTGCATCCAAGATAGCATTCACAGAAGGCGACGAAGATCGCCAGCTGCTCGATGTTGTGCGGACCGAGATCTGATGGCTTGATCGCGTAATACACGCAGAAGCGGCGAAAAAAGAGTGAAGTGGGGAATCCCAGACCCCTCTCAAGATGGCTAGGGAAGCAGATGAATTCACCGAGTCACGGCTTCGGCTCGGTCTTGGATGAGGGGGGAACCCGCCAGTTCCCCTTGCGGAGTACTCTGGCATCCTCGAAGGATTTAAGCTGGGCTATGGTACACTTGGATTTTTCCCATGAGCCTTTGGGAGGCGCCATCGAGTAGGATGTGGAATCGCATGACGCGGAAAAAACAAGTCGGAAGGATGAAGGCAGGGAGATTGGAGACAAGAAGAACGAATGAGGAAGAATGAAGAATGCAGAGAAGGTTTGCAGAGCTGAACCATCACTCCCCTTATATGGGAACGTCACCCGCCAAAGTCAGGATAACCGTTACTCACGGTAATTGCGCTGAAGTTACCATTGGAAATTCCAACAGATAGTTTGACCAGATTTGACGGTACAACTCCTTTATTTCACCCGCTACCCGCCAGGCTTTTCCACTCGCCGGAACGACGACTTGGTAGCGGTAACACTCATTGGGGGTGGCGAATGGAAACATGGGGAAATTCTCCTTGCTTCTGATGGAGTCCATCGCCGATTCGACTGGACGCCCGAATTGGGCTCGCCTACTCTGAACGCCAAAGGGACGCTTGGGCCTGCATCAACGATGGCCTCGGGGACTACTGATGGGGATATGCCAAAGGGGGTATGCCCAGCAGGACATTCAGATTGGGCCGAAAGGCCTGCGAGTGCGCCTGGAGGATGGCGACTGGACTACAACGAAAGAAGAAGCCCGGCGACTGGCGACTGGCGACTGGAGGCCCAGGAGCGTAACAGAGGCCCAGTCGGATTAGGTCAAAACCTCCGAATCCTTATCTTGTTCGGTGGTAGCTTGTAAACCCTAGCGAGGTGCTTCATATATAAACCTCCCTAGGGTATCCTAGAGACTTACGTTCCATCATACACCCCCTAAAGCGACTCGCTGCATAGCCGCCGAGCTCGCCACCCTTGTAACTCGCTCTCTAATAATCTAATCTAGCAGGAGTAGGTCTTTACCCTCCGGGGGGCCGAACCTAGGTAAACCCATGTGCATCTGCCCCCATCTCGCACCGCAGATGGCCGCCAACTCTTCCTCACGAAACACTCAATCGCTGCCAATGGCAGCGACTGCCGTGGCCATTTGCACGACAATTTTCATAAAAACTAGCTTCCCCAAGCTTAGACTTTTCCATAGCATTAGCAAAAATGGTGTCCAAAGAGTTCATACTAACAACATTGCTATTAGCATGCAAATAAAGTTCCATAGGTTTTTTAATTTTCTCTTCAAACACTTCATGTCCTAACTCAAGATAAATACTATAAGCTCTAATTTTGTTGTTGTTTTCCATTAAGCCTAACTAGTGAAAACAAGAAACAAAAAGTCAAAATTGCAGAATCTAAAGGAGATAACTTCGAGCACTCACACCGGAAGATGTGAGTACATTTTACCTTACCTCCCCGGCAACGGCGCTAGAAAATACTTGCTGGCGCGTGGTTGACGTGGGAGCTTCTTCTTGTTCTTCAGTCTCCGGCAACGGCGCCAGAAAATATCTTGATGTCTATGCACTTCTATTCTTGTAGACAATTGTTGGGCCTCCAAGTGTAGAGGTTTGTAGACAGCAGCAAGTTTTCCCTTAAGTGGATCACCCAAAGTTTATCGAACTCAGGGAGGAAGTGGTCAAAGGTTTTCCCTCTCAAGCAACCCTGCAATCAAGATACAAGAAGTCTCTTGTGTCCCCAACACACCCAATACACTTGTCAGGTGTATAGGTGCACTAGTTCGGCGAAGAGATAGTAAAATACAAGTGGTATGGATAATTATAAGTGGTAACGGTGATAGAAAATAGCTTGATGGCATGGAAAAGACTAAAGGAAAACTGAAATAAAGATGGAAGCAAGCAAACATGTAACAGATCTAATTGCAAACGGTGTCTCAATGCTTAGAAACAAGGCCTAGGGATCATACTTTCACTAGTGAACACTCTCATATAAATATATTCTTTTTTATGATACTGCTCTTAACTACTCTCCAGTGGGACACTCTAATCCATGGTAGGGCTATAACAACACACCTCAAAGTTCATCTTCCCCATCTAGATAACCCCACCCTGTCACCTTGAGCTCTAGATGGTTCCAACAAACACCACAATTTCATAGAAACATCCAACTCCAAATATAACTCATAACAAGTGATTGTAATCTCTAGCCTAAGTGCCACCATGGTGTGCACCCGGTCACTTTCACACACATGGGGAGAGCAGAGATCTATTAAAGCACTTGAGTAGCAAGGTAGATCTACTTGATTACAAAGCTCATGATCACAATATGATCATGCATAGAGAGAGAGAGAGATGAACACATAGCTACCGGTAGAACCCTTAGCCTCGAGAGAGAACTACTCCCTCCTCATCATGGGAATCAGCAATGGTGATGGAGATGGTGGTGGAGATTGATGGAGATGGCTCCGGGGGCACTTCCCCGTCCCGGCAGGGTGCCGGAACAGAGACTTTTTGTCCCGTGAATCTCCCCTTCGGTGGCGGCGGCGCTGCAGAACTTTTCGTGGCTGGAGGCTTGACTATTTAGGGTTTATGCATCGGAAGGCTCTTATAGGCGAGAGGGGATACCGAGGGGTGCCGGAGGGCCCCACACCACCCCCTGGCGTAGCCTGGCCTGGCCCGCGCCACCAAGTGGTGTGGCCAGCCCCTGGCCCCTCTCCGTCTCATCTTCTAGCTCCATGAGTCTTCCGGTAAAATATTGACTTTGGCTTTTGTCTGGTCCAATTCCAAGAATATTGATTTGCTAACTTTCCTAGAACCGAAAACAGCAGAAAACATGCAACTGGCACTGTGGCACTTATTAATAGGTTAGTCCAAGTTGCTATGTCTCAGTGCCACAGTGCCAGTTGCGTGTTTTCTGCTGGTTTTGGTTCCAGGCAATTCAGAAAATGAATATTCTCGGAATTGGACAGGACAAAAGCCAAAGTCAGTATTTCACCGAGGGGGACATGGAGGCAGAAGACGAGACGGAGAGGGGCCAGAGGCCGGCCACACCACCTGGTCGTGTGGTTAGGCCTAACCCGCGCCAGGGGGCGGTGTGGCCGCCTAGGGCACCCCCTCGGCCTCCCCTTTTGCCTACATACCGCCTCTGATACAGAAACCCTAAGGACGAGAGCCTCCGGCCACGAAAAGTTCCGCAGCGCTGCCGCCACCAAAGGGGCGATTCGGGGGACAGAAAGTATCTGTTGCGGCACCCTGCCGGGACGGGGAAGTGCCCCCGGAGGCATCTCCATCGATCTCCACCACCATCTCCATCGCCGTTGCTGATTCGCATGATGATGAGGGAGTAGTTCTTCCTCGAGGCTAAGGGTTCTAACGGTAGCTATGTGTTCATCTGTCTCTATGCATGATCATATTGTGATCATGAGCTTTATAATCAAGTAGATCTACCTTGCTACTCAAGTGCTTTAATGAATCTCTGCTTATCCCCACGTGTGTGAAGTTGACAGTGTGCACACCATGGTGGCACTTAGGCTAGAGATTACAAATACTTGTTATGAGTTATATTTGGAGTTGGGTGTCTCTATGAAATTGTGGTGTTTATTGGAACCATCTAGCGCTCAAGGTGACAGTGTGGGGTTATCTAGATGGGGAAAGCGAACTTTGAGGAGTGCTGTTATAGCCCTACCATGGATTAGATCTCTCCATCTCTGGGGCAACAACATTCTTCTTGGTAGCATAAACCTCAGAATAGATCTCTTCTTGACGCTTGGTGTGGAAGAAAGGATCCTGAGCCAGGCGGTCACGAGGAACACTGTAGGGATCAATCTTGTGAAACTCCTCATACGCAAGTTGTGGCCAGGATGAGATCTTCTTCTTGCTCGAATCAGGCCTAGAGGCGGTCTTCTTTTGACTGGCCAGAATAGGTCTTTTACCTTCAGCACCAGTAGCACGACGCTCAGCAGCAGCCCTCTGATGAGCAGTCTGACTAGGAGGGCGCAAGACCTCAAGATCATCCTCATCAATCTCAGACGGCCCACGAGAAGGAGCACGAGACCGCTTGGATTTGCCACGGGAACCACCTTGCCCTGAGAAGAAAGCAAGTAGAAGGGAGGGCATAAGGGATAAGTGCACAAGGCCAAAGGAAAAGAAAAACAAACAAGTTAGACTAGATTGATAGAGTACACAGGCAGAGATCAAAACAGAGGTGCATCGGAAGTTCTGCCTGGCGGCCGGAAGTACCGGTCGTGCCCCCAGCGGTAGTACCGGTGAAGAGGACCCCGCCGGTAGTACCTGCCGAGCCTTACCGGTAGTACCGGTCAGGGCATGAGCAGGGCAGTTTGACTGGAACTCACAGATTTACGAAACTAGATGCACCAAAGGTTGAAATCTAGACAATGTACTGGGGAATCAGGTCTACGACCGAATCCTAGCCCTACCAAGATCCCCCAAAGCAGTTCTAGCCAAAGAAGGGCCCTAGACATGGCATGCCCTACTCAAGCGCAAGAAGTGACCCGATCTCCATGAATGGAGTATGAGAGGAGCAAATACCAGGGTCCATGGTGGGAGATCGAGGTGGGGAAGAATCCCACAAAGCCGATCTGAGGAGGGACGACCGGAATCGGTGTGGCCGGCAGCGACACCGTGGAGCGCTCCTTGAGGACGCGAGTTGTTAAGATGGGGTCAGGGGGCAAGTGGGGAAGAAGACCCCGTGCCCCTGGCCCGTCACTTAAAGGGGCCTCACTCGACCGGTAGTTCCGGCCTAGTACCGGCCAAGGGCCGGAACTACCAATGACACCGGAAGTTCAGGATGGAGCGGTATTTCTGGTCAGAGCGTAATTTCTGAGAAATTTGGCCCTGGCTGGTAGTACCGACTGCGGCCAGAACTACCGGTGAGTCCCAAGAAAAGCGCTCCAGATTTTGACTATCAAGAGAGTGACCTTGTGCAGGAAAAATAGGGTTAAGAGGAGGAGAAAAGGCTTGGGATATAAGGCACAAACTGAGAATAAATGACAAAATAAGATCCAACAACGACAACCAAAAACATAGAAAACGAAGGGGAAACAAACAAAACAATGTCGATGGCCTAGGCCACCATATATGAGTATATTTGGCTTGATAGCGCGAAGATGTATCTTGGGTTCATTACCAAAACTCATCATTTAAGCTCATTTTGTCTCCTTGAGAGACCATAGAGGATGAATACATTAATATGTGCATAATAGGAGGAGTGTTGGTTAATATGAGGAACTACACTCCCCCTAAAACCATGCGTACATCCAAACATGATATTCTTTGAGACCCGGGTAGGTGTGCAAGATACTCAAGCCATGTTGCTTGAATCAATGATATTTAGTTCATGCCTCAACTCTCGGAACCTTGCGTCATCAAGTGGCTTCGTGAAAAGATCTGCAAGATTGGCCTTGGTAGGAACATACTCCAAAGAAATGTCTCCTCTTGCAACATGACCCCGAATGAAATGCTGACAAATCTCAATGTGCTTGGTATTGTTGTGTTGAACCGGGTTGTGAGCAATAGCAATGACACTCTCATTGTCATAAAGAAGTGGCACCTTGTTGAAAGAGAGTCCAAAATCCTTCAAGGTTTGCTTCATCCATAGCAATTGAGCACAACAACTTGCGGCGGATATGTACTCAGCTTCGGCGGTGGACATGGACACACAGTTTTGCTTCTTCGAGGACCAACATGAAGGGAATATGCCCGAGAGGCAATAATAAAGTGGTTATTATCTTATTCCATGTTTATTATAAATGTTTATTTTGCATGCTATAATTGTATTAATTGGAAACATTAAAACATGTGTGTATAATAAACAAAATACAAAGTTCCTAGTAATGCCTCTCATATAAACTAGCTCGTTGATTACCAAGATGATCAAGGTTTCCTGATCATGGACATTGGATGTTGTTAATAACAAGGTCACAACATTGGTGGAATGATGTGATGAACATTCATCCAAAGTATAGCATTACGATCAAAGTCATTATGTTTATATTGCTATAACATCATACGAAGTAATCTTAGTCCTTAGACCATGAGATCATGTTAATTGCTAACACCGGAAGAGTATCTTGATAACATCAAACGTCACACCGTAACAGGGTGACTATAAAGGTGGGTTTAGTGCTACGAAGGTGTTATGTTGAGGTTCATGGATCAAGAGTGGGATTTGTCCATCCTGATGATGGATAGATATACTCTGGGCCCTCTCGGTGATATCACATTGAAATAGCTTGTAAGCAAGTGATGTGATCACTAGAATGTTATATCACGGGAACGAGAAAAGAGTGCTTGTCGGTAACGAGATCAAACTAGGTATTTGGATGCCAATGATGGAATCTCGGACATGTAATATATCGTGAGACAAAGGGATTTAGTTATGACGTTAAAGGTTCACACGATCATAAGAGTCATCGTTGAATATGTGGGAGTCAGTACGGTTCTCCAGGTCCTGCTGCTGATTATTGATCGGAGAGGGGTCTCGATCCTGTCTGCATTATTCGCGAACCGTAGGGTGACACACTTAAGGGATACCAACACCATTTGGAGCAAATATGTTTCAGATAAAGATTTAAGAAAGCGCTGGAATTATTTCAATAGACACCGAAACTGTTTCGGGTGAAATTGCTGAAATTGGTTCTGCATGTAATATTGAAATGTTGCACGGGGTTTTAGGTGAATGTTTGTTAATTAAAGTAATTAACAAAATTCTGAATAAAATCAATAAAAGAGTTTTATTAAATGAGAGAGCATTAAATTTGGAGAAATTTAATGCATTTAAAGTGGCGACTTTAAAAGAGAATGTGAAGGGGCAAATTTATGTGGAGGGAGTTACCACCACATGAATGAGGAGGTGAGGGGTCACCCCTTGGGGCGCCGGCCATGGGGAGGGGTACCCTCCCCTCCTCCTATAAAAGGCCCCCCTCTCACACCTTCATACTCACACCTCCTCGTGAAGGATCTCTCTCCCCCTCTAGTATTATTCCCCCATGGTCTCAGATTAGCGAGATACATGTTCCTAGTGGCTTTATATGGAAAGGAGTTGCTGCTTTCGCTGCTTTGCTGGAGCGAGGGACGGAGGTTGTTGGGGTACCGGACATGTGTGCGATCACGGATGCACTGCTGCTTTGCGGTGCTAGACTTGGTGGTGCTAGACTTGCTGAAGCTGGATCTGATGGACGTGCTGGAGCCGGACCTGCTGGACTTCATCACGACCTTGAGATCGGCAAGTGTACGACTACATCATCCACGAGTTCCAACTTGTTAACAAAGCTTTGTTGTCTTTGAGGGTAAGTTCTCTATGGATGTATATCCACCCATTGCTTGTATCTAGTAGATAGATCTTGGCGTATAGTTCCCATCGTAGGAATTTTTTTGTTTTCTATGCTGCAAAGCCCAACACAACACACCAATGATCTTCCAAGAAATTGATAAGCACCGGAGATTGACTTCCTTTCCACTTTGTCTCCTGCCCAATCTGTGTCCATGTATCCAATGAGGTCAAAGCTGGTTCCCTTGGGGTACTACATCCCAAAGTTAGGGGTATGAACCAAATATCGGTGGCATAGTGGGATGAAGCGGCCCGGACCAACCTTACATGTCATCGTACATGAGACCGGTTCCACGACTGACATGCAACTAGTTTTGCATAAGTGGCTAGCGGGTGTCCGTCTCTCCTACTATAGTTAATATCTGATTTACAACGAGTTGCTAATAACTTGGTTATCCTTGTTGTGGTTCATGTTCGTAGGTAAGACGGGTTCTATCTCCGAAATCCCTAAGCCATGTAAAACTTGCAATTGATAAATTAGAGGCGTCTAGTTTAGATCGTTGTTGGGCTAGTGTCTTGATATGGTATTGTTGTAAGTAGATGTATGATAGATACTCTTACAACACACTTAACGTGTAAGTTCCATAGACCTTGGCCTTACACACAAAGGAATGATAGAGATCATACCATGATGCAAATGATATAGATCAAATGCATGGACCATATCATCTCACTTTACACATTAGATGTTTGCATCTTATACTGCTAGTTTGGCACTTTTGGTAGCATTGTAAGATGATCCCTCATTTAGATATCAAGATAAAATGTGTTCTTCCTTCAGTATGCACCATTCTATGAATCATGTTTCGAGACATCACGTGATGATCGGGTGTACTTGACTCCACGCTTTCATACAACAGGTGTAAGACAATTTTACACACGCGGAATACTAAGGTTCTTACTTGACGAGCCTGGCATGTACATACATGGCCTCAGAACACGGACCGAAAGGTTAAGCATGAGACATATAGTTGATATGATGCCCATATTGATGCTCGCCTTTGAGGCTACACCGACTCACGTGATGTTCGGACTTGGTGTAGTGGATTTGGTTCATGTAATCACCAAAAAGGCACGAGGGATGTTGTTTTTGAGTGGGAGTTCATTAGTAATTTGGATTAGTCGAACTCAATTTGTCATAAACTAAATTGAAGTGAATTTGCATAATTTGTTGTAGTCATTGGCGTCTGTTCAGTACCTTATGCTTAGTTTTAATTGAGATAATAGAACTATAGAATTCTGGATATTTACTTTATGAACTGGTATTGTATTGTTTTGAATGTCAATTTAAAGTTTATAAGTCCTATTGCAAACTTTTAGCAAACTCTATTTACTCCGTGAAGTTTAATAAGTAGTATTAAATCAAGAGTAAGAATTCCAATGTTAGTATGTAAAGTATCATGTTTGCCTCCATGATTATTGATATTCAAAAGTTGTTTTAATATCAAGATTATATAAGAGCTGAAAATTTGTTTCAGAAACCATCATGTGTGGAAGATAGTGTGATATCTGAAACAATGTTTTTGGTTGCATTATGATAGAGTATAATTTAGCAAAATACATGTTCTCATATTGTATGAGAATTTGTGAAGGATGGAGATTCTAAGCATCCGAATCTCCCAAAAAGGTTTTGGGAACTAACATTATACTCGTGATTCTTCCTTACAGGCTATAGTAGCTTGATCATGAAAGTTGTCATGATAAGGATGAATAGAAGATGTAAGTACAATGTTTACTACACTAATAGATTACTAAAGAATGGATTTTTGAAAGAACACCAAACATTTGATGATGGTGATCCACTTCAAAGTGCAAGTTCAAAGGTGTTAGTATTTGACTATATACACTTTGTACTATGTGTCATGTGAATGACACCACTATTGATGTTGATAGATTCTTTTAAAAGAAAAGGAATTGTTGAAAGAGAATCTATAAAATATTTGGCAGAAAAGAAAAGGTTGGAGATGTCCAACTTAGGTATATAGAAGATATACATCTTATGGCTGTATTCCTTGCTTGTTAAACAATGTGGTTCTGAGGTATTGGATATCGGTATTGGATACCGAATTGGTTGGTATGAAGTGTCATACAGGACAACGCAATTCATGAACTGCAATGGCCTAAGTAACTAGCAAGAGAATACGTGATGATGTTCATCGAAAACAAATAAAGTGTTATTGTGTTTTTCGTTGTCGTCAAACCTAGCCTTCAAGATTTGTTTTAATAATTGTTATTTTGTTCCGGTATTATGAGAACAATGGTTGTTCAAATAATTACCGTATTCCATAATGGATGGATGAACTTTTACAAGTCTAGTGGGAGAAATCACATCCATAAACACTGTTGCTAAAATGTCGCAAGACAAATGATTGAAAGATCACTTATGAAGTGACATCATTGTTTAAATTATATTGGAAAGAAAATATGAAGAAACTCCATGTTGATGGATTTTTGGAGTCTTCGATTTTGATCAACTGACACTTGTGAGACTTTCCTTGAGATAATTGAAACTCCGTTCATAGGCCAAAGAGGAATGGATGACTAGCTTATTGGAAATTGTGCATGCTGATGTATATCGTCCATTATATGTAGCAATATGCGATGGATCTTTTTGCTTCATATGCTTTCTCTAGAAATTTGAGTGAATATATCTATATATTTACTTAATAAGGAAGAAGTATGAAACATTTGAAAATTGTTGAAAGACTTTCAAGATGAAGTGGAAAATCATTGTAACAAGAAAATAAAGAGTTTATGATTCAATCATAAAGGAAGATATTTGAGTTACATGTTTAGCAAAAACACCTAAGATTTGAGAAATTGTTCCATGATTTGTGTTTCCCGATAAACCATAGGAGTATGGCATATTCGAGAGATGAAATAAAACCATGTTTGACATGGTAAGATCAAAGGTGTCATTTATAAAACTGCCATTATGTTTTAAGGATTGAAGCTTTAGAGACTACCGCCTTTACACTAAAAAGAGCACCATCGTGATCCGTTGAAATGACACCATATAAGTTATGATTTGGGATAAAACCCGAATTGTCTTTTCTTAAATTTTGGTATGATATGCATAAGTAAAATGTTTACAACCAAAGTTGGATAAGCACGTCTTTGTAGGTTATCCCAAAGAATTTGTTGGGAATTTCTCCATAACACCGAGGACAAAAGAGTTTGTTATTTGGAACGTCAAGTTTCTTGAGAAGGAATTTTTCGCGAAAAGTTAAGTGGGAGGACAATGGAACTTTGGTAAGGTTGTTGAACCTTAGCTATATGTGCTAAGTAGCGCAGCGCCGGAAAGTGTCCCGGTGGCGGCCACAATGCTCATGGCTCCCGTGTGATCCCGGAGATTAGAGTTCCTATTGAACCGTGTGGGTTAGTAAGAATCAAATAGTGTGATTTGATAAACAAGTTGTTATTGTTTTGACAATGATGAACCGACTACATGCAAATAAGCGATGATGGGCCCTGACTCCATAAAATGACTAGAAGTCATAGAATCCGTGATAGTATCCATACACGAGAAATCAAGTTTCTAAACTTGGAAGACCCTCTGAAAAGGCGTAAAGCCTATCAGTCGTGTTTGGATCTATAAAGAAATAGACATGGATGTTTAACATCTATGAAATAGTCGACATGTCGGAAAGAAGTTTACGACAATCTTCAAGGAGTTGACTATGACAAGATTTGATCTTTCACAGTGATATTTAGTCTTGATGGATTAATGTAGCAACCACTACATATAATTTGGTATATGGTAGTTGAATAAACAAAACAAGGTTCTTCTAATAGAATGGTTACCTAGGACATGTACAAGACACAGTACGAAGGGTTTTGTTAATTCAAAGGGTGCTAAAAGGGTGTGCAAACTTCAATAGTTGAAGTAAGCATAGCGGAGTTGGAATCTTCACCATGATAAAACTGTTAAAAGAGTTTAAATTCATCGGAGATGATGAAGATGCTTGCATTTGCAAGAAATTAAGTGGGAGCGCTGAGACATATTTCTAATACATTATGTAGAGAACATATTGTTGATTGGAAATGATGTATCTTGTATTGACACAAGTTAATAATTTCATTAAAATAAGATTTCGATGAAAGACTTGGGCAAACCCGGAATATTTGGCATCAATATCTATATGGATAGATTGAGGCGCTAATATGGTTGTGCCAGACATACATATATGAGATATTGAAAGGGTTCAATATGGAAACAACAAGAAAGGTTCTTGCTGCATGGAAATGATTGTATCAAGATTCAAGTGTTTTCAACACTTGGTGAGTAAAATCACATGAAGATTTTGATCGATTATACCATGATATATATATATCCAGAATGTCCTATGCTCTAAATGTTAGGAGCACATACCAGAATGATTCATAAAATGATCATTGGACAATAGTAAAGATATTCTTATGAGCTTTGGAAGAACTAAGAATATATCATGTATAAGTGACAAATAGTTAAAGGTAGTTCATTGTAAAGTGTTACATTGATACTAGTTTTGTCACAAGATACAAATTAAATTTATATCAATTTAGACTATGGGTGGCACAATGTAATGGAAAGGATGTTCCATGATGTATTTGGATGAGTTCCAAAGTTGAGACATTGTGACGGATACTACAACAAAAGGCTAAGTATATAACTGCTATAGTAGCAGCAAAGGAGGGCATTTGTGTTAAGTAGTTTGTTATCAAACTAGGTGTGGTTCAAAGTGGGCTAATACTATGAAGATATATTATATGACAATAATATCAACATGTTTTAACCCAAACGAACTAAAGGTCTCACCAAAGGACCAAATTTATACAATGCCATCTCATTTGAGAATGAGTGATGCATAGAGACGCAAAGACATGCAAATACACACGGACCTGAAAGTGCCAGATCCAGAAATTATGTTAACCACTAGCAAACACGTAGGGTGACACACTTAAGGGATACCGACACCATTTGGAGCAAATATGTTTCAGATAAAGATTTAAGAAAGCGCTGGAATTATTTCAATAGACACCGAAACTGTTTCGGGTGAAATTGCTGAAATTGGCTCTGCATGTAATATTGAAATGTTGCAGGGGGTTTTATGTGAATATTTGTTAATTAAAGTAATTAACAAAATTCTGAATAAAATCAATAAAATAGTTTTATTAAATGAGAGAGCATTAAATTTGGAGAAATTTAATGCGTTTAAAGTGGAGACTTTAAAAGAGAATGTGAAGGGGAAAATTTATGTGGAGGGAGTTACCACCACATGAATGAGGAGGTGAGGGGTCACCCCTTGGGGCGCCGGCCATGGGGAGGGGTACCCTCCCCTCCTCCTATAAAAGGCCCCCTCTCACACCTTCATACACACACGTCCTCGTGAAGGATCTCTCTCCCCCTCTAGTGTATTCCCCCATGGTCTCGGATTAGCGAGATACATGTTCCCGGTGGCTTTATCTGGAAAGGAGTTGCTGCTTCCGCTGCTTTGCTGGAGCGAGGGATGGAGATTGTCGGGGTACCGGATGTGTGTGCGATCATGGATGCACCGCTGCTTTGCGGTGCTAGACTTGGTGGTGCTGGACTTGCTGGAGCTGGATCTGATGGATGTGCTGGAGCCGGACCTGCTGGACTTCATCACGATCTTGAGATCGGCAAGTGTACGACTACATCATCCACGAGTTCCAACTCGTTAACAAAGCTTTGTTGTCTTTGAGGGTAAGTTCTCTATGGATGTATATCCACCCGTTGCTTGTATCTAGTAGATAGATCTTGGCGTATAGTTCCCATCGTAGGAATTTTTTTGTTTTCTATGCTGCGAACCCCAACACAACACACCAATGATCTTCCAAGAAATTGATAAGCACCGGAGGTTGACTTCCTTTCCACTTTGTGTCCTGCCCAATCCGAGTCCATGTATCTAATGAGGTCAAAGCTGGCTCCCTTGGGGTACTACAGCCCAAAGTTAGGGGTATGAACCAAATATCGAAAGATTCTCTTGACCGCCACCATGTGGCTTTCCTTTGGTCCGGCTTGGAATCTTGCACACATACCCACACTCAACATAATTTCCGGTCGGGATGCACAAAGATAGAGCAAAGAACCAATCATCGAGCGATAAAGCTTTTGATACACATCCTTACCCTTGGGATTGAGATCAAGATTAACCTTTGTGGGCATGGGAGTTTTGACTCCATTTACTTGATCAAGGTTGAACTTCTTGAGCATATCTTGGACATATTTAGCTTGATTGACGAAAGTCCCTTTCCTCAATTGTTTGACTTCAAAGTCAAGAAAGAATTCCAACTCCCCCATCATAAACATCTCAAAGCGGTCGGTCATGAGCTTAGGAAAATACTCATTAAAAGCTTTGTTAGTAGACCCAAAGATAATGTCATCAACATAGAATTTTGCAAATGAACAAGTTTCCTCCAACTTTCTTAGTAAAAAGAGTGGGATCAATGAGGCCTACTTTGAAACCAGGGTCTAACAAAAGCTCTCTAAGGCACTCATACCACGCACGTGGGGCTTGTTTGAGACCATATAGTGCCTTACCGAGTTTGTAGACATGGTCCAGGAAGAGGGGATCCTCAAAGCCCAGAGGTTGCTTGACATACACCAACTCTTTTAAGGGACCATTAAGAAAAGCACTCTTAACATCCATTTGTTGCAATTTAAAGTTATGATGGGTAGCATACGCAAGAAGCATGTGAATGGATTCTAGATGAGAAACAGGAGCATAAGTTTCACCATAGTCTATGCCCTCAACTTGAGAGTATCCTTGGGCAACTAACCTTGCTTTGTTGCGGACGACTATACCATTCGCATCCCTCTTGTTCTTGAAGATCCACTTGGTCCCAATCACATTTTGACAATCTTTGAGTCTCTTCACAAGTGACCACACCTTGTTTCTATTTAAGTTGTGGAGTTCTTCATTCATAGCGTCAAGCCAATCATCATCTTCAAGAGCTCCGAAGACCTTTTGGGGCTCAACATGAGAAATAAATGCATGATGAGAACTAAAAGAGGTTAGTTGTCTCCTAGTAGTGGAGACCCTATTGAGATCTCCATAAACATTATCAAGGATACGGCCATCTTCGATGAGCTTGGCGAGACGGTATGCTTGACAGCGAGCTTGGGTCTCAAGACGAGATTCATGAGCAACCACTTGGTCATCACCATGGTTCGAGTCCTCGCCTTGACTATATGCACGAACTTGATCACTATCTTCATCAACATCAACCGAAGGAGAGACATCATCATTTGGTGGAGAGACATTAGCTTGGCCTTGGTCATTGTTATATTGACCTTCTTCAACTTGACCTTGAGCATCATTGACATGACGAGCTTCACTATCTTGGTGAGGTGGAGCTTGATCGGCATGAGGTAGACTTGATCTTGGAGAGTCGTGGACATGAAGAGCTTGGAGAACCTTGAGAAGCAATAAGTTGACCTTGAGGTGCAAGATGGTCTTGTGAGAGTGAAGGCTCTGCTTGAGTGGAGCTTGGTTCTTCTCCTTCGGCCATAAGGAGATCCTCAATGGGGTGGAAGAAACCCACACCCATTCTTCTGATGGCTTGGGGAGGGATTTCATCACTTGGATCACGAACACCGTCTTGCCACACAAGAGACTCATGATCTTCATCAAACTCGACATTGCTAGATTCTTCAACCCTTCCCGTTGCTTTGTTGTAGACTCTATAGGCATGGGATTGATTTGAGTACCCAACAAAGATCCCTTCTTGAGCCCTAGACTCAAACTTCGACAAGCGGACACCTTTCTTGAGGAGGAAACATCTACAACCAAACACCCGGAAGTACTTGACATTTGGCTTGTGACCGGTGAAAAGTTCATATGGAGTCTTGTTCTTCTTCTTGCGTAGGTAGAGGCGATTGGTTGCATGGCAAGCGGTTGAGATGGCTTCGGCCCAAAAGTTATATGGTGACTTGAATTCCGCCAACATGGTCCAGGCCACATCCATCAAAGTACGGTTCTTCCTTTCAGCAACACCATTTTGTTGAGGGGTGTAAGGAGTTGAATATTGATGTTTGATCCCCTCATCACTAAGAAACTCATCCAATGTGTAGTTCTTGAATTTGGTGCCATTGTCACTTCTAATGGTGAGGATGGTAACATTGAGTTTCTATTGCACTTGATTGGCAAAGTCGATGACGGTTTGTTGAGTCTTGCTATTGAACTTTAAGAAGTAGACCCAAGTGTATCTTGAGAAGTCATCAACAATTACCAAACAATACTTCTTCCTGCCAAAGCTATCATGAGAGGAAGTCCCAAAGAGATCCATGTGGAGACGCTCCAAGCACCATTCGGTGGTGATTTGATTAAGGATCTTGTGAGGCTTCTCATGCATCTTCCCTTCAATACAAGCCCTGCACACACGATCTTTGGCAAAGGAAATGCCTTTTAGTCCAAGGACGTGGCCCCCCGTGTAGAGACTTTGCAAAGCCTTCATGTTTACATGGGCTAGGCGGTGATGCCACAACCAGCCCACGTAGGCTTTCGCATAGAGACATATAGCATGTGTAGATGGCTTTCCGGAGAAATTCACTACATATAAGTCATTCTCTACGTATCCAACAAAAGCCACCATGAGAGACTTTCTCCACATGAGGACCACCGAGTGATCATTAAAGAAAGATGAAAGACCCATGACAGCAAGAGCACGAACGTAAAGGAGATTGTAACCAAGGGTTTTTACAAGCATTACATTAACCAAGGATACATTCGGGGTTACTACCACCTTACCAAAACCCAATACCTCAGAGCTTCTTTTATCACCGTAGGAGACCATAGTATTGGCAAAATTTGGCCTAATCTCTGACATGATAGACTTGCTTCCGGTCATATGGCTTGTAGCTCCACTATCAAGCACCCATTTTGCACCACCGGAAGCAAAGTCCTACAAGAAAATCAAGCTTTGGTTTTAGGTACCTATTTTGCAATGGGTCCCCTTTTGTTAATCACAAGGGTCTTAGGTACCCAAATGTTCCAATGATAATCATGAGTGTAAGATGTGCCAATGTACTTAGCATAAACATGACCATCAAAAGATTTGCAAAGAATGTAAGAAGGATTGTTCTTCCCTGCAAATTTATCACTTTGCACAAAGGTAGAATCAAGAGAGGATACTTGAGCAAGGCTCTTGTTCTTCTTCTTTTTCTTGTTCCTCTTCTTGTTCTTCTTTTTGAAGGCAACTTTCCCTTTTGCAAGTTGGTCTTTCAACATCTTGTTCTCCTCAACAAGATTCTCATGCTTGCAACAAGGGTTAGAAGAGCAAGGCAAATGTACAATAGGCGTAGCGGAAGACTTTGAATGTTCATTGTTTGATTGAGTTTGAAGTCGCTCATGAGCCTCAAAGAGACTTGAGAATTTACTCTCCAAGGGATGATGTTCATCCTTGAGTTTCTCAAAATCCTTAAGGCATTCATGACCAACACCAAACTCAACCTTTTCATTTTAAGGCCATTCAATGAAGCAATAGCATGATATCGTTCTTTAACAAGTTGCGTTATGAAGGCATTATGGTCATCAACAAGTTTAGCCACACTTTCCTCAAGAGTTATTCTCATGTTATGTTCATCTTCAAGGGATTGAGATAGAGAGGTAATCTCATTGGCAGCCTCTCTCTCATTTTTACCTAGCATGTCAATAACTTCTTATTTCTCATCTAGCATTTCCCTAGCATGGTCAAGTTGGTTTACAAGTGTTTCAAAGCACATTCTAGTATCATCATCTAGATGCTTCATGGATTCACACATGCTCACCATCTCTTTATTAACCTCTAAACCTTCTAGATCATGCAAGGGAAGTTCATTTGGGGGAGACTTGGAAGAGGGAGTTACCTTGGTGGCCTTAGCCATGAGACACTTTTGGTTGTGGTTGGTGATGTTCTCATTTGGAGAGTCGAAGAGAGACACTCGTGGGGTAGATGAAGTAGCAATAGCGACAACTCCCACGATCTCTCCACCTTGACCTTCACTCTCATCATCATCACCCGAGAAGTACTCTTCATGGACAGCCATCGTCATTTCCTTGTTAGGAAGGTTCTTGTTGTGGAAGTTCTTGTTCAAGGGGTGAGGAGGTCTTGGCTTGCTCTTGCGAATGAGGCGGCCTCCGTTGTCTTCTCTATTCTCGAAGGGGCATTGAGCTACAAAGTGACTCTTGTCGTTGCAATTGTAGCAAGATCTTGCCTTTGGAGCCTTCATGGTTGAGTTGAATCTTGGGTTGTCCCTTGACCTTGACTTCATGCCTGGTTTGTTCCAAAACGCCCTTGATGCTAGAGCCAAGTGCTCATTGAAAGCATATTTGATGTCCTCTTGAGACCACTCACTAGAGTTATCGTCTTCATCAACTTACACCACTTGAGCTTTCAAGGCAAGGTTCAACTTTTGAGACCCATAAGCACGAGCACGAGATGACTCTGCATTCTTCTTAGCAATGTTCATGGCAATGACTTCACTCAACACATCTTGAGAGGACATGGTGTGGTAGTTACTTCTCCCCTTGATAGAGTTGAGTTTTTGCTCCTCAAAAGGAAGAAGGGCTTGAACAAACTTCATCTTCATGAATTTGTCATCAACATAGGTAGCTCAAAGGTCCCTCATGGTACAACAAAGAACCTTGAGACGATGATACATGTCTTCGGGTGACTCATCATCTTGCATTGCAAAGCCATCAGACTCATTGTTGAATTCATCAAACTTGGAGCTTTGGATGCTAGCATTCCCAATATACAACTCGGTGAGTTGATCCCAAGCTTCATTGGTGGTGGAGAATTGGCGAATGTGAGCAAAGTCCTTGGGGGTCAATTCCTTTTGGATCATGCCCAAAGCGGTGGCATTGAGCTGCTTGTCCACGACCTCGGCACGAGTCAACTTGTTTGCATCATATGGGGAAACACCTTCTTCAAAAATCCTCATCAATTCAATAGAAGAGCTGGAAATATGAGATTGCATTAGATATTGCCAATTGGCGAAGTTGGAAGTATCTAGCATGGGAGGTGCTCCTTGAGGTATGATGTGCAGCATGGGAATAGGTGGGTCCGGAGTGTACTTGAACGGTGGTGGTACCACCGAGTAATCCTTTTCCCCGTCTCCCTCTTTGGAGGAGGAGTCACCTAGCCCCTCGGTGCTCTCGCTTGGGGGATTGGTGGTTTGAACCACAAAGCCTAAGCCCAAGTGTTTTGGGGCAGCCACGGGAATCACCCTGGGGGCGACCACTTGCATGGGAGCGAAAGGGGCTTCGACGGCAACAGATGCATCATAAGGGGTTTCTAGCATGGGGGTAGGCTTAAGGGATTGCAAGAGGGTCATCGTTTCCTCAAACTTGGTCATCATGGATGTCTCCAATCGATTGAGGTCATCCATGGAGGCCAAGTTCTTGGTGGTTGCACCCACACTCCCATCTTCGTCGGACATTGTATCTTAGGTGGTTAAGCCCGAAGTAAGAGCCGAGACTCTGATACCAATTGAAAGGCCCAACTTTGGTCGACTAGAGGGGGGGTGAATAGGAGACTACCAATTTTTAATCTTTTCTTCCAATTTTAAGGCTTTGCACAAAGTAAATTTCACTAGAGATGCAACTATATGAATATCCTATATGGTAAACAACGCAACAAGTAAACAAGACAGTAATTGCAAGAAGTAAAGGAGTGGAACGAAAGAACTGGTGAGGGGACACGGAGATGTAATTCTTGTAGTTCACTTCCAAGGAAGCTACGTCTACGTTGGAGAGGTGTCGGGGCCACACAAGGTCACCCAAGCGCCACAAAAGCCTCACCTTATTCTCAAGTGAGCACCACCACAAAGGTGGCCTCACAATCCACTAACTGGTGACCTTGAAGGCGCCAACCGAAACCTTTACAACGAGGATGAGGGGAGACTTCACAACTCAATTGGAGACCCTCAACGACACCATGAAGCTTCACAACAAATGCCCCAGCTCCGAGGATGCCCTACACCGTCTAGGGTTCCAAGAACCCAAGAGTAACAAGATCCACGAAGGATGAGTGGGGGAAATCATGATTCCTTTAGTGGAAGTGTAGATCTAGGTCACCTCTCCCAATCCTCAAAAGATCAAGAGATTTGAGTGGGTAGGGAGAGAGATCTAGGCAAGTCAAGCTCTTGTATTAATGGAGGAGAGAGAAAACAAAGAGATTAGGCAAGAGGAGGAAGAAGGGGGCCTTAAATAGGCCACCTCCAAACGGGCATTTTCAGCTCCGTCCCAACACCATCGGTACTACCGGTGGTGGGCCAGTAGTACCGGTGAGCGGGCCACCAACGGCTCAGTTGAGGCCACGTAATGGTCAAATTGACCAGTCAACGAGCCCGCAGAGCTGGCCGGAAATACCGGTCCTAGTTCCGGTCCTACTACCGGCAAATAGGCAGTGCAAGGCAGAAGTTATCTGACCCTCACAGCTAGTTGCCGGAACTAGGTCCGGAACTGGGGCCGGAACTACCAGCGCCAGAAGGTGGTTGGTACTACCGGTCAGGGGTGGCGGTACTATCGCTCAGGGAGCCAGGCGCTAGTTAGGCCAGTACAACGAAGCCAAATTCCGGTACTAATTCCGACAAATAGGCAAAACTAGATAGAAGTTTTACTGAACCAAAAGATGGCTCGCCAGAATTAAGACTGGAACTTCAGCCGGAAGTTCCGCTCGAACAACCCTGAGAAACCCCTTGGGCAGTACTACCGCTGCCTGGCCGGTACTACTGGTGAGGGCAGAAAACCCTCCAAAGCAGCAGGGAACTCTCTCTCACATGAATATTGGGATGGTTGTGGAAGTGCATATATGGTTTGTGCATGAAAAGGTGATTTCCCACAACCTTCCAAGGTGGACCCCCTCTTGATAGTATGGTAGCCTAAAACACAAAAGCAAGAGAAAGTGTAAAAAGACGCCACCGTCTTCAAGCTTCTTCTAGAGAAAGGTCCACCAACAAGCATCTCCAAAGATAAGCCCTGCAACTTGGACAAAAGGTTAAACCACAAGTGAAGTTGTCATCAACAACAAAAACATAAGTAGAAAACAATATCCTTTCAGGATTGTTCGCGCAAGAGACGACGCACCTGCAGCACACTGTTGCGCTGCAGGGATTCCAAGCCAGAGATCTACTTCCGCACTCCTAGCAGGGATCAAGGAGCCGGAGGTCATCGTCGTACACCAGATGTGTACGAAACCACGAGGCGCCTCACTTGAGGCACCTTGGATGTCGTGAGCCAGAGCTGCTGCACGATGAAAAAGGAGCAAGGGGTGACCTTCGAGGAGTTTCGCGACCTTGAGGTCGGCTACGAGTTCGACTACTTCAACCACGTTCCTCTCAGAATGTTAACTACGTATGGTCTACAAGGGTATGTATTCTATACACTCGGCTATTACCGCATTACTATATAGATAGATCTTAGGCGTATTAGAGTTCCAACGTAGGAATTTTTTTGTTTTCTGCTACGGAACCCTTCATGGTTTGCAGCATAGAAAACAGAAAAATTCCTATGATGGGAACTATTATACGCCAAGATCTATCAAGCAACGGGTGGATATACATCCATAGAGAAGATACCCTCGAAGACCGACAAAGTGTAACGAGATGGAACTCATGGATGATGTAGTCGAACGCTTGCCGATCTCAAGATCATGTGGAAGTCCTAGCGCCGTAAATCAGCAGTACATCCGTCCTCGCACACACGTTCAGGCCACTGAACAACCTCCACCTCCTCTCTCCAGTGAAGCAGCGGAAGCATCAACTCCTTCCAGATGAAATGTCACCAGGAACATGTATCTCGCTAATCTGAGACCATGGGGGAATAATTCTAGAGGGGAGAGGGAGGAGAGGGGGCCTTTTATAGGAGAGGGGGATCTCCCCCTCTCATGGCCGACGCCCATGGGGGGGTGCCCCCACCTCTTCCTCATTCATGTGGTGGAAGCTCCACTCACATCAATTTTGCCTCCACTCAAAATCCCACTCACATGCATTAAATTTCCACCAAATTTAATGCAACTCTCATTTAATAAAACTCTTTTATTTGTTTTATTCAGAATTTTTAATAACTATAATTAACAAACATTCATGTAAAACCCCCTGCAACATTTCAATATCACATGTAGAACCAATTTCAGCAATTTCACCCGAAACAGTTTCAGTGTCCATTGAAATAATTCCAGCGCTTTGCAATTCTTTTGTCTAGAACATATTTGCCCCAAATGGTGTTGGTAACTGATGGCCCATAATATATCGAGCTCGTTGGGTGATGCCTACGCACTTCTATTCTTGTAGACAATTGTTGGGCCTCCAAGTGCAGAGGTTTGTAGAACAGCAGCAAGTTTCCCTTAAGTGGATCACCCACGGTTTATCGAACTCAAGGGGGAAGTGGTCAAAGGTATCCCTCTCAAGCAACCCTGCAATCAAGATCCAAGAAGTCTCTTGTGTCCCCAACACACCCAACACACTTGTCAGGTGTATAGGTGCACTAGTTCGGCGAAGAGATAGTGAAATACAAGTGGTATGGATAATTATAAGTGGTAACAGTGCCAGAAAATAGCTTGATGGCGTGGAAGAGACTAAAGGCAAACTGAAATAAAGATGGAAGCAAGCAAACATGTAACAGATCTAGTTGCAAACGGTGTTTCAATGCTTAGAAACAAGGCCTAGGGATCATACTTTCACTAGTGAACACTCTCGTATAAATATATTCTTCTTTATGATACTACGCTGAACTACTCTCCGATTGGACACTCTAATCCATGGTAGGGCTATAACAGCACTCCTCAATGTTTGCTTTCCCCATCTAGATAACCCCACACTGTCACCATGAGCACTAGATGGTTCCAACAAACACCACAATTTCATAGAGACATCCAACACCAAATATAACTCATAACAAGTATTTGTAATCTCTAGCCTAAGTGCCACCATGGTGTGCACACTGTCAACTTCACACACATGGGGAGAGCAGAGATCTATTAAAGCACTTCAGTAGCAAGGTAGATCTATAGATTACAAGCTCATGATCTCAACAAGATCATGCATAGAGAGAGATGAACACATAGCTACCGGTAGAACCCTTAGCCTCGAGAGAGAATTACTCCCTCCTCATCATGGGAATCAGCAATGGCGATGGAGATGGTGGTGGAGATCAATGGAGATGGCTCCGGTGGCACTTACCTGTCCTGGCAGGGTGCCGGAACAGAGACTTTCTATCCCCCGAATCTCCCCTTCGGTGGCGGCGGCGCTGCAGAACTTTTCGTGGCTGGAGGCTGGACGATTTAGGGTTTTTGCCTCTGGAGGATTTAATAGGCGAAGGGGCAAGGTCGGTGGCCGGCCAGGGGGCCCACACCATGCCCTGGCGCGACAAGGGGTGGTGTGGCCACCCTGTGCCCCCCACCCTTCGTCACTCCTTCTGGCTTCGTGAGTCTTCCAGGACAATAACGACTATGGCTTTTGTCCGGTCCAATTCCGAGAATATTCATTTCCTGACTTTTCTAGAACCAAAAACAGAAGAAAACAGGCAACTGGCACTGTGGCATCTTGTTTATAGGTTAGTCCTAGAAAGTGTATAAATATACTCGAAAGTGTGGACAAAACATAAGAAAGTAGATATAAACCAAGCATGGAACATCAAAAATTATAGATACGTTTGCAACGTATCAACATCCCGAAGCTTAACTCATGCTCGTCCTCGAGTAGGTAAGTGATAAAAAAGAAAGAATAATTTTTGAGGTGACATGCACCATCATAAACTTGATCAAAGTATTTGTAAAATATTGATAGCTGGGATCATAGTACTTCAACATAGCATGAAGGATAAAGTTCTAGCAATAAGGAAAAACAACTATGTTGCAACATGAAAAGGCACAAACAAAAGATTCATGAATAAAAATGTTTTGTAAGACGTTTGTTTGTTTCACATAAAGAAAGCATAGCATAGTAGCATTCAGCTTGTCCCTCATAGAGTAGCAAATATAAATGCATAGGACACCTTCAAAGTTCATAAGAGTGACTAGATACAAATAGTTTAAAACAAGCAATATCAAAGTATGCATCAATCAACAAGTCTCGGGACAATGCACATAGAACTAAGAATGGCCACTATGCTCTCAAAGTAGGTGCATAAAGGTAGAAGGTGGAGACTCAATATAATGGTGGAAGAAAGGCCTTCATAGAAGGAAGCAGAGATTCAAGTTTCATAAAGAGCTTCCAAAAATTATGGTACTTCTAGCTTTCAGCTCTCATTGCCCCTATCATAAGCATCTTGAAGGTGATTAAGGTTAAAGTGAACGAACTATGGTGTACATGCTTAACGAAGTATAAGTTAGAAATCTCATGTCCCTTGAATACGAGGGCCACTCCTCATGCTACTCAAGTTTAGTCACCGGTAAGTTCTTGTCATCGTAAGTACATGTGTATCATAGAGAACCGCCAACGGGGTACACCTTGCCGGATGATATGGAAGAATCCCCATATCAAAATAACAAGGCAAGCAGACAACGAGCATCTCAGCAATCTTCTTATTTACCATGGGAATATGGTGTTTTTTTCTCTCTTTCCTCTTTTCATAATCTCTTTATTTTCTTTTTCTCTTTTTTCTCAATATAGGACTCTCTTTTTTATAACAAGACAGCTCATTATGATTACGCTGCAGGTTTCCACCATGACGGCATGGATTAGACCAGCGGCCCAGGTGTTTATCTAACACACATACATAACTCCATGGACATACAAGCTCCCCTTTCATTTCACACCAACGACATCCATAGACAAAATAGCATGACATCAACTAGGTACAAAGTACAAGTGCAATGTTGAAAGCTTTCCCCATGACAACATGGTTCTGCTAATCCCCAACATATAAGTGCAAACATATACAACATAGGCGACACAATGGTTCAAGTTTATTAAGGACAATAAAAGTAAAGTGTGCCATCAAGTACGTGAGAGCTTTAATCACTAGTTTTCTCATAACAAGTTTAATTCGGAAGGTAGATAAAAACATGAATATACTTGGAATAGCAAATGTTAATAGGTATGTATGGTGGAATCTTTGGAATAACTTGGTTTTATTTGGAGTTTGATGCATGATTGGAACTCATACTTGGTTATGGAGGCTAGCAAAGGACTGGGAGCGACCAACTAAGAGAGCAATAATGGCCATAATCATGCAAAGCAACAAAACATCATTAATTAAAGCATAAAGTGATATTACAAGTCGAAAACTAAAGGATGATAGAGGCTATGGTGACTTGGGATAGTCATAACATGGTGTGAGCATGCGCCAAGTCAACCCAAATAAAGCATCAAAGGAGAATACCACAATACTATGCTTTAATATGCTAAAACAACACATGATTCTTTCAAGGCACATTAAGCAATCTCAATTGTTTATAACATGTCTTGCTACAACAAAAATCACTAAGCATAAAGCTAAAACAATATCAAGCGTGACATGACAAACCATAGGCCACAGTCAAAAACAAGCTCTCTTTACCACTTAAGCATGAACTTTCCTACTCTCTTCCAATCCAAATCAAACTATTTGAAAACTAATGTATGAAAGAGCGGTTCCGACCAATTTATTCAAGAAAA
Organism: Avena eriantha; assembly: GCA_910589775.1. Taxonomy (NCBI): domain Eukaryota; kingdom Viridiplantae; phylum Streptophyta; class Magnoliopsida; order Poales; family Poaceae; genus Avena; species Avena eriantha. The sequence goes on from OU342741.1 coordinate 88,917,294, forward strand.
ATAATAAAACCAAGCAAACAAAAACCAAAAACAAAGATGCTCCAAGAACAACACAACTGTGCATGAAACAATAAAAATGAAGTGTTTGCAAGAAACCTAAGATTTTTATTGATGAAGAAGGGGATGCCTTGGGCATCCCCAAGCTTTGACGCTTGTACTTCTTGGATATTTCTTTTGGTGACACGGGGTGGCATCCCCAAGCTTGAGCTTTAGTCCATTCTTCATCTCATTACATTATTCTCTCCATACACCTGAAATTTCTTCCTTCATACAAAACTTCACACAATCATTATTAGCAACATTAGTGCACTCAAGATAATAAGTCTTTGGGTTCAGTTTCAGCACCAATAAAACTTCCATTAAAACACAAGCTACTGTAGCACTTCCCTCAAAAAGGTCAATTCCCCAAAGAGAACCCAAAAAGGAATCAACAAGAAGCAAATGCAAATAATGGCAGAAATCTGTCAAAACAGACCAGAAGGTAAAAACCAATATTTTCGAAGATCTTCTGTTGCTCAAATCGAAAAGTGTTGAACTAACAAAAGTTGGATAACAACCTGGGGCAGAAGCACAAAAATTTACAGCTCAAACTGACATACCGAAATTTTTCACGAATTTTTACAACGAAGCACAAAAATCTGTTCCGGGACAGCAACTTTCCAAAGCATTACTTCTCTCTCATTAGAGGTTACTCTTGGCACAAAAACCACACAAAAATGATAAGGAGCGGTTATTACAGAGGTAATAACTTTCAAGACTCAACTAAAACTTTTGGGTTATCTCCCAATAAGTAATTTTCTTTAACGCCTTTAAGTTAGGCTTGATAGTTTGAGAAGATGCTCATATAAGGGATTGGTTATGAGGGACTCCCCTTGTGAAGATGTCCTTGACTCCCTAGAAACGGCGCCAGAAAAATAGCTTGATGGCCCAAAATATATCAAGCTCGTTGGGGAACCCCAAGAGGAAGGTATCATGATCACAGCAGCAAGTTTTCCCTCTGTTATGAAACCAAGGTTATCAATATAGTAGGAGCAAGGAAACACCTCCAAGGTGTTGCTAGCTGGACTTTGGCAGGGCGCACTACCGGTGCCAGCAGCAACATGGAAACCTGCACAACACAACCACAGAACTCTTCCCCCAACTTAAAGTGAGGTTATCAATCTCACCGGTTTTGCTGAAAACAAAGGATTAAACGTATTGTGTGGAAGAAAGTAATAGTTTACAGAAAGTAAACAGAAAGCAGTAAACAGTTGTAGATTGATGGTAAAAGAAAGGACCGGGGTCCATAGTTCACTAGTGGTGGCTCTCCTTAAGATAGATGACATGTGGGGTGAACAAATTACAGCGGGGCAATTGACAAACATCGAGAAAGCATACAAGCATATACTACTCATGCTGACTCCTTTGAGATTCGATTGGGCATTACAACATTATACATAGACCGTAATCCAACTACATCTATGACTAATAATCCACCTTAGGTTATCATCTGAACCCCCTCCAGTATTAAGTTGCAAGCAACAGATAATTGCTTTACGCATTGCGTGTAAAGTAAACAATATGATTGTTTTATGAACAAAGGATTGTTGTTTTCTCCCTAGTAGCAACAACACATCTAATACCTTAGAGGTTTATGTCACTTCCTCAGATTACTAGAGGCATGAACCCAGTATCGAGCATAAATACTAACTCTTGGAGTTGTTACCATCTACTTGGCCAAGATATCTACTAACAACGGAAAGCATGCAAGATCACAATTAACAAAGATATGATAGAATCAATAATCAATCTAAAATAGCATCTCAATATCCATCGGATCACCACAAACACAACATGTAGGAATTACAAATAGATGATCTTGATCATGAACGGAGGTCACAAGATCTAAACATGATATCACAAAGGAGGAGAACCAACAATCTAGCTACTACATGGACTCGTAGTCCAAGGATGAACTACTCACGCATCACACTAGAGGCTTGCATGGTGATGAAGAAGGCCTCTAGGGTGAATTCTCCCCTCTGGCAGGGTGCCAGGTAGAGCTTCAGATCCCTCCCGATCTAGGGATGGAGATGACGGTGGCTACAGAGTCTTTCGTGGAATTTTGATCGGGTACTTAGGGTTTTTGTATAGGAGGCATCTTATAGGCGAAAGGGGAGGTCGAGGGGGTGCCTGGGCTGGCCACACGGAGGCAGAATACAAGACAGGAGGGACCAGAGGGCGGCCACACCCCCTGGCGTGGGCTAGGCCTGGCCGTGTGGCCAGGTGGTGTGGCCGCCCTCTGGTCCCTCTCTGTCTCATATTCTGGCTCCGTGTGTCCCTCGGTGAAAAACTGACTTTGGCTTTTGTCCCGTCCAATTCCGAGAATATTCATTTTTTGACTTTCTTGGAACCAAAAACAGCAGAAAACAGGCAGCTGGCACTGTTGCCCTTGTTAATAGGTTACTCCAAGAAAGTGTATAAAAAGTACTCCAAAGTGTGGACAAAACATAAGAAAGTAGATAAAACCAAGCATGGAACATCAAAAATTATGGATACGTTAGCAACGTATCAAAATCCCCAAGATTAACTCCTGCTCGTCCTCAGTAGGTAAGTGGTAAAAAGAAAGAATAATTTTTGAGGTGACATGCACCATCATAAACTTGATCAAAGTATTTGTAAAACATTGATAGCTGGGATTATAGTACTTCAATCATAACATGAAAGACAAAGTTCTAACAATAAGACAAAGCAACTATTGTTGCAACATCAAAAGGCACAAACAAAAGATTCATGAATAACAATGCTTTGCAATATGTTTGTTTGCTTCACATAAAGAAAACATAGCATAGTGGCATTCAGCTTGTCCATCATAGAGTAGAAAACATAAATGCATAGGACACCTTCAAAGTTCATAAGAGTGACTAGATACAAATAGTTTAAGTACAAGCAATATCAAAGTTATGCATCAATCAACAAGTCTTGAGACAATGCACATAGAACTAAGAATGGCCACTATGCTCTCAAAGTAGGTGCATAAAGATAGAAGGTGGAGACTCAACATAAAAGTAAAAGAAAGGCCTTCATAGAAGGAAGTAGGGACTCAAGTTTCATAAAGAGCTTCCAAAAATTATGGTACTTGTTAGATTTCAGCTCTCATTGCCCCTATCATAAGCATCTTGATGTGATTAAGGTTAAAGTGAACAAACGATGGTGTATATGTTTGACTAAGTATAAGTTGGAAATCTCATGTCCCTTGAATACGAGGGCCGCTCCTCATGCTACTCAAGTTTAGTTACCGGTAAGTTCTTGTCATAGTAAGTACATGTGTATCATAGAGAACCGCCAACGGGGTACCCCTTGCCCGATGATATGGAAGAATCCCCATATAAAAATGACAAGGCAAGCAGACAATGAGCATCTCAGCAATCTTCTTATTTACCATGAGAAAATGGTGCTTTTTTCTCTCTTTCCTCTTTTCTCATATCTCTTTTTTTCTTTTTCTCTTTTTTCTCAATATCTGACTCTTTTTTTATAAGAAGAATGCTTCATAGACAGCTCATTATGGTTATGCTGCAGGTTTCCACCATGTCAACATGGATTAGACCAGCGGCCCAGGCGTTTCTCTAACACACATACATAACTCCATGGACTTACAAGCTCCCCTTTCATTTCACATCGACAACATCCATAGACAAAAGAGCATGATATCAACTAGGTACAAAGTACAAGTGCAATGTTGAAAGCGTTCCCCATGACAGCATGGTTCTGCTAATCCCCAACATATAAGTGCAAGCATATACAACATAGACGACACAATGGTTCAAGTTTATTAAGGGCAAGAAAAGTAAAGTGTGCCATCAAGTTCATGAGAGCTTTAATCACTAGTTTTCTCATAACAAGTTTAATTAGGAAGGTAGATAAAAACATGAATATACTTGGAATAGCATATGCTAATAGGTAGGTATGCTGGACTCTTTGGAATAACTTGGTTTTAGGAGTTGGATGCATGAGTGGAACTCATACTTGGTTATGGAGGCTAGCAAAAGACTAGGAGCAACCAACTAAGAGAGCAATAATGGCCATAATCATGCAGAGCGACAAAACATCATTAATCAAAGCATAAAGTGATACTACAAGTCGAAAACTAAAGGATTAAAAAGGCTATGGTGACTTAGGATAGTCATTACATGGTGTGAGCATGTGCCAAGTCAACCTAAATAAAGCATCAAAGGAGAATACCACAATACTATGTTTTAATATGCTAAAACAACGCATGATTCTTCAAAGGCACATTAAGCAATCTCAATTGTTTATAACATGTCTTGCTACAACAAAAATCACTAAGCATAAAGCTAAAACAATATCAAGCGTGACATGACAAACCATAGGCCACAGTCAAAAACAAGCTCTCTTTACCACTTAAGCATGAACTTTCCTACTCTCTTCTAATCCAAACCAAACTATTTGAAAACCAATGTATGAAAGAGGGGGTCCAACCAATTTATACAGAAAACTAATAAAACCAAGCAAACGAAAAACCAAAACAAAAACGAAAAAGAAGACGCTCCAAGAACAACACAACTGTGCATGAAACAATAAAAATGAAGCGTTTGGAAGAAACCTGAGATTTTTATTGATGAAGAAGAGGATGCCTTGGGCATCCCCAAGCTTTGATGCTTGTACTTCTTGGATATTTATTCGGGTGACATGCGTGGCATCCCCAAGCTTGAGATTTATTCCATCCTTCATCTCATTACTCATTCCTTCCATACACCTGAAAATTTTCTTTCATACAAAACTTTACACAATCTTTATTAGCAACATTAGTACACTCAAGATAATAGGTCTTTAGGTTCAGTTATAACACCAATAAAACTTCCATTAAAACACTAGCCATTGTATCACTTCCCTCAAAAATCTCAATTCTCCAAAAGAACTCAAAAAGGAACCAACAAGAAGCAAATGCAGAAAATGGCAGAAATCTGTCAAAAAAGACCAGCAGGTAAAGACGAATTTTTTCGAAGACCTTCTGTTGCTCAAATCAAAAAGTGTTGAACTAACGAAAGTTAGATAACAATCTGGGGCAGAAGCACAAAACTTCACGCCTCAAAAGGACGTACAGAGATTTTGCACGAATTTTTATGGTGAAGCACATAAATCTATTTCGGGACAGCAACTTTCCCAATCATTATTTCTCTCTCATTACAGGTTACTCTTGGCACAAAAAGCAAATAAAAAGGATAAGGAGCGGTTATTACAGAGGTAATAACTTCCAAGACTCATCTAAAACTTTTGGGTTATCTCCCAATAAGTACTTTTCTTTAACGCTTTTAAGTTAGACATAAGAAGCAAAAAGAAGAATCAAGTGTTCTCCAATGAAGGAGCATTAAAACCAAATTTCTTGCCCTTACCTCTCTTACTTTTATTCTTAACCTTGGGGAAAATATGATTGTTTGGTGGAGAAGTAAGGTTCATAGTCCCCTTTCCCACATCTATTATTGCTCCAAGGAGTTATACTAGGGACCTTCCAAGCGTAATTTGTCCTTTTCCTGCACATTCAATAACAAGATAATCAGTAGAAATCATTTTCCCAAGGATCTTTGTAAACACTCCTTCAGCTATTTCAATAGGTAATATTGTAGCATTATTAGCAAGAGATATTTATTTTCCTCCTTTAGAAATCCCCCAAAGATTCAAAGATTCATAAATATCTTTGGGCATAAGACAAAATTCAGACATGATATCACAACGAGCTTGAAAATTTTCATTATTTATATCAATCTTTACTGTGGGGATCCACTTTGATTGTTCAGAATTTATTGGAACATAATTATGATGCTCTCTAAGCGTGTTATAACAATCCTTTAAACTAGTAGTGCGGGTCTCAAGAGTGTTCAATCTAGCAAATATGTTTGTGAAAGAAATATCAGTTTTGCTTGGCAAGTTGTAAGTAAAGACCAATTTCTTTATAGCATTAATAGCATCATCCTCATTGCATTGGAGGAAATCTCCTCCCACAACAGCATCTAAAGCATATCTATAGCAAAGAGCAATTCCAAGGTAAAAACTGCTAAGGAACAAGCTTTGAGTCATTTTAGGCTCAGTTTTTTCATGTAGATCAGAGATTCTAGACCAAGCTTCCTTGAAGCTTTCCTCAATTCCTTGTTTAAAAGTGAAAATCATTTCCTCAGGTGACATAGTGATTGGAGAAAGGCTAGACATAATGACAACTTAAGATAGGAACTAATTTTTTTGTGTTTTCAATAAAGAAAGCAAACTAGTAAAGCTAATTTTTTTGTGTTTTTGATAAAGGAACAAGAAAAAAACAAAAGTAAACTAAGCAAAAAAAAAATAACAAAGTAAAGAGATTGGTTATGAGGGACTCCCCTTGTGAAGATGTCCTTGACTCCCCGGCAACGGCGCCAGAAAATATGCTTGATGGCCCAAAATATATCGAGCTCGTGGGGGAACCCCAAGAGGAAGGTATGATGAGCACAGTAGCAAGTTTTCCCTCAGTACGAAACCAAGGTTATCAATCCAGTAGGAGCAAGGAAATACCCCAAAGGTGTAGCTAGCTGAACGTTGGCAGGGTGCCTTGGGCATCCCCAAGCTTTGATGCTTGTTGTTCTTGGATATTTCTTGGGGTGATACGCGTGGCATCCCCAAGCTTGAGCTTTAGTCTATTCTTCATCTCATTACATCATTCCTTCCATACACCTGAAATTTATCTTCATACAAAACTTCACACAATCTTTATTAGTAACATTAGTGCACTCAATATAATAAGTCTTTAGGTTCAGTTTCAACACCAATAAAACTTCAATTAAAAGACAAGCTACTGTAGCACTTCCTTCAAAAAGCTCAATTCCCCAAAAGAACTCAAAAAGGAACCAAGAAGAAGCAAATGCAAATAATGACAGAAATCTGTCAAAACAGACCAGCAGGTAAAAACCAATTTTTTCGAAGACATTATGTTGCTCAAATCGAAAAGTGTTGAACTAACGAAAGTTAGATAACAACCTGGGGCAGAAGCACAAAAATTAACGCCTCAAAACGACATACAGAGATTTTACACGAATTTTTACGGTGAAGCACATAAATCTGTTTCGGAACAGCAGCTTTCCCAATCATTACTTCTCTCTTATTAGAGGTTACTCTTGGCACAAAACGCAAATAAAAATGATAAGGAGCGGTTATTACTGAATAAATAACTTCCAAGACTCATTTAAAACTTTTGGGTTATCTCCCAATAAGTACTTTTCTTTAACGCCTTTAAGTTAGGCATAAGAAGCAAGAAAAAGAATCAAGTATTCTCAGATGAAGAAGCATTAAAACCAAATTTCTTGCCCTTACCTCTCTTACTTTTATTCTTAACCTTGGGGAACATATGATTGTTTGGTGGAGAAGCAAAGTGCATGGTGCCCTTTTCCACATCTATTACTGCTCCAAGGAGTTTCAATAGGGAACTTTCAAGTGTAATTTGTCCTTTTCCTACACATTCAATAACAAGATAATCAGTAGAAACCATTTTCCCTAGGATCTTTGTAAACACTCCTTCTATTCCAATGGGTAATATTGTGGCATTATTAGCAAGAAATATTTCTTCTCCTCCTTCAGAAAGTCCCCAAAGATTCAAAGATTCATAGTTATCTTTAGGCATAAAACAGAATTCAGACATGATATCACAACGAGCATGAAAAGTTTCATTATTTATAGCAATTTTTACTATGCGAAGCCATTTTGAGGGTTCAAAATTTATTGGAACATAGTCATGATGCTCTCTAAGTGTATTATAGCAATCTTTTAAACTAGCAGTGCTTGTCTCAAGAGTATTCAATCTAGCAAATATGTTTATGAAGGAAGAATCAGATTTGCTAGGCAAGTTGTAAGTAAAGACCAACTTCTTTATGGCATTACAAGAATCATCCTCATTGCATTGGAGTAAATCTCCTCCTACTACAGCATCCAAAGCATATCTATAGCAAAGAGCAATTCCAAGGTAAAAACTGCTAAGGAACAAGCTTTGAGTCATTTTAGGTTCAGTTTTTTCATGTAGATCAGAGATTCTAGACCAAGCTTCTTTGAAACTCTCTTCAATTCCTTGTTTAAAAGTGAAAATCATTTCCTCAGGTGACATAGTGATTGGAGCAATGCTAGACATAAAGCCAACTTAAGGTAGGAACTAATAAATTTTTTTTGGTTTTAATAAACAAAGCAAACTAGTACAACTAATTTTTGTGTGTTTTTGATAAAGAAACAAGCAAACAAAGCAGAAATAAACTAAGCAAAACAAAAACAACAAAGTAAAGAGATTGTTTATGAGGGACTTCCCTTGTGAAGATGTCCTTGACTCCCTGGCAACGGCGCCAGAAAAATAGCTTGATGGCCCAAAATATATCAAGCTCGTTGGGGAACCCCAAGAGGAAGGTATCATGAGCACAGCAGCAAGTTTTCCCTCAGTTATGAAACCAAGGTTATCAATCTAGTAGGAGCAAGGAAACACCTCCAAGGTGTTGCTAGCTGGACTTTGGCAGGGCGCACTACCGGTGCCATCAGCAACGTGGAAACCTGCACAACACAACCACAGAACTCTGCCCCCAACTTACAGTGAGGTTGTTAATCTCACCGGTTTTGCTAAAAACAAAGGATTAAACGTATTGTGTGGAAGAAAGTAATAGTTTGCAGAAAGTAAACAGAAAGCAGTAAATAGTTGTAGAATGATGATAAAATAAATGATCGGGGTCCATAGTTCACTAGCGGTGGCTCTCCTTAAGATAGATGACATGTTGGGTGAACAAATTACAGCGGGGCAATTGACAAACATCGAGAAAGCATACAAGAATATACTACTCATCATGACTCCTTTGAGATTCGATTGGGCATTACAACATTATACATATACTGTAATCCAACTGCATCTATGACTAATAATCCACCTTCAGGTTATCATCTGAACCCCCTCCAGTATTAAGTTGCAAGCAACAGATAATTGCATTACGCATTGCGTGTAAAAAGTAAAAAATACGATTGTTTTATGAACAAAGGATTGTTGTTTTCTCCCTAGTAGCAACAACACATCTAGTACCTTAGAGATTTCTGTCACTTCCCTAGATTACTAGAGGCATGAACCAACTATCGAGCATAAATACTAACTCTTGGAGTTGCTAGCATCTACTTGGCCAAGATAGCTACTAACAATGGAAAGCATGTGACGAGGGTTTAACTCATCAATGCCCATTGTTATGGACTTGGGTTTTGGAGAAGGAGGAAAACGTTGGAAGTCTCGATCGGCTAACAGACAAGCACACAGGGACGCAAGGTTTACCCAGGTTCAGGCCTCATAGAGGACCCTACTCCTGCTTGTCTGCTCTTGATTGATGATGATCCAAAGGATTACAATGTCGTTGATGGCGGTGTCATGTAGATTGGATCTGGCGTATGAGAGATCGTATATCTATCTATTGTCTATTGTGGGAGTCGCGATGTCTAGATCTATTGCGGCGTGGCGTTTGGGGGAGAGGATGCCTTCTCGTTGGACCCTCCTAGCCTTTATATATGGGGAGGCTAGGTCTCAGGTACCAATACGAGTTGGTTTACAAGTCAGAGTTCGTATCTAGTCTAGTCTTGTACTTTCCTTGTCTTGTTATGCCAGGAGTCTGTGTCCTTGTAGGCTTCGTATCAGTCGAACCGTCATAGGCGTCATGTACCTTGGCAATTCGTCGAGTGGGCCTTCCGTCGAGCCGCACCAGGTAGACTGTAGTCGAGTGCCTATTGGGCATACCCATATCAGTAGCCCCCGAGTGTCCATGTGAATCGTAGATTCGGATGGAGACTCAGAAGTCTTGAGTCTTGCATTAGGATGTCGGAGTCGACAATTATGTCGAGTGCGAAGCACTTCACCCGAAAGTTCATCGGGTCAGTCGAATTTATAGTAGTTCATAGGGATGATGATAAACGTGCCTGGTGCGCTCGACGGATCGAGACCAGTTAATTGCTCTAGGGCAAAAACAACGCTACCTACTCAAACTCGAGTCCTCGGAATCGAATTCGGAAATTGCTGGCGTAATTCGACTCATGCCACGGAGGCCTTACAGGAGTCGAATTCCAGTGTATGGGTGTGAGCACTCGACGTGTCCGTCAAGGCATATTCATCGTACCTGCAGGCACGGATATATCTCTGGTAGTGCACAATAGATGCGTTGCCAGGCCTTATTCATGTCTTATCTTCACGCTGTAAGCGCGGCATCCGAATTTTTTGTCATCGCGGAGATGATTTGGGTGGCCCAGGAGACGTAATCTCTTTGTAGGGAAAATATGAGGCGGAGTCGCCATAGCATTCGAGTGTGGATGTTATCGACACACAGTACGATGTACAAATAAACATAGGGAGCGCGATGGGAGTAGCCCCCGAGTGCCTATTCGAGTCGTAGACTCGAGTGGGGACTAAAAAACATTTGCGACTGTTGTCGTCTTTTGTTGCTTGTTTCAGTCGAATATGCTTTCAGCACTCCCTATGGGAGTAACCCGAAGTCCACAATCGAATCGCTGATTCGAGAGAAGGGTTTTCATGATGCTTGGATATCTTCACAAATTTCTTCGGGTGCGCGGACAGCGCTCCCTATGGGAGTAGCCCTCGAGTCCTTAGTCGAATCATGGATTCGAGTGAGGATTCAGAGCGTGTCACTCGAGGATCTTGTATATGCGCGACCAGCGCTCCAGTTTGGAGTAGCCCCCGAGTGTCTGGCGGAGTCGTAGACTCGGGCAGAGACTCAAGACTTGTATCTTGTAGTGGTATTCGAAAATCATGCTAGGAGAAACCAGTAGTGGAATCATGCGGATGGAGTCGACGCAGTCACTTCCGTCAGGTGCGCGGTGATGGTCACGTCTTTTGTAGCATCCAGCGATGCAACCATTCGAGGAGGGACTCGACTCGGGTCTTGAGTTTATGGCGTAGCCAGTTGATTTTTTGACTCCTGTTGGAGGACCCACTAGAATATCTCGACGCAGTCGATATCCTTGTAAGCTGCATAAAACATGAAGAATTGTGAAGTACTTGTATCTTGTAGAGAAAATTTGCTTGTTGGCTTGTAAACTAAAATTCTGGTGCCAATCGAGTCGACACTTTTGCACGATATGCTAGGCCTTTTCGTTAGCCTGATTACCCTTAGTCTCAGTACCTTGCCGAGGTACTCGGAGTTCAAGGATTCGACGATCAGGCAACATCAGCTACTCGGGTTGTCGCGTATGAGGTGCTCGAGTGCGTGTAATCGATGGCACATTAAGTTACTCGAAGAGGGCGCAGCCCCCGAGTGTTTCGAGTGCGATTAAATTAAGAAAGAAATCACATCTAAGTAGAGAACTTAGCTTTGTTGGTTGTTGACGAGGTGAATAGGTCACGAGAGTCGATACGACCAGCGGGTCGCGGGAATCGATGTAACCTGTGGGTCACCCGAGTCGAAGACCTTGGCAAGTCACCGGAGTAGAAGACCGTAGCAGGTTGCCGAAGCGGAGGGAGCCCCGATCCCCCGAGTCGTTGGAGCCAAAGATTGTAGTGAATCGCTGGAGTCGAGGACTACAGCAGGTCGCGAGATTGACACCGAATGAGTAGTCAACGTGGCGGTAGAGAGTTGTGCAGTGGTCATGTAGTTGACGTAGCAGCGGGTCACGCGGCGGATGTAGTCGACGGATTGGAGTCGCGTGGCGATGATGAGTTGCCGCATCCGAAGACCGTAAAGGGCCACAGCAGTCGAAGACCACATCAGGTCGTGTCATCTGAACACCGCAGAGGGTCGCTGGAGTCGAAGGACGCGGAGGGTCACTGTAGAGGAGGGACCCCTGAGTAGCTAGAGCTGAAGATCGCAGCGGGTCTCCAGAGTCGAAGACTCAATAGGTCGCCGGAGTCGAAAACCGTAGCGAGTCGAAGACCAATGCGGGTCGCTAGAGCCGAGGGAGCCCCCAAGTCTCCGGATCCAGAGAACGCAGCGGGTGGCTGGACCCGAAGGAACCCCTGAGTATAGAGTATATGTGGTCAATGTAGCCGAGGCGGCGTTCGAGAGCCGATGCATTGGACCGGAGTCGACACGGCAGCGGGTCATCGAGGGCGGTGGCCGTAGCGATTTGCCATAGCTGATGATGACAGTGTATCACTAGAGTCGAAGACCGCAACGGGTCGTCGATGCCGACGGAGCCCCCGAGTCGCCGGAGCCGATGGCCGAAGTGGGTAGCCGTAGTCGAAGACTATAGCGGCTGGAGCCGATGTGACTGGTGGGTCGCAGGAGTTGAAGACCACGGCAGGTCACGCGGCAGAGTCGGCGCAGCCCCCGACCGTAGACTCAACACAACGGACATGTAGTCAACATAGTGGTCAGAATCAGCGTGGAGGTCGGAGTAGACATGTAAGCTGGAATTGACGCGGTGAAGCTGTTGGATTTTGTTTGGAGGGAATCGACGCGGCGGCGAGTGGCGCTACGGACTGGACATCTCTATGGTTTCCGTGTTCCAGGTGTACTGAATTTTCGTGACGGCGTGGATTAAGAAATCCCTGATACAGCTCGCCCTTGTGTTAGGCCCCGATAGATTGATCTGGTGATGGAGACAATTGCTGCATTTGACCATTATGAAGTCGAAGTGGACCACGTTTTGCGAATTGATTCTTCTGGTACTCTACATATATAATGGCAATGCCTTGTTAGACATGCATGCTGACAGCTTCTCACGCAATCCAAATCAAAGTACGCGTGTGTCGTGCTATCACTATATTTATCCTTTTCGCAGGTAGCTTTTGAATATTTTCCGTCGAGTATTGGGTCAGATTTTTTTGCCGAGAGACGCTGCACAGAATAAACACATATATAGCGTCGTCAGGTAGTGGATTCCTAGAAATATTGATTTGCAGTGGTCCGATGCATGTATCGATTGCTCCATGTCCCTTGCTCCCTTTTGATCCGATATAAACTAGGACTTCACGCTGGAGTACGTCCAATTGGAGTCTGAATCGGCTACTCGGCTATCTTGCTACGCGGCGTGCATCATGGTCCAGTATATGTGGCGAATCATTGAGCCAAGCTGATAAGCAGTCGCCGTTTGGTCGACTTCAATTGATTGCTTCTTTGTTTTTTGGGACCCGATCTGCTTCCTATTACTGACGACGACATACTCTCCTTTTCTCATGAAATCTGTCACCGTGCGCTTGTAAAAAATCCGCGCACTCGACGCGACGGATCCCGTCTGGTGTTACAAACAATTTCCGAGTCCGCGCTGTTAGCCATGGTGATGATGAGGTAGACGGGCCGATCGGATGCGATCCGGTCGCCATTGATAATGAGGGAGCCGAATTAGATCTAGCCTTCTGTAGTAGACGAATCGTATACTGCAGGTGACAGGGCCGTCGAGATCGCAACATCAGCACTCCCAGTCCCCACGAACGGCGCCAATTGATGAGGATTAACTCATCAATGCCCATTGTTATGGACTTGGGTTTTGGAGAAGGAGGGAAACGCTGGAAGTCTCGATCGGCTAACAGACAAGCACACAAGGACGCAAGGTTTACCCAGGTTCAGGCCTCGTAGAGGACCCTAATCCTGCTTGTCTGCTCTTGATTGATGATGATCCGAAGGATTACAATGTCGCGGCGGTGTCGTGCAGATTGGATCTGGCGTATGAGAGATTGTAGATATATCTATTGTCTATTGTGGGAGTCGTGATGTCTAGATCTATTGTGGCGTAGCGTGTTGGGGGAGAGGATGCCTTCTCGTTGGACCCTCCTGGCCTTTATATATGGGGAGCCTAGGTCTCAGGTACTAATACGAGTTGGTTTACAAGTCAGAGTTCGTATCTAGTCTAGTCTTGTACTTTCCTTATCTTGTTATGCCAGGAGTCTGTGTCCTTATAGGCTTCGTATCAGTCGAACCGTCATAAGCGTCATGTACCTTGGCAATTCGTCGAGTGGGCCTTCCGTCGAGCCGCACCAGGTAGGCTGTAGTCGAGTGCCTATTGGGCATACCCATGTCAGCATGCAAGATCACAAATAAGAAAGACATGATAGAACCAATAATCAATCTGAAATAGCATCTCAATATCCATCGGATCCTCGCAAACACAACATGTAGGAATTACAAATAAATGATCTTGATCATGAACGGAGCTCACAAGATCTAAACATGATAGCACAAAGGAGGAGAACCAGCCATATAGCTACTACATGGACCCGTAGTCCAAGGATGAACTACTCACGCATCACACCGGAGGCTTGCATGGTGATGAAGAAGGCCTCCAGGGTGAATTCTCCCCTCCGGCAGGGTGCCGGGAAGAGCTTCAGATCTCTCTCGATCTAGGGATGGAGATGACGACGGCTACAGACTCTTTCGTGGAATTTTGATCGGATACTTAAGGTTTCTATATCGGAGGCATCTTATAGGCGAAAGGGGAGGCCGAGGGGGTGCCTGGGCTGGCCACACCACCCCCTGGTGTGGGCCAGGCCTGGCCGCGTGGCCAGGTGGTGTGGCCGCCCTCTGGCCCATCTCCGTCTCGTATTCTGGCTCCGTGTGTCTCTCGGTGAAAAACCGACTTTGGCTTTTGTCCCGTCCAATTCCGAGAATATTCATTTTCTGACTTTCTGGAACCAAAAACAGCAGAAAACAGGCAGCTGACACTGTGGCTCTTGTTAATAGGTTACTCCAAGAAAGTGTATAAAAAGTACTCCAAAGTGTGGACAAAACATAAGAAAGTAGATAAAACCAAGCATGGAACATCAAAAATTATGGATACGTTAGCAACGTATCAGTAACCCTTAAGTGTGTCACCCTATGGTTCGCAAATAATGCGGTCATGATCGAGACCCCTCTCAGATCAATAATCAGAAGCGAGACCTAGAGATCCATACCGACTCCCACACATTCAATGATGACTTCTATGATCGAGAGAACCTTTAACGATAGTAACTAAATCCCTTTGTCTTGCGATATATTACACGTCCGAGATTCGATCATCAGTATCTCAATACCTAGTTTAATCTCATTACCAACATGCACTCTTTTCTCGTTCCCGTGATATAACATTCTAGTGATCACATCACTTGCTTGCAAGCTATCTTAATGTGATATCACCAAGAGGGCCTAGAGTACATCTATCTGTCAACGGGATTGACAAATTCCACTCTTGATCCATGAGCCTCAACATAACACCTTCGGAATACCCAAACTCATCTTTATAGTCACCCTGTTACGGTGTGGCGTTTGATGTTATCAAAGTATTCTTCCGGTGTTAGCAATTAACATGATCTCATGGTCTAAGGATAAATATTACTTTGTATGATGTTATAGCAATATAAACATAATGACTTTGATCATAATGCTATACTTCAGATGAATGTTCATCACATCATTCACCAATGTTGTGACCTCGTTATTAACAACATCGAATGTCCATGATCAGGAAACCTTGATCATCCTGTTAATCAACGAGCTAGTTTATTGAGAGGCGTAACTAGGAACTTTCTATTTGTTTATTAAACACACATGTATTAAGGTTTCTGTATTAATACAATTATAGCATGCAAAATAAACATATATCCTATAATTCGAATACATATAATAACAACTTTATTATTGCCTCTCGGGGTATATTCTCTTCAGTCTCCCACTTGCACTAGAGACAAAATCTAGTTTACATAGTGATAAATCTAACATCCATGAAGTTCTGGTGTTGATCATGTTTTGCCCTAGGGAGAACTTTAGTCAATGGATCTGCTACATTTAGGTATGTGTGTACTTTACAAATCTTTATAACTCCATTCTTGACATGCTCACGGATGGAGTGAAACCGGCGCTTAATATGCTTGGAATTCTTGTGAGACCTTGGTTCCTTGGCATTGGCTATGGCTCCGTTGTTGTCACAATAAATCACCATTGGGGACAACTCACTAGGAACCACACCTAGTTCCATTATGACCTCCTTCATCCAAACTGCTTCTGAAGCAACGACATATTCCGCCTCCGTTGTTGATCCAGCCACCACAGGTTGTTTGTAATTCCTCCAACTAACAGTTGCTCCATTCAAGAGAATTACGTATCCGGATTGAGACTTAGAGTCATCCGGATCAGTGTCAAAGCTAGCATCGACATAACACTTAGCGATCGGCTCTTCTTCACCTCCGTATACAAGAAACATATCCTTAGTTCTTCGTAAGTACTTAAGGATATTCTTGACCGCTATCCAGTGTGTTCTGAACCTGGATCAGATTGGCACCTACTAGTCAAACTAATAGCATGTTCTACATCCGGTCTTGTACATAGCATGGCATACATTATAGAGCCTATGACTGAAGCATAGGGGATCTTATCCATTATCTCTCTTTCTTCCGCCGTAGCCGGACTTTGAGTCTTACTCAATGTCTTCCCTTGCAACATAGGTAAGAACCCCTTCTTACTTCCATCCATACTAAACTTCTTTAATATCTTATCAAGGTATGTGTTTTGCGATAGCGCTATGAGGCGTCTTGATCTATGTCTATAGATCTTGATGCCTAATATATATGATGCTTCACCAAGGTCCTTCATTTAAAATTTGTTGTTTAGATAACTTTTAACACTGTTTAAAAAATCTATATCATTTCCAATATATCATATGGCATCCACATATGATATTAGAAATGCCACATTGCTCCCACTCACTTTCTTCTAAATACAAGCCTCTCCATAAGTTTGGACAAATCCAAACTCTTTGATCACCTCATCAAAGCGGAGATTCCAACTCTGGGATGCGTGCTTCAGTCCATAGATGGATTGCTGAAGCTTGCATACCTTATTAGCATCCATAGGATCGACAAAACCCTTAGGTTTTATCATATACAACTCTTCTTCAATATTACCACTGAGGAACACAGTTTTGACATCCATCTACCATATTTCATAATCAAAAAATGCAGCAATTGCTAACATAATCCTAATCGATTTAGCATCGCTACGGGAGAAAATGTCTCATCGCAGTCAACTCCTTGAATTTTTTGAAACCCCTTTGCAACAAGTCGAGATTTATAGATGGTCACATTACTATCAGCATCCGTTTTTCTTTTAAAAATCCATTTATTTTCAACGGCCTTTCGGTCGTGAGGTAAGTCCACCAAGGTCCAAACTTGGTTTCCTTACATGGATTCTATCTCGGATTTCATGGCTTCTAGCCATTTTTGGAATCCGGGCTCATCATCGCTTCTTCATACGTCGCAAGGTCTTCTATTTCATCAAACGTGAAATTCATAATAGGATTTCCGTACAGTTCAGGAGATGCACGTGTCTTGCTTGAACTACAAGGTTCGACAGTGTCCTCTTTCGGAGTTTCATGATCATTATCATTTATTTCCTCTTCATTTGGTGAAGTCAACTCCGAAACAATTTCCGGCGCTGCGCCACTCGCCGTTTCATGAAGAGAAGGTTCAATAACCTCTTCAAGTTCTACCTTCCGACTACACACGCCTTTCGCGAGAAACTCTTTCTCTAGAAAGGATCCATTCTTAGCAATGAAAATCTTGCCCTCGGATCTGTGATAGAAGGAATACCCAATTGTTTCTTTAGGGTATCCTATGAAGAAACATTTTTCCGCTTTGGATTTGAGTTTATCAGGCTGAAGTTTCTTCACATAAACATCGCATCCCCAAACTTTAAGAAATGATAGCTTAGGTTTGTTTCCAAACCACAATTCAAACAATGTCATTTCAACGAATTTAGATGGTGCCCGATTTAAAGTGAATGCAGCGGTTTTTAGTGCATAACCCCAAAATGACAATGGCAAATCAGTCAGAGACATCATAGATCAAATCATATCCAATAAAGTACGATTACAACGTTCTGACACACCATTACGTTGTGGTGTTCCGGCAGGCGTGAGTTGTGAAACTATTCCACAGTCTTCCATATGTGCGCTAAACTCGTAACTAAGATACTCTCCTCCACGGTAGGACCGTAGGAATTTGATCTTTCTGTTATGATAATTTTCCACTTCATTCTGAAATTCTTTGAACTTTTCAAAGGTTTCAAACTTGTGTTTCATCAAATAGATATACCTGTATCTACTCAAATCATTCGTGAAAGTAACAAAATAACGATATCCACCTCGTGCCGACACACTTATTGGACCACATACATCAGTATGTATGATTTCCAATAAATCTGTCGCTCATTCCATTGAACTAGAAAATGGTGTTCTAGTCATCTTGCCCATAAGGCATGGCTCACATATATCAAATGATTCAAAATCAAGTGATTCCAAAAGTCCATCAGAATGGAGTTTCTTCATGCGTTTTACGCTAATATGACCCAGACGGCAGTGTCACATATATGCAGATATATCATCATCAAGTTTAATCCTTTTAGCATCAATATTATTAATATGGGTAATACTATAATCGAGATCCAACAAAAATGAACCATTCAACACAGGTGCATGACCATAAAAGATATTATCCATATAAATCGAACAACCATTGTTTTCAGATTTGAATGAATAACCGCTTTGCAATAAACATGATCTGGATATAATGTTCATGCTCAGCGTAGGCACCAAATAAAAATTATTAAGATTTATCCTAATCTCGACGGCATATAGAGAGGCAACATTTCAATGGCGATCACATCAACTCTTGATCCATTGTCAATACGCATCATGACCTCATCCCTTGCTAGTCGTCGCTTGTTCTGCAGCCCCTGAATCGAGTTACATATATTAGCAACTGATCTCATATCAAATACCCAGGTGCTACTGCGAGTACTAGTCAAGTACACATCTTGTTTGCCTTGCCGCCCTTCTTGTCCGCCAAATACTTGGGGCAGTTGTGCTTCCAGTGGCCAGTCCCCTTGCAATAGTAGCACTCGATATCAGACTTAGGGCTAGCTCGGGATTTCTTTTCAGGTGCAGCAACAGATTTGCCGCCCTTCTTTCCCTTCTGCTTGCCCTTCTTGTCTTTCTTAAAACCGGTGCTCTTATTGATCATCAACACTTGATGTTCTTTCTTGATCTCCACTTATGTAGTTTTAAGCATTTACAGAAGCTCGGGGAGAGACTTCTTCATGCCCTACATATTATAGTTCATCACGAAGCTCTTGTAGCTAGGTGGCAGAGATTAGAGAACATGATGTATGCCTAAGTCAATGGGAATCGTTATTCCCAAGGACACAAGCTTATCGGTGTACCCAGACATTTTGAGTACGTGCTCACTAATAGAGCTATTCTCTTCCATCATGCAGCTAAAAAACTTTTCAGAAGCATTATAACTCTCTACGGCAGCATGGGTATTGAAAATCATTTTCAATTCGCCCATGGTATCAAAGGCATTGTCATTTTCGAAACGCTTTCGAAGATCTGGCTCAAGCCCATACAGTATGCCACAAGAAATGAATCAAGCTCTGGCTAAGGGGATTCATGGTCCCACATGCGGATAGTGCGATAGTCAAGGAACAGGTATCAAGTACTCGGGGCCTATGGGACACAAGTGAGCGGTTAAAAACAAAATATTAGGTATTGCCCGCCGGTGCCTCTGCATTAGTCATATCTATTCCTATCATTTTAATTATCAAGTTGTAATTAAAGCCATGATTATCTCTAACATTAAGCATGTGGCAACCTCCAACAACTGTGGTACTCGACAACTCAAACCGACACCTGAGCAAGAAACTACGACTCGCAAGGCCAACTTTCTACCAAACAATAGGCAATAGGAGGTTTCCAAGGCTATATAGAGGCTGCAATTAATATAAATAGTACGGAAACTAAAGCATCACAATACGGATAGCAATAGATCAACGGGAGGGAGTAAAGACTATAAACGTAAAATAGGTAAAAAGGGGGAAATGCTCGCCTGAGAAACACTATCGAAGATACATTATCTGAAGAACTTGTCGATACTCGTATCAACTCAACGGCCTAATCCATGAAGAAGCTAAGCACTAAAATAAACACCGGATGCACTATTTAATAGTACGGCAAAAGATCCGATATGATGTATGTATGATGTATGACATGGTAAAGGTGCAATGCAATTAGGCAATATTAAGTAGAACCAGGGTCCCGACATTTAATTAGTAGGTTCATATTGTTTAGATACCCTACAATTTAAATGTTGTCTTAACAAGGCAAAACATGGTACCTGTTCGCTACTCAAATTTAAAGGGAGCCAATATAAGACTAGAATAGCCGCATATGGTATCCATATTTAATTAAGAGGTGAATCGACAAAAGCCCCCAACCCACATGGTAAGATGCAATCATGTACAATTTAAATGCAACAAGATATATGTCACGTATTATAAAAATAGGGGTCTCGGATAGAGGTCACACATTGGGGTTTGGCGATCTTGGCTCTAGAGGGTGCAGGATCGGTATACGGGGTCTCGGACATCGGATCCAAGGGCTTCGAGTACGATAAGGAGCACTCGGTGGTTTCGGGAAGGGTCTTGAGTGGCACCATGTTTATCTCTCGGAACCATCAGCATTGAGCCGGCCTTGTTAGGGGGGAAGATCTTGTCGGAATCCTCGGGTTCATGCGGCTCCTAAAGGTGAACTTGTCGATGGGTCGGGATCAAAGATCTTGTCAGGAGTCCTTGTACAACTTGTTCTTGTCGATCTTGTCTACCAAGAGACCTTGTTATCAACCGCACATCCTCACACTACACCGGGTACTTGTTGTCAAACAGAGCCTCTGGACAACGAACAGCACAAAAGTACATGTAGAGGCCACATTTGCATATGGAGGAGGAGCCCTCGGGCGTACCCAGGCGCGAGGCAGGTCTTGTCCCGTACAGGCATTACCTCAAACACCTATTTACCAGGAAGCAGCGGAAGGGCGATGAGCTCAGGAAGGCGTTAGGGACTAGCGGCGATGTAGGTGCCTGGAGCATGCGGTCGACGGTTCCGTGGGAGGACAAGCGCTAGATCACAGGTGAGCACAGAACGGCGTGGCGCGGGCCGAGCTTGGGCTCGTCCCGAGAAGGGCATGTAGCAGAGGGAAGGGGTCGACACGAAGGAGCACCAGGCCGCGCCGGCCAGGGCTCGAAGTGGCGCGACGGACGGAGATGGAAGCAGACAAGCACATGCTCATGGCGGTTAGCGAGGTCGTCGGCCTGTAGAAGACAGGGACGCAGGCGACAGGGTGTGGAGGAGGTTAGCGAGGTCGTCCACTTTTTTGCAAAAGTCAAGCCACATCCATCTTCTGATAGAAAGACTAATTCCCAAAGTGCTTTGTCGAGTGAACTTTCACTAGTGCCAACCAACACGCGCTCTTGCGGAGATTCGCAACCACCTCTCACGGGAGAACCACGTCATCCAGTTCCTCATATTTGAGTACCAAATTCTTCAGCAGCTCCTGTAGATCCGGCGAGGGTTTCGGGCTCGATGAGCCGCCCTCACGTGGAAACTTGGCCACCATCTCTAGGGTTTTGACAACAGGATGACAAAACCAATCTAGCCTCTGCCAGCCTCCTCAAAGCCTCGCCAAGGCCGGGTAGAAGTGCAAGACTTTTCCTTAGTCAGCTCGAGCAGAGAGCAGATCGAAGGGAAGCAACGAAGGATGATCGGAGTCGGAGATCACCTTCCGCCGTCGTGGTCACGAGCGCAAGTCAAAAACCTTAGAAAAACTAGGTACTAATTCGACCACTTCTGTTTGAGGGTTAGCTGCTGACGAAGGGTAACCTCGGCAATGCCCATGGTGATGGACTTGGGGTTTCGCGGAAAAGAGAATGCTAGGGATTTCGTCGGATGTCAGGGAAACAATGGAATCAAAGTCGCCTGAATATTAAATAATTGCTATATTACAAGTTGTCATCTAGATTTCGGTACCCTAGCTTGGGCTTCTCCCGTCCTATATATAATAGGCCGGGTCTCAAAGTTGTATGCGGATAGGTTTCATACACGCGTGATTACAATACCAACACAATGTCGGTTCATGGTTTTTTTCCTAATACAATCAAAGTCTTTGCCGGTTTCCTTGGGCTGTCGTCTGGAATCTTCATTGGCCGGAAACCCTTTTACCCAATATAGGATAGTAAATCATAAGCATCCGAATAATCATACCCATATTAGTTGTTAACCTAGATATTTTTTAGGAGAACCTGCTATTTTATTAAACAGTGATCACAAGGGGTACAATAGCAGGGTCTGGAGTTCTAGCTAGCCAGATATATCAACCAACATCACAATTTACTCGGCTTCTAGCTAATCTATGAGCCTCCACATTATGGCATCTGCGCTCATGCACAACTTGTGAAGCAACGAAACCAACACGCCGTTGATCAGTAGCTTGATGGGTTGTTCTGATGCATATCCCTCACCACACCAAGGAAATCAGAAGCAATACAAACTTGTTGTAAATAGATATCTGCTGCTAGCGCAAAACCCTCTAAGATGTCCATTTTTTCTAGTGTTGCCCGATCGATGATGCCATTGATGACTAAAGCTGAAGCTCCCAACATATTACCGTTGAAATCTTGGCAGGCAATACCAACAGTACCACATGTTTTAGTTTTTGAAACCGCCGCATCCACATTCACTTTTGCAAAATTTGGAGGAGGTGCAATCCATTTTGCATGATTGACCATAGGAGAAGAAATAGCCGATGTAGATCTCTGCCTTCCAACATTCACAATCTCCAAATCTCTCAAATAAGAATTTATGAAGTGGAAAGTTGACAAAAGGACTTTGAAAGATCTCCTCATGTATAGCTTTGCGTCTCGCCGTCCATATTTCCCATAGCAATACCACCACTCGAGTGAGATCATCATGCGTCAGAGACTCAATTAGGAAGAAAAGCCATTCCTTTGTATTTGTGCAGATATTGCTAGAAATGTGCTCAACCAGTTCATCATCCAATAATGCCCAAACTGATTGAGCCATATTGCACTCCAAGAGTGAATGTCTCCACGCAGTCTTGGTTTTTCCCGCATATGGCACAAACCGAATCAGTCGCCATATTACGTCGATGGAGGACCGTACTTGACGGTAAAGAATGATGCGCCAGATGCCATAGAAAAACCCGCTGCTTAGATGGTACTTTAGTCTTCCACAACGTAGTCCAAGATTTCTATGAATTATTGCTCGATCTTGACGTACCAGCTAGCCAATCCTCTCTTACTTTCTTTGTTCGCACTAGCATTCTGTAGGCAGAGCGGACTATAAATTTTCCAGACTTGTCATGATGCTAGGCCCAGAAATCCGTAAAATGAGCAGTACCAAGTGGAATGGTTGTGATCGCTTCAATTTCCATTGGGATGAAATGTTCCCTCGAGGCTAGCAATCCTCCATGCACCCAAGGGTTGATCAATCAGCTCACTCGCCAACATGGGTGGGTCATCTAATTTAGAGACATACGGGCTCAATTGTTCATCTCGGGGGATCCGGTTCTCGTTCCAGATATTAGTATCCTGACCCGTTCCAATCCGTTTAATCAAACCAAGTTTAAGTAGATCCCTTCCTTCTATAATCGACCACCAAATCCTGGAAGGTCTGCTTCCCAGCTCCGCATCAAGGATGGATACATTCATATAGTATGCCGCTTTGAGTACCCGGGCACTCAAAGATTCTGGATCTTGAAGCAAACGCCACGTCTGTCTTGCTAATAGAGATAAGTTGAATAATTCTATATCTTTAAACCCTAAACCACCAGCTCCTTTAGGGCAGGACATTTGTTCCCAAGAACCCAGTGGGGTTTTCTCTTGCCAATTTTCCTCTCCCATCAGAAGTTTTTGATAATCGAATTGATATGCTCACATAATCCTCTGGTTAACTTAAAACATGCCATCATATAGATAGGAATTGCTTGTATAACTAGTTTAATAAGTACCTCTTTTGCACACGAGGACAAGAGCTTCTCTAGCCATCCTTGCACATATTTCCAAATTCGCTCCTTTAAATATTTAAGCGAGCCATTTGGTGATTTCCCAACAGCAGTGGGCATAACATTTAGAGCCTCTATCTCCACATGCAAGGACTCTCTTACTGCAGTCCCGGGACTTTCTGAAACACCTTCACTGAAGTGTATCGACGACTTCCCAAGGTTTATTCTTTGTCCTGAAGCTTGGCAATACAACTCAAGAATCAAATTAATTTCTGCCGTTGCATCCATGTTTGCTTTAATAAATAGCAAGTTGTCGTCTGCAAATAAGAGATGATTGACCGGGGGTGCTGTAGGTGCCATACGGACGCCCACTAAGTTTTATGTATCCCCCTGCTCCTTAACATGCAAGACAAACCTTCAGCTGCTAATAAAAACTAATATGAAGATATAGGGTCACCTTGGTGGATGCCCCTCGTAGGCCGAAAATCTTCCAACCCAGCTCCATTAAAAGAAATCGAGAAAGAGACCAATGTCACAATATTCATGACTAATTGGACCCATCTCTGACTGAACCCCAATCTCAACATAATCTCTCGGAGATAAACCCACTCAACCCGATCATAAGCTTTCATCATATCTAATTTGAGAGCACAAAAACTCTTATCACTCGGACGCTTGACTTTCATAAAATGCGAACACTCATATGTTGTTATTAATAGGGCGGAATTGTGTAAGGGATGTAGGGCTTTGTACCTTGGGGATCAGTACAATCACTGTCTCATTTATTTCAGAAGGTGATGCATTACCATTCAAAAATATCTAGATCCACTTTTGTAACTTCCGGTCCACATAAATTCTAATGTTTTTGATAAAAATGAGCAGGCAAACCATCAGCTCCCGGAGCTTTTGTAGGGATCATTTGGAATAGTGCATTTCTCACTTCTTCCTCCGTATATGGGGTATCCAGACGTTCATTCATCAAATGTGGGACTTTGCGAGGAACTGACTGTAGTACCTCATCTAGGCCAGAAATGCCCTCAGATGTGTACAGGTTTGCATAAAACAACGAAGTCATTTACTCCATCTCAGCAGTATCCTCCGTTGTAGTCCCATCAGACCTTGTCAGTTGACTTATTTTGTTCTTCCTTCTACTTTTTGAGGCTTTTTGATGGAAAAAGTCGGGTATTATTATCTCCTTCTGCCAACCATTGTATCCTCGATCTTTGTCGCCACATAACCTCTTCCCTGTGGTTAAGCTCAACTAGGCGATCAATGATCTTAGTCTCCTCATGTGATGGACCAGTACGTATAGGATATGCACGTAAAACAGCCAGTCTAGTAGTGAGTGCTTGGATTTCCTTACGGACATGACCAAAAACATCAGTTGCCCATTTAGACATGTCACCTGACAGCGCAGTTAGCTTATCTTTTAATTCAGTGACTGAATTACAATGCTCCTTATCCTTCCAGGATGACTCAACATGATTCCTTAATTCTTCATGAGTCTCCCACATCATCTTGCACCTAAACTGATTGTTTTTGCCTCTCCTTCTAGTCAAAGTAGGGCTCTCAGTTTGCAGAAATATCGAGCAATGATCCGATCTTGCAAAAGTAAGATGTTTGAGAGAAGCATCTGGGAATCGCTCCCACCACTCAGTGTTTGCCAGAGCTCTGTCCAACCGGACTCGTGTATATGAACCACAACAGAATTTTGTCTCAAAAGTCCAATTCTGACCCACAAAATCTAGATCAAGCAGTTCACAAGCATCAAAAGCTACTGGGAAACCTCTAATCTGCCTCTCTGATCCCTGCTCTCCCCCAACACCCATGTGCTCCAATTGGTGGAGTACTTCATTGAAGCCACCTAGACAGATCCAAGGGAGGTTCATCTCTGCACGCAAGAAACGGAGAAGATCCCAGGTTTTAAACCTCTATCTCGTTTGAGCCTCTCCATAGACACACGTCAAACGCCATGGCTCTAAATTATTTTCAAGAACCTTCATATCAATATGATATTGTGAAAAGCTTTCGATTTCTAATTTCACGTTATCCTTCCATAACATAGCTAGGCCCCCGCTGCGACCATCACTGCTCACAGCAAAACAGTGATCAAAACCGAGACTATGGGTAAGCTTCTTAACCTTAGTGTCAGCTACCTGAGTTTCCACCACACATAACACCAGGGGCATGATCCTTCACTAATTTGTCATGTTCATGAATTGTCCCATCGATGGAACCCACAGAACAGATATATATACAACAGCGACTCCATGGGTCAAGAATACAAATATAATATACAAAGATCCAAATCACCTTGAAACGATAGAGTGTCCGACTACGGACAAGATGCAAATGGGGCTAAGAGCCCTGAAGAATAACCAATAGCGTCCATAACCCTGCCCAGGCCAAGCCGGAAGGGTAACCCTGCTAACGACGTCGATCTCAAACCTGCTAAAAACAAAAGGGGTGCCGACAAAGGGCAAAGGAAAAGGAGGAGCGTCAGTACTGAGCCCAGTACACGGCGAGGCTAGAATTCGGCGGCTCTCGCCTACATAGGTATGGTGGGCTGAAGCGGCACTAAACAACCTATAGAGACTTGATACAACTGGCGGCTATTAGAGAGGGGTAAGAAAGACCTATTCGGATCCAACCTGAAGCTAACACCAAACAAACCCATCCTGGTATTTCCCCCTCGAGACCAAACGAGGAAGTTAGACCAAGGAACTCACACAGTTGGCAATTTTACTCATTCCGTTTTAGTTGCAGCACTTACTATTCAGATATAGATACCATGAGTCATCCTGATAGCATAAGTAGTGGGCAATTTTAATTAATCAATCCGTGGCAGTTGGAACATTTACTAGTAAGATATAAGTGTCCTGAGGAATCCCAAACCCAGCAATTGTTGGCACTTTATCACATTCCATTGGAGTTGTAATACTTACTAGGCAGGTACAGCATGTCACGAATCAACCCAGCTCCACCAGTTGTTGGCATTTTTAATATCCATTCCGTTATAGTTGCATCTGTTTACAAGTCACATATTAAGTCAAATTTATAGCACTACTTTAGTTATGCTTGTCTATGATCGAGATACTGTGCTCCAAGTCATCCATAACCGCGGACACGGCTTTCAGAAAGTTTTACCCTGCAGGGGTGCACAAATAGCAACACACACTCGATCAACCTCGGAAAAACCAACTCAAAACCCAACGAGGCATTCACGACAAAGTGATCACAGGATTCAGAAATATTTCAGGGGGCCACCCCACTAAGCTACCCGCAACGAAGTTGGCCGGCTCCGGAACGGACCCAGGGTTCGCGACGACGGCCGTAAACGACTGGGAACCCGAAAGTGTGACTGGGCTTGTCGATACCGCGAAAACGTGGCGCGATCCAAAACAGTACAGGTGCTTCACGCACAATCTTAAATAAAGCAGTAACATGGCATAAGTACATGATAGTAATAAAGCCCCAAACTACTTGTGGCCCCAAGAAATAGAAATGAATCAAGCTCTGGCTCAGGGGGGTCCATAAGGCCTCCCGGATGTGGATAGTGCGAAAAATCAAGGAACAGGTATCAAGTACTCGGGGTCCTACAAGACACAAGTGAGCATGGAAGAACCAAATAACATCTATTGCCTACCGATGCCTCTGCATTAGTTATATCTAGCATTTTATTCGTTGTAATTAAAGTCATGATCATCTCCATCAATAAACATCTCCACAAATAAACATCTGCCATCATTCCAACAACTGTGGTACTCGACAACACAAGATCGCACCTGAGCAAGCAACTACGACTCGCAAGGCCAGCTATCTACCAAACACGGGTAATAGGAGGTGTCCAAGGCAATATAGAGGTTGCACGGGATATAACTGGTGCACGGAAACTAAAGCATCACGACACGGATAGCAATAGATCAACAGGAGGAAATAAAGACTATAAATGCAAAATAGGTAGAAGGGGAAGAGATGCTCGCCTGGGAAACACTGCCGAAGGTTCATATCCGGAGAACTTGTCGATACTCGCATCCACTCATCGGCTAATCCGCGAAGAAGCAAAACACTAAAAGAAACACCGGATGCAATATTTAATACCACGACAGAAGATCCGGCATGCTTATGATATGCATGCGAGATGAACAATTTAATATGCGATAGTCGATAATGTCATATTATAAAAATAATGGAGGTCTCGGATAGGGAATCACATTAGGGTTTGGCGAACTTGGGCTCCGAGTGGTCCGAGGTTCGACAATCTCGGCGGGATCGGTCTTCGGACTCCGAGAAGAACTTGTCGTCTCGAGGGGTTCGGTTTGGTCTCGACCTTCTCATCAGGGAACGGGGTCTTGTGTTTCCGGGAAGGGCCCTGGACTTCCAGGAAGAAGCCCTTCGGGTTCGTGGTCAGAGAAGTTGGCGTTCCGATGGGTCGGTCTCTATGTGGGCGGTCTTGGCGTCCAGGCTTCTTTGGTTCGTGTCTTCACCCGAGTGGTAGGTCTTTTCGGTACCATGCATTCATCTAGTGTCGTCTTAGTTTATCAGAACCGGGCATTTAACTGAACCAGAACTTGTCGTGGAGGACCTGAGTAGCAGCACACCGGACGGAATTTATCAGATACATCGCTAAACGCACAAAAAACCTAGATAAAATAGCCAACCATACAATAGCAACCACAGCTACCTAACAGCAAATGGCACTAGGTTGGCAGGCGCGTGGTCCGGGAGGAGGCGGCCCCGACGCGGGTCGGCAGGGGAAGGAGGCGGCCCCAGGGAGGCAGAGGCGGCAGGGGGCAGGCTCGCCGGAGGAGGCGGGAAGCGGTGGCCGGCAGAAGGCGCGAGGAGGAGAGGCGAGCGGCCGCGCGCGGCTTCCGGCGAGGGAGGAGGCGGACGGCCGGAGAGCGGGTGGAGGCGGCCGAGGTCACGGCGGCGGATGGCTGGCGGCGCGACACGGGAGGGGGCCGCGGCGGGGAATGGCGACGTCGAGGGGCTTGCCCCGGGGAGGCGCGGTAGGAGGACGACGGAAGCGAGGGCGGGGAAGGTCGTGGCGAGACGGCCGGCGTGGGGTCGGGGTAGGGCGGAGGCGAGGTGTCGCGCGGCGCTGGCCTGGGAGGAGAGGGGCGCCGCGGTGGAGGGCGGCGGGGACGACGGGGGCGCTCGGCGGCCGGGGTGCTCGGGGGCGGCCAGCGCGAGCTTGGGCTCGAGCGGCGGGATCTAGCGGCGAGCGCGGGGCTCGTGGAGGCGGAGCTGGTCCCGGTGACGGCGCGGTCGGGCTGCGGGGCGAGGAGGGGGAGCGAGGCCGGGCGGTGGCGGCGCCTGGGAAGGAGGCGGCGGAGACGCGGGACGAGGGGGATGTGGCGTGCGAGGGCGAGCGAGAATGGCGGGGCCAGACGTGGGGGTCCCGAGGCAGGGAGGAGCGGGAGGGGGTCGGGGCGCGTGCCCAGGGGGCGGCCGGTCGGGCGTGGGCCACGCGGGGGTGGGGCCCCGCTGCAGGCGTGGCAGGCGGTGTGTGGAGCGCGTGGCCGGTGGGAGTGGTCAGGTGGGGTGTGGTGGGTGCGGCTGGGTGTGTGGTGTGCGCGTGTGTGTTGCGGGGTGGGTGGATGAGGTGGCAGATGGTGGTTCGGTGGATGGAGGGAGGAGAGGTGAGGTGGCGTGCACCGATTGGTGCAGGTGAGGTGGAGGGGGCTGGGTAGGAAAATAGGGTAGGGTTTTTGGTAGAAAAGGTTTGGGTGTTTCTGGGATAGGTAGGGTTTTTTTATCTGGAGGTGGCCGGCTAGGCTTTCGGGCCTGGCTGGCTGCCTCCCAAAAATAATTAAAATATTTTATTTATTAAAAACGAGGCTTTTGCAAACCGTAGATAGACAAAATAAAATAATCCGGAGACCCGGGTTTTGTATTTGAAATAAAGACGGGGCGTTTAGAAAACAAAAATAGACTTTTCGAAAATAGTTTTATGCAAACAAAAATGCAAGAAGACATGACGATGCTCAAATGCAAGGTGGCATGATGATGCAATGCACAAAAACAACGCGATTTTCTAGTAGTGGTTTTGCGGGATGCCACAATTGCCCAACCCACGACAGTTCAAACTTAGGGTATTCATTGGGCCCGGCGGTCCTCCTCGAAAGAGGCCGTCGATCCAGCATTGACATTGTCATGTTCATTTTCATCCTTCCTCGATCTCTTCAGATCTCTCTTCGGATGAGGGCTAGAAGTTTTTCCAGGTGGCGTCATACATGCTGACCTATTATAAAATTTATCAACTAAAACCCCCCATCGATGCAGGCGGGTTGATCCCCTCAGTATTAGTCCTCTTGCGACCATCATCAGCCTTAGACATATCAAGACCAGTAGCAATCGACACAATCCCTAGAGCTATTGCATTGGGCCCCGTTAAAACACCAAGTCTAATCGCACTAGGATCATGTTCCACATAATTTCCACTGCCACGTCCACGACCTCTCGCCGTACGTCCT
This sequence comes from Avena eriantha, assembly GCA_910589775.1. Classification (NCBI taxonomy): domain Eukaryota; kingdom Viridiplantae; phylum Streptophyta; class Magnoliopsida; order Poales; family Poaceae; genus Avena; species Avena eriantha. The sequence continues at coordinate 88,947,567 of OU342741.1, forward strand.
ACACCTGTACGTCCTGCACCTCGTGCCTAACCACCAGAACCCCGACCACGTCCACGCCACATAGGGTCAGCAAGCAACCATGGCCAAACTTGCGATCTTTTAGATCATGCACTCCATTGCCATGTTCTTTATACCCATGTCCAAAGAGGCCACATACTTCACACCAATTTGGGATACGTTCATAGCGCATCCTAAAAAGGTCTGTCTTTCCACCACACACAATAGAGACCACTCGCTTCAAAGGTTGTCATACATTATTTTTTACTCGGACCCTACAGAAGTTTGCATAAAAATCCATTGAATCTGGCTCCAATGCTTCAATCAACCCTCTTTGCTAAATTTGCAGCTATGGGCGCTATCCTTCAGGAAGGTCATGGATCTGAGCCCACGCCGCCAAGTGATCAAGATTAATAGTGCTTGGTTTAGTAAGACCATCATATGCCTCTACGCTCACCGGTGCGTTCCTGAAGTTCCAAGGGGCCAAGGCATTTTTTTGGAGTGTATACAGATTGTTGTCGACAACCCTGAATTTCACATCTTGCGCCAAACCCCATGCCGATCGCATGTTGGATAAAAACCAACTCTAGCTATACGGTATCTCTGTGTGCACCTTCACTACTGCAAGCCAGCGAGGGATATCTTCAATTGGGGGCCCCTCCTCTTCGAAGATCATATCGTCAAGATCATCATCACACAACCCCAGATCGTCCATCATCGCAGCTAGATCGCGATCCTCTGCTTTCTCACCCGAACCTGAAGCTTCACCAGCCATTGCCGATACAGCCCTAGATGGGGAGAAAAACCACTCCCTAGATTGATCCAAACCCAGCAGCGTCCCAGCGACGGTGCTGAAGGATGGAAGAAGACTCGCCGCTGAGATTGCCTCGTCGGGAGAAAGAAACCCTAAGGGCTTGTTCGGTTAGCTGAGATTTGAAGTGGATTGGAAAGGATTAAGGTGGATTAAATCCCATACAAGTCATAATCCACCCAAATCTACTCCAATACTCTCCAATTCTCTTGGTGTAGGGATGAATCGAACAAAGCCTAAGTGAAAAAAAAACTAGATTAAGAACGCACGAGGGGAGCAGCAGCTGCTAGCCCAGATGCTCTGCGCTTCTAGCTTCGACGATGCGGTCCAGGCATCCAGCCGATCATTTTGGCGCGGCTGCAGCAGTTGAAGCAGGCCTATTGCATGAGGCTTGTAGCCCGGGCAGAGGTTACCGCGCCTAATTATACACGCCTCGTCTGCACCGCAGCAGAACGGCACCGGCCTGTAGCCAGCCGGGGGCACCTACGTCTTCTCTCTTTTTATTTTGGGTTTGCCTATGTCTCAATCGACTGAGATTTTCTTAAGTCTCAATCACTTAAGAAAAGTGCAACTGTAGTTAAAAGGAATGTGCAACTCGTGCCAGTTGCACTTTTTTTTAACAGACGGTTACACTTTTCTTAGGTGACTGAGACTTAAGGAAATCTCAGTCGACTGAGAATTAGTGTAGAATAGGAGCAATAGTCGTTGTATTACTCTGGGGCAATGCCCACACATATATAGGTATAATGGGAGGCCTCCATACCCTCAGATATAAACATAGAGGAGGGGCCTAAACGCTAATGTACTATACACGTAATATATACTCAACACCCCCCGCAGTCGAAGCTTCGGCGGGACAGACGCAAAGACTGGATCGAAACTCCTCAAAGGACACCGTAGGCAATCCCTTGGTCATGATATCCGCAAACTGCTGGGAGGTGGGTACGTGTAGAACATGTATGCGACCAAGAGCCACCTGTTCGCGAACAAAGTGAATGTCAAGCTCGATGTGCTTCGTCCGGCGGTGATGGATGGGGTTGGCGGAGAGATATACAGCGGTGACGTCACAGTAGACCACGGTGGCCTTGTCGACAAGACAAGAGAGCTCCTGAAGAAGCTGTCGTAGCCAGGAGCACTCGGCGACGGCGTTAGCAACCGCCCGATACTCTGCCTCTGCGCTGGAGCGAGAGACCGTAGGCTGCCCGCTTGGACGACCACGAAATAAGCGAGGGTCCAAGGTAAACGCAGTACCCTGAGGTGGAGTGGCGCGTGTCGGGGCAGCCGGCCCAGTCAGCGTCCGAGTAGGCGATGATGTTCGTGTCGGTGGAGGCATGAAGTGAGAGGCCTAGGTCCAGAGTGCCGCGGACATAGCGTAGAATCCGCTTGACCGCCGTCCAATGAGCATCACGGGGAGCGTGCATGTGAAGGCACACCTGCTGAACATCGTACTGCAGCTCCGGTCTGGTGAGAGTGAGGTACTGGAGAGCACCAACAATAGACCGGTAGAGCGAGGCGTCGGGAGCCGGAGAACCATCCGTGGCGGAGAGCTTGGCCTTCGTGTCAACAGGCGTAGAGGCAGGGGTGCAATTAAGCATCCCGGCACGATCAAGGAGCTCGTGGGCATACTTCTTCTGGTGAAGAAGGAAGCCATCCGGTCGGCGCACAACCTCAATGCCGAGGAAGTAGTGCAGGGGTCCCAAGTCCTTGAGCGCGAACTCGGTGCGAAGGCGGTCGGTGAGCTGCTGCAGGAGCACAGATGTGCTAGCCGTAAGGATGATGTCATCGACGTAGAGCAACAGGTAAGCCGTGGTGTCTCCCATATGGTAGACAAACAGCGATGCATCGGAGCGTGTAGAGCGGAAGCCGAGTTGGTGAAAGAACGCTGCGATGCGCTGGTACCACGCCCGTGGCGCCTGCTTGAGCCCATATAAAGAGCGCGAGAGCAAGCACACATAATCCGGATGAGCGGAGTCGACGAAACCGGTGGGCTGCTGGCAGAACACTTGCTCCTCAAGATGACCATGGAGAAAGGCGTTGGAGACGTCCATTTGGTGAACAGGCCAGCAGCGAGACACAGCGAGCTGGAGCACAGTGCGGATGGTCCCGGGCTTGACAACCGGAGCGAAGATTTCGGCGAAATCAACGCCGGCGCGCTGACGAAAGCCGCGAACGACCCATCGCGCTTTATGCCGATCAAGAGTACCATCCGGATGGAACTTGTTCTTGAAGACCCACTTCCCGGTGATGACGTTGGCATGGCGTGGGCGAGGCACAAGCTGCCATGTGTGGTTGCGTTGCAGGGCGTCGAACTCGTCCTGCATGGCCGCTAGCCACAGCGGGTCACGGAGGGCTGCCCGAGCCGAGGCAGGCAGCGGAGAGGGCGCCTCAACTCCGTGTGATGGAGATGCCCCACCGTCATGAGGGAGAACGTTGTTGCCGCTGGCCCAGAAGGCGGAGGGCGCCGGGGGCGGCGACTGGGCTGTCGCAGCGTGGCAGACGTATGCGTCCGCGGGGTACCGCGTCGACGGGCGGAAGATGCCGGCACGTGCACGGGTGACTGGACCCGTGGGGGCAGGCGTGACATCACCCGAGTGGCCACTCGAGGGTGATGCGGTCGACGAGGCGGCGCCCGAGCTGGAACTCGAGGGCGACGCAGGCGATGTCGGCAGGGCAGCACCCGGGCCGGAGCTCGAGGGTGCAGCGAAGGAAGGCGACGGGGCAACACCCGAGCTGGAGCTCGAGGGCGACGCGGGCGAAGTCGGTAAGTCGGCGCCCGAGCATGGGCTCGAGGGCGACGACGGTGGGGTCGATGAAGAGGCGCCCAAGCTAGAGCTCAAGGGCGCGGTCGACGCGGCCGACGCAGAGGCGCGACGTCGCGGGGTACCACCCGCGGGTGTAGGGGAAGACGCCACTTGTTCCTGTGCAAACGGAAAGCAATGCTCATCAAAGTACACGTGCCGTGACGTGATGACCCGATGGGACACGGGATCATAGCAGCGAAAGCCCTTGGTGTTAGCCGGGTAACCAAGAAAGACACACGGGATGGAGCGGGGAGCGAGTTTGTGAGGTGCGGTGGCAGCGACGCTGGGGTAACAACGACAACCGAAGATCCGAAGACCATCGTAAGAGGGAGGGGAACCGAAAAGGAGGTGGTGTGGTGCGTAGTTCCAGCGAGTACGACACGAACGGAGGTTGACGAGGAGAGTGGCGGTGGCTAGAGCGTCAGGCCAGAAGGAAGGTGGGACGTGACCGTGAAAGAGAAGAGTACGGACACAGTCATTGAGGGTGCAGAGGACGCGCTCGGCACGGCCGTTTTGCTGCGAGGTGTATGGGCAAGTGAGGCGGAAGATAGTACCGTGAGATGAAAGGAGTGTGCGGATGGCAACATTATCGAACTCCTTGCCGTTATCGGTTTGGAGAGCGTGGATGGAACGACCGAACTGAGTAGACACATAGGCGTAGAAAGCGATGAGAGTGGGGGCGACGTCGGACTTTTTACGGAGAGGGAACGTCCACACAAAATGAGAAAAATCATCGAGAATAACTAAGTAATACGTAAACCCAGAATTACTAGGAATTGGAGAGGTCCAGACATCACTATGAATTAACTCGAATGGAAAAGACGCAACTGTGGAAGAATTACTAAAAGGGATGTAACACCCTCGAATCGGCTCTATGCAAGTTTTAGCCCTTTCCGCCAAAACCCGCATAGAAACGATTCAAGGACGCCCACCAGGCACTTTCGTACGGGTGGAAAACGAAGCAATACCATTACACAACAGTTCTCGATGGGACCCACAGAACAGATATATATACAATAGCGACTCAGCGAGTCAAGAATACAGATATACAATACAAAGATTCAAATCACCTTGAAAACGATAGAGCGTCCGACTACGGACAAGATGCAAATGGGGCTAAGAGCCCTGAAGAATAACCAATGGCGTCCATAACCCTGCCCAGGCCAAGCCGGAAGGGTAACCCTGCTAACGACGTCGATCTCAAACCTGCTAAAACAAAAGGGATGCCGACAAAGGGCAAAGGAAAAAACAGGAGCCTCAGTACTGAGGCCAGTACACGGCGAGGCTAGAATTCGGCGGCTCTCGCCTACATAGGTATAATGGGCTGAAGCGGCAGCGCAGCGTCACTAAACAACCTATAAAGACTCGATACAACTGGTAGAGGGATAAGAAAGACCTATTCGGATCCAACCTGAAGCTAGCACCAAACAAACCCATCCTGGTATTCCCCCTCGAGACTAAACGAGAAAGTTAAGCCGAGGAAACTCACACGGTTGGCAGTTTTATTTAATCTTTCCATTATAGTTGCAGCACTTACTAATCAGATATAGCTAGTATGAGTCATCCTGAAGCATAAGTAGTGGGCCGTTTTAATTACCTTTCCGTTGTAGTTGGAACATTTACTAGTCAGATATAATTGTCCTGAGGAATCCCAAACCCCAGCCTTTATTGACAATTTTATCACATTCCATTGGAGTTGCAATACTTACTAGGCAGGTATAGTATGACACAGATCCACCAGTTGTTGGCATTTTTAATATCCATTCCGTTATAGTGAGGCTGATTACTAGTCACATATTAAGTCAAATTTATAGCACTACTTTAGTTATGCTTGTCTATGATCGAGATACTGTGCTCCAAGTCGTCCATAACCGCGAACACGGCTTTCAGAAAGTTTTACCCTGCAGGGGTGCACAAATAGCAACACACACTCGATCAACCTCGGAAAAACCAACTCAAAACCCAACGAGGCATTCACGACAAAGCGATCACAATATTCAGAAATATTTCAGGGGGCCACCCCACTAAGCTACCCGCAACGAAGTTGGCCGGCTCCGGAACAGACCCAGGGTTTGCGACGACAGCTGTAAACGACTGGGAACCCGAAAGTGTGACTGGGCTTGTCGATACCGCGAAAACGTGGCGCGATCCAAAACAGTACAGGTGCTCCACGCACAATCTTAAATAAAGCAGTAAAGCATGGCATAGGTACAGGATAGTAATAAAGCCCCAAACTACTTGTGGTCCCAAGAAATAGAAATGAATCAAGCTCTGGCTCAGGGAGGTCCACGGCCTCCCGAATGTGGATAGTGCGAAAAATCAAGGAACATGCATCAAGTACTCGGGGTCCTACGGGACACAAGTGAGCGTGGAAGAACCAAATAACTTCTATTGTCCACCGATGCCTCTGCATTAGTTATATCTAGCATTTTAATAGTTGTATTTAAAGTCATGATCATCTCCACCAATAAGCATATCCACCAATAAACATCTGCCAGCACTCCAACAACTGTGGTACTCGACAACACAGATCGCACCTAAGCAAACAACTATGACTCGCAAGGCCAGCTATCTACCACACACAGGTAATAGGAGGTGTCCAAGGCAATATAGAGGTTGCACGGGATATAACTGGTGCACGGAAACTACAGCATCGACACGGCTAGCAATAGATCAACAGGAGGAAATAAAGACTATAAATGCAAAATAGGTAGAAGGGGGAGAGATGCTCGCCTGGGAAACACTACCGAAGGTTCATATCCGGAGAACTTGTCGATACTCGCATCCACTCATCGGCTAATCTGCGAAGAACCAAAGCACTAAAAGAAATACCGGATGCACTATTTAATATTACGGCAGAAGATCTGGCATGATTATGATATGATGCATGGCATGTCAAAGATACGGTGCAACTAGGCAATATTAAGCGGAACCAGGGTCCCGATAATTAATTAATAGGTTCATGTTGTTTAGATACCCCACAATTTAAATGTTGATATAACAAGGCAAGACATGATATCGGTTCGCTACACAAATTTAAATGAAGCCGGTATAACACTAGAAAAGTCCACATATAGTCCCCATATTAATTTAGGTGAACCGCATGAATACCCCAAACAACAAAGATATGTATGCGAGATGAATGATTTCATGGAACAAGATATATGACATTTATATAAAATAAGGCTATGATTGAGGTCTCACAATTCGGATTGGAGGGGCGAAGGGACTGGTCTTCGAGTTGAAGTTGGAGCAGCAAAGGAAGTCTATGATCACGGAAGGAGTCCAAATAGCAGACACCGGAGAACAGATCATGGTGGAAGGGATGGCGAGGTCAAGCAACAGTTGTTGGTGCGGTCTAATGAAACTAAGGAAAACTTGATGAAATAGAATTGGTCGGCAACGGAATGAAATAGGCATGTTAAGCCAAATCGGAGCTCTTGAGAATAATTGGTCGAACATGTTGCAGACGAACTGGGCTGGCCAAGGCTGTTGTGCACAACAGAAAAGAAGCAAATTAGCTGATTCCCTGACACAGAATACTAAAAAGCCAGAACCTACAAATAAAACGACGGTCAATCAGAATAAATTGGAGGAATTGCGAGAGCTGCTCGGGCGCGTACATGCAGAGGGTCGGGAGACGACACCGACGAACGGCAGGTTCACCTGAGAGAAAGGGGCCGGCAGGAACTGGCTTGTGATGCGCTCGCATGAGCTGGAGGCGGAAGAGGCGCTCACGCGCAAGCCAAGGCGGGGTGGAGCGAGCATGCCGGCTGCTGGTCGGCTGCATGCCGCTACAGGGTGGGGATCCGGTGGCGATGTGGAGCTCTCGACAGGAGGCAAGGGGCAGGTGGTACACGGCGTACAAGGCAAAGGGTGTCTCTGGACTCTGGTCATCCCACGCACAAAGATCTAGTTGAACAGATCGAGAACCTGATCAATTTGCTTGGACAAGCTACCATGTGGCTCGATTGATTTTCATGAAAATAGTGAGCTGTTTGCTGGGCACGAGAAATTGAATCAAGAAGGAACGCCCTGCTACGAGATTTGGAATGGAAATTTTGAGGAGAAAGAAAAGGGAAAAGGTAGAGGACGTTGGACAGGTTTAGATCTCAGATTTTAGGCTATGGTTTGGGAAGACAGATAGAGATTGAGATATTTATCTAGTCCAAAGTAGACTAGACAGGGCTAGTTTTGGGTTAAAACCTTACACGGCTTTTGTCTACTTTTATTATTAGTAATATTATTTTGTTTAGTTTTAACTTTATGTATAGCAATTTAGCAAACAAAATACGGTGTTTAATAAAATAAACCTTATGCTCAAAAAAATGCAAGAAAAAATATGTATGATGTCATGCTGATGCATAAAATAAAAATAACACGCGATTTTCTAGTAGTAGTTTTTGCGGGATGCCACAAGGGAGACGAACATGTTTGCCGACACGACAGGCTTCACAACTATGTGTAGCCTTGTTATTACAAGAAAACGAAAAACCCCTCATTATTTGATGGAGCGTGTTGGCACTGGGATGTCCAAGACGAGCATGCCAAAGATCGACGCTGGCGGAGAAAGCATAGGGTCCGGCGCCGGGGTTGGGAGACGCCTGGACGGGATACAGGTCGCCGGGGCTCTCACATCGGTGGAGCACCATCCGGGTACGGGCGTCCTTAACAGAAAAACCAGAAGAGTCAAATTCCACAGTTACAGAATTATCACGAGAAAGGGTTTTGACAGAGACTAAATTCTGAATAAGATGGGGCGAGACAATGACATTATTGAGAGACTGTGGTTTAGAAGTGGAAGAAAAACTAGCAGAACCAATGTGAGAGATAGGAAGACCAGCGCCGTTACCGACAATGATGCGAGACTCGATGGAAGTAGGAGAGGAATGTGAGAGGTTACCCGGATGAGCTGCCATGTGGGTCGACGCCCCCGTGTCCATGAACCAATCGCCGCCTCCGGTGTAGGAGCCAGGAGCGGGCGCCTGATGAAGAGCGGCGTAGAGCGCCGGGTCCCAGGCGGGCTGCGGAGGCGCGTAGGTCGGTGGAGCGCCGTAGGCCGGACCAAAAGTCGGTGCAGTGGCGTTGTAGGCAGGGGCGTACGGCGGAGCCGCGGCGAAGAGGGCCTGGTGGGTCGGTGGGCGCGAGCCGAGGAGTCCGGGGGCGGGCGAGCGAGGCACGGGCATGGTGTAGGCGTGTACGACCCCCGTCCAGGGGTTGTAGCCGTCGGCCCATGGTGGCGTGGGCTGCTGGTTGCCTCCGCCATTACCGCCACCACCACCGTTGACGTTGCCACCACCGTTGCCACCGCCGTTGTTACGACCACCGCCACGACGACGGCCGCCACAGCCGTTGCGCTGCTACTGCGGCTGCGGTTGGGGAGGCGCGGCATAGGGTGCCACGGGCACCGGGGGCGCGGCGGCGGCTGGAAGGGCGCAGGGGCTGGAGGGGTAGGGGCGCGGTACCCAGCAGCGAAGGCGGTGTGAACGGTGCGGGTGCGAAGGTTCTTCAAGCGACGCTCCTCGAGGCGAAGATAGGCGACGGCGCGCTCGAAGGTGGGCTCGCCATGAGGGTGAGGTTGGAGGTGGCGTTCCCGAGGTCCTCGTTGAGGCCGGCGGTGAGGGTGGAGAGGAGGATCTCGTCGCCGATCGTGAAGCCGAGGTCGTGGAGCTCGTCGGAGATCGCCTTGAGGCGCAGGCAGTAGGCGTCGAGGGGTTGGTCGCGCTGCGGTTCACCCAAGAATTCCTGCTGCAGGAAGACGATCCGCTGGAGCTTGTTGTCGGTGAAGAGCCCGTTGATCTTTTTCCACACCGTACGAGCGTCGTCGCCCTCACGAACGACGGTCTTGAAGATGTCCGGCGAGACGGTGAGGAACAGCCAGCGGATGATGGTGGCGTCGATGGCGAGCCAGTCGGGGTCGCGGTGATCGAGGAGGTCGACGGAGCCGTCAACATGATCGCGCAGGTTGTACTCGCGAAAGAGGAGGTAGAAGTACGTCTTCCAGGCGTGATGGTTCTTCTCGGCGACGAAGAGCTTGATGGGGACGTGGTCGGTGAGGTGGACGCCGCGGATGACCTCGGGGGTCGGTGGAGCGGATCCGTCGTAGGAGGAGGATCCGAAGGGGTTGGGCGAGGAGGATGACGACATGGCGCAAGAGGAGAGCGGCGGCGACGCGATAGGAAGGCGGCGCGGCGGCTAGGGTTTGGTGGGAAGGGCGCGGCGGCGCAGCGGCTAGGGTTTGGTGGGAAGGGCGCGGCGGCGCAGCGGCTAGGGTTTGGTGGGAAGGGCGCGGCGGCGCGGCGGGGAGCCGGCGGCGGCGTGGAGGGGCAGCGGCGGCGGCGGCGCAGCGGCTAGGGTTTGGTGGGAAGGGCGCGGCGGCGCGGCGGGGAGCCGGCGGCGGCGTGGAGGGGCAGCGGCGGCGGCGGCGCGCAGGGGAGGCGGCGCGGCGGCGGCGGCTAGGTTAGGATCGTGGGGAAATCTGATACCATGTAGAATAGGAGCAATAGTCGTTGTATTACTGTGGGGCAATGCCCACACATATATAGGTACAATGGGAGACCTCCATACCCTCAGATATAAACATAGAGGAGGGGCCTAAACGCTAATGTACTATACACGTAATATATACTCAATAATTAGCAAAACCGTTTTATTTTTGGCAGAAGGCACCTAATCTTTCTCCGTTTCTTATTGGAAAAAGAAGAAGTGATGGTGCAGCAATCTCCAACGAAAAAGAAGAAGACGCTGCTTCGGCTTCCATCACAACCGTGAATGCGAACCGGGGAATACTTGGCATACAGGATCAAGCTAGGCTAGCTAGCAAGGTGACCTGTGCTTCCAGCCGAACGGACCTGCACGCCGAACAACTACAACGGAATCAGATACCACCACAATTGTGTCACAAGCCACAAGGTAGTTCACTTTATGGTCGCATCAAACGTACGTCGAGTAACCAGCGACAGGTTCGATGATCAGATTCTCCAACAAGTTAAGAACACCGGCAGGCGGTTCTCTGCCTCTCGTCATGTCCTCCTCGCGTGGTTCAGCAGGATTGGGCAGTGCGGAGCCGTTGTTCCGAGTTGTTCCATTTTTACTCCACCGATTTCACGATCAACTGCCACGTCCGTGCGTAAGCCTAGTCCGTAACAGTTTTGTCCGTAAGCCTACCATTATGGATGAGAATATATATCCATCCAGTGATACAGTAGAAATGTGAGTGAGTCACTATTAAGGTATTCTATGTTTTTTTAATTTCAGAAAAACAAGTGCGTACAGTATTTTTTCCAAAATGATGATGTTACTGAAAAGTTAGACCCACTTAGATCTATAAGCACGACACATTCACTCGCCTTGTGACTTACTGCACTCCGCGATCGACGGAGTCCGGCGACAAATAACGTTCCCAACGGCCGGCGGAATCGACCGGACGGTTACTTCCTCGCAGCTTCCGAATCTCCAACCAAGTCTGTAATGCACGATTCACGTCACGCTCAACCGCTCTCACGCTCGGCCCATGCACGGCTCCACTTCCACACTTGTAAAGCAGGGCGTGGCTGCACAGGCTTGGACCCTTGTGTACCTGTCAACTTCAGCCAAATTTTCCAGTTCGTACTTGGTACACAGGAGCAGCAGCTGCTGCCAGGAAGCTTCCTCTCCTCGGGCTGGGAGGACGAATTAGCAGCCTGTGATGTCGACGCACGCACACGCAGGCGACGAGGATCGAGCAGAGGAGATTCACCGGGGGGCCCCAAGGGTCGTCGGTGTCATATGTGAATTTGGACTGGATGACCCAGATCATGCGTGCTCTCAAGTTTGAACTGTCTGCCACGCTTGTTTTATTGGCAAGACTTCGCAGAAACAGAGTCATTGGTCGAACACTACGATCGAGACGTCCAAGTGAAGCGAAAGATCGTGCTCCGATCGATTTGGGAGCAATGTACAGTATAGTACATAAAGTAGTGGCGCACACGGTTGAGATGAGATGAGAATTAGATCGCCAAAGTTATTATTTATGATCAATTGGCGAAAATCGGTTCTTCTTCGATCGATTAATAAACTCGAGAAATTAGTGCGTTAATCTGTTGCACAATCCGGCTCTCCGCAGAAGGAAAAAAACAGACAAACCCAAGACGACAGCAAGCACACACTCCCCCACCATCTTCTGCCACACGAGCCGATCGAGCCGCGAAACGGACCCCAGTAGTCAGCAGAGGCCGTCCTCGAGGAACCTGACGAACTGGAACAGGTTCATCCTGCAGGCGCCGTCCCTGCTGCTGGCCGCGGCCGCGATCATGGCCTCGCACGACGCGGCGTCGACCTCCCGGAACCCGAGCGTCGCCAGGGCGCCCTGCAGGTCGGCGGCCCCGATGAACCCGTCGGAGTCGCCGTCGAACACGGCGAACGCGCGCCGCACCTCCGCGAAGCTCGGCTCCTCGGCGTCGAAGAGACGGGACACCTCGGCGTGGCCCATGCTGGCCCGCAGCCCCTCGCCGCTCCCGCTCACGCCCAGCCCGATCCTGGCCATGATCTCCTCCACCTCCTCCTTCCTCAGCTCTTCAGCCTCCTCCGCGTGCTTCTCGGCCTCCACGTCCTCGCAGCACGGCGCGGCATGTGGTTCCGCCGACGATGCGTACGTGCACTTGGCGCAGGGCGGCGAAGGGGCGACGGCGATGGACCTCGCGAAGGACTGCAGGAAGGAGGCGTAGCTTTTGAAGAAGACGGACGGGGAGGCGACGAGGAAGCTGACGAGGTAGGGGATGAGCAGCAGCGGCTCCCGGAACGAGAGCATGCGGCAGAGGAGCGGTCGCGGCTTCATGGTATCTGCCATCTCAACAGATTAGAGCTCGGGGTGCTGCGCGCGTGTTGAACAAGAAGGTGCGTCGAGGAGACGGGATCGATGTTGCCGGTGATGAATGAACGAGATCGATTGTGTGCGAAGATATGGTGGGGGAGGGGCGTGGGTTTATATGACGACCTGAGCTTGGAATATCGGGGTGGGAGTAAACAAAGTCCGGTCGCGAGGAAGCTCCCTTTGCATTGCATGGCGTTGGCGTTGGCAGCTTGGCCTTGGCACACCGGAGGAAGTTGCCTCACTGCTTCGCCACCCCCGCTGACACTGACAGGGATGGTTCGGGCCTGCTTTGGGTTTGTTTGGAGACAACTAATCAACGTCAGGGAAAATACGAAGGGGACCTGGAGAATACTTGCTAGGAAAGGAGATGGACAGGCGAGAAAACCCGGGAAGGAAATTAGGAGGGGGATCGAATCGATCGGGTGGTAGCTGTGGTTTGGTGCGGGATCAATTCGTGTGGATGGATCCGTTCATTCCGTTGGGACCTGATGATGGCTTCACAATGGGGCTGCATCGCATCGGACGGCTAGAGCGCGAAGCTTCCACGAAAGTGGTGTGTGTAGCTAGCTAGCCGGCAATAGTAAAGTAACCAACTGGCCGACCTACGTGCATCCGAGTCCGGCCACCTATTCGTTTCTGGCTGATTCGATTTAAGGAAATGGCTCTCCAGGGGACCGAAGCATCGATGAAAATCTCAACGAATCTCTGATGAGGAGGACCTGGGAGCGTACTCTTAAGTGGAGTATTATGCAGCCCCGAATGTTGTTATAATAGGCCTGAACAATTGGATGTGTTTTGCTCAAATTGCTTTGGTAGTCCTAGATAGTTTTGTTAGAGTACGTATACGTGTATAGGCTAGAGATAGACTTGGACTCTACATCTTGTACTCCAAGTCTCCACCTACCCGTGTAACTCTATATAAACACTCACAAGGCTCATTGTAATATAACACAATATTCTAGGAATTAATAATTTCCACAAGTATGTCGCACCTACCAAGGAGCCACATTAGTTAGAAAAGATCAAAAATCATATTTTTGAAAAACTTTGGAGTTCTGAAAATGTGCATTGTTCACTATACTTAGATCAATATGCTTGCCATTTTCATGTAGCTAGAATACAAAGCATTTAACATTGAGATCATGCACGATATTTATGGTACTCTCTTCGATCCATGATAAGTGTCTCTAATTTAGAACAACTTTGTATTAAATCAACGATACTTATTATGGATCAGAGAGAGTATATATCATTAAGTAAATCTTAAATTTTGAAACCTGGAAATGTTATTTTACTTTTTCTACGAAATAAAGGATTACATGGAGCTCGTCTACCAATTTGTGTTCCTAACAAACCCCCAACTATGTCTGAGATGGTTATACAAACCAAATCACAAAATTACCTCAATTAGGAACAATCCTCGCAACTAGGCCCACAAGAAAGTGTTAATGTGCCAAGTTATCTTCCAACATGTCATAATTTTTCAGATTAACTAGTGCCCATTTTTCAATTACTGGGTTTTTGAAAACTTTAGATAATTGCCAAATTTGGATAAATCTACAAAAGTAGCCAATCTTTTAAACCATGATAATGAAATATCTCAATTTCTTTTGATTATTCACTATCCACCGCTTCCAAGATTTCCTTTAGATTCTTGTGTAGTTTGAATAATGACCAAATTTTGATTGCACTTACACAAATTGATGAAAGAAATGTCTCTAAATACTAAACTAATTAGTGTCCATCATTTCTTTAATTTTCTTGAGAAATGCAAAATTTTGACCAAAATTTTGTTAGATCCAAAAACAATTGAGCTAGATGGTAGGGTATGGTGTGTAACCGCTGACACAGAAGCAGCCCTAATTGTTAGAATTGTAATTAGTGAAGTTATTCTGGGACTTAGGCCTATGTAGTACAACATATTACCCGAAAAAAATCAAGTATTGTTAACAAAATCTTGTACAGTTAGTAATATGCGTGTCGATGTTACTTAGCAATAGTTGTTGGCTTGCGCAATTTCCTTCAATCGGTTCTACTATAACATACCAAGTTTACGCATTAGCAAATAGCCGAGGGGGTGAAAAATGAAGTCAAGAAAATGGTACAGCCACTTGCAAAAAATGAAAGCGGTTAGTTGTGTACAACGACGCAGAACCCTTCAAAATGTCCATTAGCTGCCACACCACGTACGTACGGCACGGCCGGCGAAGGGAATCCGCTGGAAATTACGATCTGAATCCGGGTGATTCCCTAACGACCTAGCCTCTTTGCTAGCAGCTAGCTGGCACGTTTGGATGGCACGCACGTCCAGACTAGCAGTGATCCGTACTTAAACCCTAGAATAATCGCGCTCACGCCCCTCACGCCCATTTTCAACAGCCGCACGCACACCGATCCGGATCTAGTGTCGGGCTAACCACGCTTATCAGCGCTAAGCAAATGGTTCAGTGCAGTGCGTGTGTCGGGGCAGTGTCGCTGCGGATCAGGATAACCACAAAGGGTTCGCGGTTTACGAGCGATGTCCGTACGTACTTAAATCCAGATTGGGTTAGATCGGGTAGTGCGCGAGCTTTAAAAGGCGAGCCCTCTCGGTCCTGCTCGGTCGATCGTACGGCCAGCCAGCCGGGTTTGTTCAGTGAGAGCGGCAAAATCTGGCGGGTTTCACATGCATGTTTCGTCGCTCATGGTGGGTGTAGCTTGAGTGAGGTATTTTGTCATTGTGTGTGCAGTGTGGGTGTGTGTGTTTTTTACCGTAATTAGTACTACTAACTCGTCATGGGCTTGGGCGACCGGTTTAGCTGGCATCACACTAGGATTCAGTACTTTGTTGTCCATCAGATCTGATCGACCTGTAGACAGCTAAGTGAGAGTTAGGAGTGCCACTGTGTACTACGGAGTAGTAATTAACAACAAGCTGAGAGCATCTGAACTCTAGTTTAACCCTGTAGGAAACCAGAGCATATGGGAGTTCAAATATAGTTGATGTCGGTTCTGCGTCGCGTGCGGGACAGGTTGGTATTTTGTACTACTCCGGTACGAGTTTTGCTGTTTGAAGTGTGGTAAAACAATAGGCCACAAATTGTTCGCGCGCGAATAATGGCCGGCAGCAAATTGAGAATGTGAACAGGTACGGCTGCCTCCTGGCTGCTGCTGCTATAGGCTGGTTCGACCCAGTCGGACCATACGCGCGCAGGCAGCGGCCGGCGCGTCGACTCG
This sequence comes from Avena eriantha, assembly GCA_910589775.1. Lineage (NCBI taxonomy): Eukaryota > Viridiplantae > Streptophyta > Magnoliopsida > Poales > Poaceae > Avena > Avena eriantha. The sequence goes on from OU342741.1 coordinate 88,963,243, forward strand.
ACGCGCGACGGGTTCAGGTTCAAGACCAATTATACTACAAGGAGTATAATTTTCAGTGACCAGCTCCAGCAGTCTCGCTCAAAAGAGCAGCCCCCGGGTATAGATCAACTCGATCGAACTAGTCGTGCGGTCAAATGTACGTACAAGGTGTGGACCGCCCGCAGGTTCAGCTTATTTGCGGGATTTCACACCGGCAACTTTCAAATAATTCGCGCAAAGAAGCAACCTCGACCGCTTCGTAGCGTGGACCCGTGCTACCCGTACATGTGCGCCATGGCTGCTGCTGCTGCTGCTGCTGCTGCTGCGTGTTTCTCTTCGACATAGGCGGAACGGAGTCCGAACGTCAGAGGCGTGCGCACGGAGTGGAAAATAGGGAGTGAAAGCCTCGGCAACTTCCCAATTACGGCAGGCAAGCGTTTTCAGACCGGCGGAGCTTGACCTGAAGGTGAAGGTGATTGAAGGCCGGGTTAATTCCGAGCAACACCGTCTCGATTGACCTCACAACAACCAATCATCACGTTGCTGTCTGGCTCGGGCCCCCTCGGTGGCCTCGTTCCACCGTTAGTCTCGTCGGAACAATCAACCGGCGACTTCGCGGCGAGACTTGCGAAGAAAAATAGCGGTAGCGGCACGCAGGCTGCCAGGAAGCAGAGCGAGCATCGGATCGAATGGATTATTGGCGCGAGTCGATCTTTCACTGATGTGATGCTCGGAGACGGAAGGCGCACCCGAGCCTGTCGAGAGTTCAGATAGGCGACAGGAAGTGCTTCATATATCCACGATTCTAAGGACAACGACCCTATCTGGCCATTCGTCCATGGATTCTGTTGGTGATCATGGGCAGTACGTTTGGTTGCACTACACGATTATATATTACTCACTACAGGAATGGACAGCTTCGCCGACGGCCCCAGGCTACGCCGACGGCCAAAAGTCGAGGCCGTCGGCGTAGGACCAGCCTAGACCAGCTCCGTCCGGTGGCCGTCGGCGTACAGAGGCCGTCGGCGTAGGCCCAGCTACACCGAGGGCCGCCTTCGGCGTACAGACGCCCTCGGTGTAACAAGGCCCACGTCCACGGACCCGTGACGGCGTCATAGCTACGCCGTCGGCGTAGTTGTGGCCGTTTTCTTTCCACCCTTTCCTGATTTTCCTGATGTGCCTACGCCGAGGGTGGCCGTCGGCGTAGCTCCTTCTAATTTTTTTTTGCATTCCATATGTGCTTATTTATTATAGCCAATTATTTAAACATTGTCTATATTTTCTTAATTGGAGGGATTCTTATCGTGATAATAGCTGTCTCCACGCACACATGAATTGACGTTGTGAATCATCATATCCAGCATCCACAAACAAGATATTAGTTATCTTATTCAAGTTCTCGACATAGTTTTCTACTACAAATTCAATAATATCACTGATACATCTCACTCAATCAAACTGGACGCCGACCACCGGGTAAAATCCTGGATCTGTACGTGGAAAGTCCCGCTGCGTCACAACCGGGGCCTAGAATGTGGCAAAGTTGGCCCAACATTGGCTCTCCATGTACATATGACCTAAACAAACCAAAACAAGTATAGAGGTTCACCGGGCTACCCTCGTACGGAGATAGCTATAGGGGTAGACGATCAGGGGCCCCCGGTCTAGGGTTTCGCCGGAGGAAGACCGCCGAAGCGTCGGAATCACATGAAAACTTGCATGTGCCCCTATGATATGTGTGTGAGAGCGGTGCAAGGTTGTTAGGTGCCATGTGTAGGCCCCATGTGTGACCCCCTTCCCGGACATGCGTTAACACTTAGTAAAATCCTGGATTTGTACGTGGAAAGTCCCGCCGCGTCACAACCGGGGCCTAGAATGTGTCAAAGTTGGCCCCCAACCTTGGCTCTCCATGTACATATGACCTAAACAAACCAAAACAAGTAGAGAGGTCCACCGGGCTACCCTCGTACGGAGATAGCTATATGGGTAAACGATCCGGGCCCCCCGGTCTAGGGTTTCGCCGGAGCGTCAGAATCACATGAAAACTTGCATGTGCCCCTAGGATATGTGTGTGAGAGTGGTGCAAGGTTGTTAGGTGCCATGTGTAGGCCCCATGTGTGACCCTCTTCCCAGACATGCGTTAACACTTAGTAAAATCCTGGATCTGTACGTGAAAAGTCCCGCCGCGTCACAACCGGGGCCTAGAATGTGGCAAAGTTGGCCCAACCTTGGATCTCCATGTACATATGTACTAAACAAACCAAAACAAGTAGAGAGGTCCACTGGGCTACCCTCGTACGGAGATAGCTATAGGGGTAGACGATCCGGGGGCCCCGGTCTAGGGTTTCGCCGGAGGAAGACCGCCGGAGCGTCGGAATCACATGAAAACTTGCATGTGCCCCTAGGATATGTGTGTGAGAGTGGTTCAAGGTTGTTAGGTGCCATGTGTAGGCCCCATGTGTGACTCCCTTCCCGGACATGCGTTAACACTTAGTAAAATCCTGGATCTATACGTGGAAAGTCCCACCGCATCACAACCGGAGCCTAGAATGTGGCAAAGTTGGCCTGAGTTCCTTATTTTCCCCATCGTCGATCCACCTCCAGAGATGATGTAGGTTTCCTTATTTTCCCCATCTTTACGACTTTTGTTCATGCATGGTTAAGTGTTGACGAGAGTCATTGTATTTGAATTTGTAGCCTGAGTTCGAGGCAGCCTATGATGCCGCTCATGGCGAATATGAGATGGCCTTTCAGCAGCATCAGGCGGCGAGTATGGTCTACACGCAGTACGTAAATGTAAGTTTGAACCTTTACTTTTGCAAAACATACAAGTCCCACTTTCCCTAGTTTGGTGCTTTCGGGCCTAACATCTAAACTATCTTGTAGGTGGTGATTGTGGCTATGCAAGCGGGGCAGAGTGTTAATTTAGGGCCCATACCTCCCATGCCAGGGCCGGTGCCATTCCTGCCATCGAAGAAAACTTTCCGTCGGACATACTACGGATCATCACCGGTAAGTTCTTTGCCAAACCACCGGATACCGCTTTACTTTGCCTCGCAAATTGCTAATATGTAGGGAACATGTAGGGGGAGGGACATTCCGAGAACGAGCACTTTGGTCATGCCTCGCCATGTAGCCGTCAGATGATCACACCCTCCCACCCCGATGGTCCTTCGCCTGGTCGTTCTGGTGGTGCTTCGCCGACAACTCCCTCGCCTGGTGGTTCTTCTGCTGCTTCTACTGCACGGCGACCTCGTTGGCCGTCGCCTATTCTCACCAACGGAGATCAGGGGTTCACCCCGTCTCCTCCACAGTACCCGTCTCCTCTAGAGTAGTATGGATGTCGGCTTGTATACATCAAGGATATGATGATGTTTGAATGATGTATGAATGATGTTTGAATGATGTATGAATGTTTGGATGAGTTAATTGCTATTAATTATTGATAATTACTGCGGTCATGCTCCTGTGAAATTAAACAGAAAAACAAAAAAAATACAAGCCGGCGTAGCTCCCTGCGTGTGACCAAATGGTCAGGGCTACGCTGAGGGCAATGCCGTCGGCGTAGCTCCAGGCCTGGGAGCTCTACGGCGTATACGCGTGGCACTCTACGCCGAGGGGGATGTTGTCGGCGTAGCTCCGTGGCTGGGAGCTCTATGGCTTGTACGCGTGGCACGCTACGCCGAGGGGGATGCCGTCGGCGTAGCTCCGCGGCTGGGCGCCCCAGAGCGGGCACGTGTCACGATACGCCGAGAGGGATGCCGTCGGAGTAGCGGCGCGCCGTTACCTCGTCGTCAAACGGCGGCTAGGCTCTCCATCGACGGCGAGTACGCCGACGACGCCGTCGGCGTATGCTACGCCGACAGTTTTCCGTCTACGCCGAGGGCCGCGTCGTCTCTACCGAGGAGCAGTGTACCGAGGAGCTACGCCGACAGTTTAGCTGGCTATGCCGACGGCTATCTGCCCTCGGCGTAGCGTCTGATTCCTGTAGTGACTCGTATAATAATCCTCGGATACGTAGGCCTGGATCGAAGCAACATGAAGATAGTGTTCATCTAGTCATTTAGAAATAGCGATATGTTGTTCTAAGAAAATGTAAAATAATATTTGTCTCTTGATTAATTGCATAGTTTGGAGATTATAAGGGATATATATGAGGGGCCGACGGCTAACCCTAACTTGAATTACAAGCAAACTCTAAAACAAGTCGTAACGGACTCTTATTCTAACATCCTCCCGCAGTGTCAACGTGGGGTTCACCAACGTTGAGACTGAAACGAATGTCGGTAAACGATGATGTTGGTAGCCCCTTGGTGAAGATGTCTGCAAACTGCGCAGTAGTAGGAACATGTAGAAATCGAACTTGTCCAAGAGCCACCTTCTCCTGAATGAAATGTATGTCAATCTCGATATGCTTGGTCCGTCGATGTTGTACAGGATTGCTGGACATATAAACATCGGAAATATTATCACAATAAACCACAGTAGCCTGCTGGACAGGACAACAGAGATCCGGGAGAAGCTGACGCAACCAAACCGTTTCGGGGACAGCATGTGCCACTGCACGGTACTCGGCCTCTGCAGACGAACGTGAAACTGTAACCTGCTGTTTCGAAGACCATGAAATCAAGTTGTTATCAAGAAAAACACAGTATCCGGATGTGGATCGACGAGTATCCGGGCAACCAGCCCAGTCGACATCGGAGTATGCTGTCAAAGTGTGTGGAGATGATGAATAAATGTGCAGACCATGGTCTAAGGTACCTTTGAGATAGCGAAGGACATGTTTGACATGATTATAATGGAGAACTCGAGGATCATGCATATATAGACAGGCTTGTTGGATAGCAAAGGAAATTTCTGGGCAAGTAAGAGTAAGATATTGTAAAGCGCCAGTTATAGTACGATAAAGAGTGGCATCGTAGAAGACATCACCAGAAGAAGAAAGCTTAGCTGTAGTGTCTACAGGAGTTTTAGAAGGTTGACAGTCAAGCATGCCAGATTTAGTGAGGAGATCTAAAATATATTGACGTTGTGAAAGAAATAAACCATGAGAATCACGAGTGACAGCTATTCCTAAGAAGTGATGGAGAAGTCCAAGATCAGTCATGGAGAACTCAGATCATAGTAAAGAGATGATGTGATCAAGAAATTGTTGAGAAGAAGCTATTAAAACTATATCATCGACATATAAGAGAAGATAGGCAGTTTGAGAGTTGTTGTGATAAACAAAAAGAGAGGAATCTGAGGGTGAAGGATGAAATCCGATAGTGAGAATAAAAGTAGAGAAACGTTGAAACCATGCACGAGGAGCTTGTTTAAGACCATATAGAGATTTTTTAAGGAGGTAAACATGATTTGGATTAATGGAGTCTTCGAATCCTAAAGGTTGCTGGCAATATATAGTTTCATTGAGTGATCCATGTAAGAAAGCATTTTTAACGTCAAGTTGATGAATAGGCCAAAAGGAAGTGACTACAAGACAAAGAACTGTTCGAAATGTGCTGGATTTAACTACAGGAGAAAATGTTTCATCGTAATCAAGACCGTGTTGTTGAGAGAAGCCTCGACAGACCCAACGAGCTTTATAACGAGAGAGAGAACCGTCGGAGTGAAATTTTTGAGGAAAAACCCATTACCAGAAACAACATTTACACCAGGAGGACGAGGGACGAGTTGCCAAGTTTTATTATCTATAAGAGCTTGAAATTCATCTCGCATAGCAGAAGTCCAGTGAGGATCAAGAAGAGCCGATTTATAAGATTTGGGAATGGGATATATAGATGGAGTAACATTAAGATTTAATTTTTTGAGTAGGCAATTTAAATCCGGATTTTGCATGTGTGTGCATGACGTGTTCATTAGTGGGTTTAGTGATAGGAACAGCACGTGCGGGAGGTTGAAGAGGGGACGGGGAAGAATTGCCCGGCGCAGCGGAGGATGCGGGCATTGTAGAGGCAGGCTCGGGAGGCACAGCAGGAAAGTCCACACGGCAAAGCCCGATGCCGCGGTGTTATCGCATGCTGCCGCGGCAGGATTTGCAGCTGTTTCGGCTGCCGCGATAGGGGTCGGGGAGGAGTGTGGCGGTGTTGGATTTGGTGTGATGTAGAGAGGATTGAAGGTGGGTCGGCAAGGTGAGGAAGTTGTGGTAGAAGCGTCGGTCTCGGATGATGCATGACGTTGTGAAAAAGGAAAAACATTTTCAACAAAGGTGACGTGTCGAGAGATGTGAATACGGCCAGAGAGGAGATCAAGGCAACAAAAACCTTTATGTTCATCGGAGTAACCAAGAAACACGCAGGAGATGGATCGAGGGGCTAGTTTATTTGGTGACTGAGCATACATGTTAGGAAAGCAAAGGCAACCAAAAACACGAAGCTCGGAGTAATCGGGATGACATCTAAAAAGAGAAAAATAGGGAGTGTTATGGAGATTGGATTTAGTTGGTCGAATATTGAGAAGATAAGTTGCGGTGCGTAGGGCCTCAGCCCAATATCTAGGAGGCATAGATGAGTGAATTAAAAGTGTATAAATAATATCATTAATTGTTCGGAGAGCTCGTTTGGCTTTGCCGTTTTGGGGAGAGGTACATGGATAGGAAAAACGAAGGAGGATGCCATGACTAAGGAAGAAATTTCTATTTCAATTATTGTCAAAAAAATTACCATTATCGCATTGAATAAATTTTATAGGCAAAAAGAAGTGAGTTGCTACATATCGTTGAAAATTGAGAAATATTGTGTGGACATAAGATTTGTTGTGCATAGGAAAAGTCTAAATAAAGTGTGTGAAATCATCAAGAATAACAAGATAGTATTTGAAACCAGAAAAACTTTTATGTGGAGAGGTCCATAAATTACAATGTAGTAATTCAAAGGGAAAAGTGCTAGAAGATTGGGAGGTACTAAAGGGAAGACGAACATGTTTGCCTAATTGACAAGACTCGCAAACTGAAGTATCATGATAATCTTTATTACATAAAAAAGAAAATTCACTAAGAAGATTGGATAGTGTGGCAGCTTGAGGATGTCCGAGTCGTTGATGCCATAAATCCACCGAAGCAGCCATGGAGGAGGGCTGAGCAGTGGTGGGTGCGCTGTTGACAGAGTATAGATCTCCAGAACTATTAAAGCGTACGATCTCCGCCTTGGTCATGTAATCCTTCACAGATAAGCCAAAACGATCAAATTCGACGGAGACAGGATTATCACGTGTAAATTGGCGAATGGAAATTAAGTTTTTAATTAGGGCAGGGGCAACAAGAACATCACGAAGAAGAAGTGGTTTGGTGGTGGATGGAAGATGGGTTTGACCAACACAATGGATAGGGATTAAAGAACCATCTCCAAGAGTAATAGAGGAAAAAGGTGAAGAAGTGCACGATGACAGTATATTATGCGAATTAGACATATGACTAGATGCACCAAAATCGAAAATCCAATTCATACCTGAGTTTCCTTGAGCAGCAAAGTTATTCATGGCCTAGAGGAACGCGGCTTGGTTCCAGCTAGGGGTTTTCGCAGGGAACGAGGTTGGTGCAGTTGGCGGCGCTGAAGCGAGCGGGTGGCGGCGGAAGCTGGTACATCGGATAGTTGCCGCCTGTTGAGGTGTTGTAGTTCAATGGTGACGGTGCCCTGTAGGGATAGTAGGATGCAGTAGCAACGTAGGCATGCGATGGAGGGTGCAGACCAAGTAGTCCGGGGGAGCCGGTGTGCGGGCGCATGCCCCGCATCCAGGAGCTGGTGTAAGCGGGTGGAGCGCTGACTGGAGGCGGAGCCGCCCAGGGCATGGGCCAGGCCTGCAGAAGGCCGGTCCATGGGTCATGGGGTGGGCGGTAGTTCGGCGATGCTGGAGGTGCTAGAGCCGGTGGAGGAGCCAGAGCTGGTGGCGCGCCTGAAGGAGCCGATGGTGCTGAGGGTCGTGGAGGACGGTAGATCGGCCGTGTGCCACGGTAGTTGGGGTTGGGGCGCCATCCTGGAGGTGGTTGCACCGGTGCAGGAGGAGGAGGCGGTGGTGGTGCTAGAGCCGGAGGGCATTGGATGGCCACAAAGACTTGGGGACGAGCCTCCTTGGTGGTGATGGCGCGATCGGCCCATTGAAGCATGGAGCGGACCCCGGAGAAGGAGGGTCGCGGATGCATCATGGGGATGAAGGAGGCTTGCTTCTCAAAACATTCACGGAGTCCGAAGAGAAGAACATTGATGAGTTGGCGGTCGTCGATGGGGTCGCCGAGTTCGCGGAGCTCGTCGGCAAGGGACTTGAGCCGCTGACAATAAACCCCCACAGGGGAGTCACCTTGGACGGTGTTGTAGAGCTCGGTGTGCAGGGTTTTGACGCGGGCGTCGATGTTGTGTTGAAACAGTTGACGGAGGGCCACCCAAAGCGTGGCGGCGTTGGAGGCGTCACGGAAGACGAGATTGAAGATCTCGGTGGACACCCGTTGGCAGATCCATTAGATGATGGCGAGGTCGTCCTTTACCCAGCAAGGATCCGAAGGCTGGGGAACGGAGTTGGTGTTGACGTGGCCGAGGAGATTGCAGCGGCCTAGATGAACTTCGAAGAGGTGGCGCCAATGGTAGTAGTTGTGCTTGGGAAGATCTAAAGTAACAGGGATAAAAGGACTAACATCTTGAATTGTATCGGCATATTGGATGGTGGGTGGGGTAGGATTTGCTAGGTTTTGGGTGGGGATAGAGGAGTTGTATTGCGCCATAGCGGCGGCGAGTTTGGAGGCGGCGAGCTTTGCACGCCGCTTGAAGTAGCCGGGCGGCGGCGGTGGTGGCGGGGTGGGCGGTGACATGCCCTAGATCGGTTTAGTCTGGTACCATGTAAAATAATATTTGTCTCTTGATTGATTGCATAGTTTGGAGATTACAAGGGGTATATATGAGGGGCCGGCGGCTAACCCTAACTTGAATTACAAGCAAACTCTAAAACAAGTCGTAACGGACTCTTATTCTAACAGAAAATAAAGATGTATTTTTCTAACTACTCTTTGTGATCTTTATTACTATTCCCTCCGTTTTAAAATATAAATTGTTTTAGCTTTGTGAAATGAGTGTATCTAAACCCCCTTTATTATATAGGTTCACTCCGAATCTAAATACGACATGGAGGGAGTACTACATGACTGTCAGAAAGTAATATGGTATTATATGTTGGTGCCTCGCTTGACTGACCCAAGATCATTAGAGAAAATTTTGCCTATATTCGCCCCGCTTGAGACCGATAGTGTCTACACAAGCTTGGATTGGACTATAATTTGTCGAGAAATATTATGTTGCTGCCTCTCAAGTGAGCGATATGATTTGTTTGATCGTGGAGATACCCTATATCGCTCCCTCCCCCATCATCCACTACTAGAGAAAACCCTACCTTCGGCTAGCAAGAAAGTGTCATCGCCGGCGCACTGGAGCTCGCCGGCGACCACCTCGCCGGCGGTAAGTTCGCATCGCCGGCGCCTTCATAACTCGCCGGTGATAATATGCCACTACTGCCGGCGAGCGTCTATACACACCGGGGGTAAGGGCTCATTGATACGTCCATTTTGCATCACCATTCTATGTCATAATTCACTGTTATTCATTGATATATTTCGTATTGAGAGGTGATACTTATGTTATTTCATCTGTTTTTGCATGGTTGATGACTTTTGGAGCATGGACCGCTGCAGTCGGGATTCTGATGGAAAAGGTGCTGTTTGGAGGCAAAATTCGCGACGATCAGAAAATCCGGGAAAATATACGGAAAATCCTATTTTTCCAGAAGACGAAGGAAGCCAGAAGGGGGGCTGGAGATGGGCCACAGGGGGCTCACACCACCCCCTGGCGTGGGCCATCCTACGCCGCGCCACCAGGTGGTGTGGCCGCCCTGGCCCACTCCAGCCTCTCCCATCTGGCGTATATCATCCTCCCGAAACCCTAAGACTCAGGGAGCGACCACAGAAAGATTCCGCCACCTCTGCGGGGCGGAAAACACCGAGAGAGAAAGATCTCTCCGGCAGATAGATTTCTGCCGGGGGAATTCCTTCCCGGAGAGGGGAGATCGTCGCCATCAACATCACCATCAAGCTGGACTTCATCGGGATCATCATCATCATCATCACCACCATCATCACCATCAGCACCCTCATCACCATCAGCACCCTCATCACCATCTCCATATTGCTGTAACAATTGTGTTGAATCTTGCATAGTTCATAGGGGAAACTTTCCCGGTGTTGATTACTCTTTGTAGTTGATGCTATTGAGTGAACCATTGAATTATTGTTTATGTTCAGATTGTTATACATCATTATTCCATCTCTTATCATGATCCATATGATGTCTTGTGAGTAGTTTGTTTTGTTCTTGAGGACATAGGAGAAGTCATGTTGTTAGTAGTGGAATTGTGTTGAGAAAGATTCAATAGTTTGATATTTAAGTTGTGGTGTACTTCTTCTAGTGGTGTCATGTGAACGTCGACTACATGACACTTCAGCTATATGGGCCTAGGGGAATGCATTGTGTATTTGGCTACTAATCGTAGGGGTTGCTAGAGTGATAGAAACCTAAACCCCCGTTAGGAAACCATTGCACAAGGGACGTAAGGGTCTTAGAGTTTAAAGATGTGGTTAGGTTTCTACCTTAATTACTTTCTTGTACTTACGGATGTTTGCAAGGGGTTTAATCACAAGTATGTATTAGTCCTAGGAAGGTCTGTACATTAGCACAGGTTCACCCACACAACACTTAGCAAGCTAAAGAAGATTAATCAACTATATGAAGCGAAAGCACTTGACAGTCTTCCCATGTGTCCTCGAGAACGTTTGGTCATCTTAAGTAATACAATCGGCTTGTCCTTTGCTGCATAAAGGATTGGGCCACTTGCTGCATTTATTCCTACTGTCTTTTGTTTACTCATACTTTGTTTACTTGCTTTATCAAAAACCCCTAAAAATCTGTTTGCTAAGTATTTGCAGAGAATTCCTGATCCATACCACTAGCCAGCACCTTCTGCTCCTCGTTGGGTTCGACACTCTTACTTATCGAAAATAAGTGTATAAAGAAGAAGATATCGATGTTATTCAAGTGCTGACTCTGGAAGAATCTACTAGATACTAAATTCAGAGACCTGTAGAGTCTGTTTTCAAATAGGTAACAGTTCTGATAAGAAAAGTTCCGCGAAAATACTATCCAACTATATTTTTGCAGTTTTCAGTCAATAAGGAAAGCTACGAAGCGAAAGAGGGACGAAAACGGAGCCAGGGTGGCTCACACCACCCTGTGGCACGGGCCTACCCCTGGCCGCGCCACCAGGTGGTGAGTCCACCCCGGACTCCGGCTCCAACTCGTTTTCTCCCAGTACCTTACTTTTGTTCTGAAACTTCGTAATATATAATCCCCCGGATCTCCCGAGGTTCATATATCATGTTTTCGTCGTGTTTTCGTTTCGATCTGTTTCTGCCAGGAACCAGCTTTGAAAGCTTAGAAGCACAATGGTGTTCGCCAAGGATAAGGGAAAGGAGCCTATGGAGGAAGATCTCCAAGACCCCAAGCAGGGCTGGTACCTTTAGTCTCTTGCCCTGCATCAATGGAAGCCCTACGAGTCACTAAGGAGTTCTATGATAAGTACCGAGACTTGCGGAGGAAGGTGGACATGCTTCAATGGGAGAATAATAGGCTTCGCAAGATGCTGGAAGATTTCCTCACGTCAACTAAGAAAATAATACCACCACCGAAGGAGTAATTTGTCATCAGGTTTGGCATCCCCTTGGTTTGTTCCAAGCTTGGGGGAGTGTCGCGGTATCACATCACTATCTTCTATCTTTTTACCTTATTAGTAGAGTCATATCATGAATACAGAAGTTATTGTGTAGGATGGTTTGCATTATGGAAGTGTCCCCTCTCTCGTTAGATATGTATCCCTTGGTGTGAGTTGCCGTTATGGAATATTAATGAGAAGTTCTATCATTTACTCTTTTGCGTAGCTTATATTAGTTTTCAATTCATGGTTATATGATTGATCTTGTTGTTAGTATTGGTATCACTTTGGGATCATTGAGTTAATTTAGTTGGTTTTGGAAAACCTGGCTCGGTCAGTAGCAACACTATTTTTGAGAGTTGAATGAAAAAGATAAAAGTACTCTAAAGAAAAATAATTTCATCATCTTTCTTTCTTGATTTGCTCATAAGTCTAGTATTCTCTAGTTAAGATCTTTTGTGCTTCCAAGGAAGATTGCATGATTTTCTTTTATCACTTGTATGTTTGTTTGTTTCCTTCAACTCTTATACTTGCTACCCAGCCTTGCTAGCCAAAAACCTGTACTGAGAGGGGATTCTTCTCGTGCATCCACTCCTTTAAACCAAAACCTTTGTCATTTGTGTCCACCATACCTACCTATTAGCACTATTGCTATTCCAAGTAAATTCTTGTTTTATCTACCTCCCAAATTAAACTTGTTATGTGAAAATTAGTGATTAAAGCTCTCACGAACTTGATGGCACACTTTACTTTTCTTGCATTTAATAAACTTGAACCATTGGGTCCTTCTTTGTTGCGTATATGCTTGCGCTTTATGGGTTGAAGTTAGCAGAACCATGCATCATGGGGAACTCTTTCAACACTACCATGGTACTTTGTGCCTAGTTGATATCATGTTCTTTTGCTTATGGATCTCGGCGGTGTGAAATAAAAGTGGAACTTGTAAGATCATGGAGTTTATATGTGTGTTAGAGAAACGCCTGGGCCGCTAGCCTAAGCCATGCCTAATCATGGTGGAAACTTGCAGCATAACTATAGTGAGCATTCTATGAAGCATCCTCAATAAAAACCTATGCAAATAGCAAATAAAAAGATCGCTGAGATGCTCACTATCTGCTTGCCTTGTCATTTTGATTATGGGATAGCTCCTATGTCATGTGCAAGGGGTACCCCGTTGGCGGTTGATACATTGCAAATGTATCTATAATATTTGATGTTCCATGCTTGGTTTTATCTACTTTCTTGTGTTTTGTCCACACTTTGGAGTACTTTTCATATGATTTCTTGGACTAACCTATTAACAAGAGCCACAGTGCCAATTGCCTGTTTTCTGCTGTTTTTGGTTCTAGAAAGTCAGAAAATGAATATTCTCGGAATTGGACGGGACAAAAGCCATTATGCCTATTTTTCCTGGAGATTCACGGAGCCAGAATACGAGACGGAGAGGGGCCACAGGGTGGCCACACCATCCCTAGGCGTGGGTCCCCCTTGGCCATGCCACCAGGTGGTGTGGGCCCCCTGGCCGCCCACCGACCTTGCCTCTTCGCCTATCAGAAGCCTCCCGATGCATAAACCCTAAATCGTCAAGCCTCCAGCCACGAAAAGTTCCGCAGCGCCGCCACCACCGAAGGGGAGATTCGAGGGACAGAAAGTCTCTATTCCGGCACCCTGCCAGGATGGGGAAGTGCCCCCGGAGCCATCTCCATCGATCTCCACCGCCATCTCCATCGCCGTTGCTGATTTCCATGATGAGGAGGGAGTAGTTCTTCCTCGAGGCTAAGGGTTCTACCGGTAGCTATGTGTTCATCTCTCTCTCTATGCATGATCTTATTGAGATCATGAGCTTGTAATCTATAGATCTACCTTGCTACTCGAGTGCTTTAATAGATCTCTGCTCTCCCCATGTGTGTGAAAGTGACAACGTGCTCACCATGGTGGCACTTAGGCTAGAGATTACAAATACTTGTTATGAGTTATATTTGGATTTGGATGTTTCTATGAAATTATGGTGTTTGTTGGACCTATCTAGTGCTCAAGGTGACAGTGTGGGGTTTTCTAGATGGGAAAGGCTTACTTTGAGGTGTGCTGTTATAGCCCTACCATCGATTAGAGTGTCCAACCGGAGAGTAGTTAAGAGTAGTATCATAAAGATCAGATATTTATATGAGAGAGTGTTCACTAGTGAAAGTATGATCCCTAGGCCTTGTTTTCAAGCAGTGAAACTTTGTTTGCTACTAGATCTGTTACATGTTTGCTTGCTTCCATCTTTATTTAAGTTTGCCTTTAGTCTCTTCCATGCCATCAAGCATTTTTCTATCACCGTCACCACTTATAATTATCTATACCACTTGTATTTCACTATCTCTTCGCCGAACTAGTGCACCTATACACCTAACAAGTGTATTGGGTGTGTTGGGGACACAAGAGACTTCTTGTATCTTGATTGCAGGGTTGCTTGAGAGGGATACCTTTGACCACTTCCTCCCTGAGTTCGATAAACCTTGGGTAATCCACTTAAGGGAAAACTTGCTGCTGTTCTACAAACCTCTGCACTTGGAGGCCCAACAACTGTCTACAATAATAGAAGTGCGTAGACATCAGCGGTTCTCAATGATACACATGTATTTACAATGACAAGAGCTTACTCGTGACTGAAGTTGAGTAGCATGAGGTTCGGTACTCATAAGTAAGGGGCATGAGATTTCAACTTATAACTTGTCAAGCATATCCTCTTAGTTGTGTCACTTTAACCTTAATCACCAAAAGATGCCTATGATAGGGGCAATGAGAGCTGAAAGCTAGTAAGTATCATAATTTTTGGGATCTCTTTATGAGACTTGAAATCCCTGCTTCCCTCTATGAATGGCCTTTCTTTTTTACTTTGTAGTTGAGTCAGTAAACCTATTCCTTTCTATCTCAGCAAGTATTTTGAGTTGTTGTGTTTCATTCATTCATATGATGATTTATTCAATCATGTTTCTTATGTTCCTTGTTTTGCACATTGCTCTTATCTTGATGTTTACTACTTCGAAAGCTATCTTTGAAAACCAGGTATTTGTGAACTCCAGCAAATTATCAACTATTCTTCGACCAAGAGCTAAGTTTGCCATTACCAATTATGATTTACTTTATGTATCTATATTGTGTTTCCTTTACTCACTGCAAGTTGAGTTATGTAATAGTGAGTTGTCTTCTATTATGATCTATGTATTTGATGAATGTGATGCTTCTTGTCCGTATTCTTTTATCGACTCTTCACTCCATAAACCTGAGGCCATGTTTATTGAGCTCAGTTTCGCTTGGGGACAAGCGAACTCTAAGCTTGGGGGGAGTTGATACGTCCATTTTGCATCACTATTCTATGTCATAATTCACTGTTATTCATTGATATATTTCGTATTGAGAGGTGATACTTATGTTATTTCATCTGTTTTTGCATGGTTGATGACTTTTGGAGCATGGACCGCTGTAGTCAGGATTCTGATGGAAAATGTGCTGTTTGGAGGAAAAATTAGCGAAGATCAGAAAATCCGGGAAAATATACTGAAAATCCTATTTTTCCAAAAGACGAAGGAAGCCAGAAGGGGGGCTGGAGATGGGCCATAGGGGGCCCACACCACCCCCTGGCGCGGGCCAGCCTAGGTCGCACCACCAGGTGGTGTGGCCGCCCTGGTCCACCCCTGGCACTCCCCTCTGGCGTATATTATCCTCCCGAAACCCTAAGACTCGGGGAGCGACCACAGAAAGATTCCGCCGCCTCTGCGGGGCGGAAAACACCGAGAGAGAAAGATCTCTCCGGCAGATAGATTTCTGCCGGGGGAATTCCTTCCCGGAGAGGGGAGATCGTCGCCATCAACATCACCATCAAGCTGGACTTCATCGGGATCATCATCATCACCACCATCATCACCATCAGCACCCTCATCACCATCTCCATATTGCTGTAACAATTGTGTTGAATCTTGCATAGTTCATAGGTGAAACTTTCCCGGTGTTGATTACTCTTTGTAGTTGATGCTATTGAGTGAACCATTGAATTATTGTTTATGTTCAGATTGTTATACATCATTGTTCCATCTCTTATCATGATCCATATGATGTCTTGTGAGTAGTTTGTTTTGTTCTTGAGGACATAGGAGAAGTCATGTTGTTAGTAGTGGAATTGTGTTGAGAAAGATTCAATAGTTTGATATTTAAGTTGTGGTGTACTTCTTCTAGTGGTGTCATGTGAACGTCGACTACATGACACTTCACCTATATGGGCCTAGGGGAATGCATTGTGTATTTGGCTACTAATCGTAGGGGTTGCCAGAGTGACAGAAACTTGAACCCCCGTTAGGAAACCATTGCACAAGGGACGCAAGGGTCTTAGAGTTTAAAGATGTGGTTAGGTTTCTACCTTAATTACTTTCTTGTACTTACGGATGTTTGCAAGGGGTTTAATCACAAGTATGTATTAGTCCTAGGAAGGTCGGTACATTAGCACAGGTCCACCCACACAACACTTAGCAAGCTAAAGAAGATTAATCAACTATATGAAGCGAAAGCACTTGACAGTCTTCCCATGTGTCCTCGAGAACGTTTGGTCATCTTAAGTAATACAACCGGCTTGTCCATTGCTGCATAAAGGATTGGGCCACTTGCTACATTTATTCCTACTGTCTTTTGTTTACTCGTACTTTGTTTACTTGCTTTATCAAAAAACCCTAAAAATCCGTTTGCTAAGTATTTGCAGAGAATTCCTGATCCATACCACTAGCCAGCACCTTCTGCTCCTCGTTGGGTTCGACACTCTTACTTATCGAAAATATTGCGATACACCCCCTATACTTGTGGGTCATCACTCATCACCGGCGTCTCCAGAATTCGCTGGTGGTAATATGCCTACCACCGGCGAACAACTGTGTACGCCGAGGGTGGTACAACATAGCATAGGCGAATACAGGTTCGCCAGGGGTAGCACCATGATTTCGCCATCGATAATATTACCAGGAGTAAAAAAAGCAGATCGAAATACACAGAATACACTATAATATTGGCAAAATACATAGGATAATGACAAAATACACACAACAGATATAGGGAATACACAAATGTTCAAACCATGCATCAATAACATTCAAACAGTTCACACAAGTGTAGAAAGTGACCATATGGTTCAAACTTGGACTCCAACTAGCAAATATTACACAAACACATCATCACAAGTCTCCGGAGTTGCATGACCTAGCTAGACAACAAGGGCATAATCACTATAGAGGCGGCGGTGGCTGCGAGTATCATCATGACGAAGGGGGTCAACCAGCTCCTCCACATATCCGTCCTCCGCCACGCTAGAAACCTCGCGTAGCGAGTTTCCGCCTCCTCCAAAGTGGCATAGCCCTTGTAACTATTCCCACAGAAACGGTGGAGCCTCCTCCTACAATCCTCCCAGTCGTCGTAGACTCCGGGAACCCTGCCCTCGTACACGACATACCACGGCATCTGCGCGCACACACACACAAGAAAGAAATATTAGTGTTGTCAGCACACATTCATAATAGAGATATAACATATAGGTATGCAAAAAAGAAAAAGCATCGGATATAGCTAAGTAATTCTATGACTAACATTTGCATGGAAAGATAGGTATGCAAAAGAAAAGAATAAAATAAACTAATCATAATTCTATGACTAACATTTGTAGGAGACAAGTTTGTGACTCGATCGGGTTTTCTTCGGCTTCGGTGGGAAGGGATGGATGCCACCTAGCGCGGTGAATATCCTCCCATCGGCGACCGCAACTAAGCGGTCCTCAATCTCTGCATTAGTCAGCGGTCCCGCTGTAGTTGAATGTGCCACCTCTAGTCAAGACATCCCTCTTGAGTATCGTGCCAATCTCCCGCCGGATGGCACGGAACTCGACTCTGATGTTTGCATCGGTCGTTTCCGTAATATCTCTGCCCCTTTTCTAGAGACCGGATGACATTAAGAGTTGCTCCTCATCCTTTGCGTACTCCCTCATCTGTAGGATGGCGAACCAGGGATCAATCTCAGTCAATGATTGCCTAAGGCTGGGGAAATTGGTTACGTGGGAGTTCACATAGATGCCTTTGGATCTTTTCTCATACTGGAGTGGGCCAACCGCGTCTCTAAAACCATCGAGAGCTTTATCAAGAGTAGATTTGACATCGGTGTAGTCTTTCTGCACGTCTCTTCCGGAGTCGAGATAGATGACATGGGAATAATACGGTTGAAAGGCGATGAGGATGCACCCATTCTCTCTACGCCAAACAGTCGGAATAAACCAATTCACGAAAGAATGTAATAGCGGGAAGTTTAGCGACAAACTACTTACTCGAGAAAGTATGGAAGGAGAAAGCAAGACTTGTCTTTATTCGCCACCAAGAAATCCGTGATATACTTCGCGACAAACGCTTGTTCCTTGTCGACGATGCCTACAATCATGTAGAAGGGGTCCATGATAGCGAGGTGCGGGGTCTTCTCCAAGATGATATCGTGCGCCATTTTTAGCGATACTAGGCGGACCATGTTTCGATCGAGCCGTAACATGTGGAAGAGCTTGAAGATATCTTCATACGTGATGAAGAACAACTTGTCGGGTGTGGTGGTGACGAAGCCACAGTTAGTGGGCACCCTGACCGTGAAGAGCGGGTACGAGGGATTTTTATCTTTGAGAAGTTGCTGCTCTAGATACCAAATAGTCTCATGCAGGCTACACAGGTCCGGCAATAGCATCTTGACAATGTGGTCTGGCAGGATTGGTTCACCAAGGAAATGCATCCTCCTCCACTTTGTCAGCAGCTTGTCGAGAACCACTTTCTTGCTTGTTGCAGCGTCTTTCCCATGCTCCGGCTTCCGCTTCCTGCCCTTCTTATGGAACGGAGGGGTGCCGATTTATCTTATCAACTCCATGGACATTTCACAGAGTGTCCTCAGGGTAACCTTAGCATGCGGCGAAGCGGTGAAGGAGGTAGCGTCTTTCGGCTTGGGTGTTTCTTGATAAGAGAAGAGCTTCTTCTTCGTCATGGTATCACGGGCGGGTGCCTCGGAAGGAGCAACATCGATGGGAGCCTCCAAATCAGAGATGAACGAATCAATGGGAGCCTTATCGATGTCCACCGCATTGTCGTGCTCATGTGTCTCGGGAGGATCATCAGCAGGTGGAGGAGTGACCCTTTGGCTTGCCGCCGCAGGCATAGACACTTGAGTGACCCTTTCTTGGCTTGCTGCCGCAGGCACAGACGCTGGAGTGACCCTTTCTTGGCTTGCCGCCGCAGGCACAGATGTTGGAGTGACCCTTTCTTTGGTGGTCTTCAGCCGAAGTAGGGCTTTCAGCCATAAAAGGACATGATTCTTCAGTTGCCCGACCTTTAGCTCATCTTCGGCACCCGGGGGTTGATGAGGAGGAACCAAGTGTGCGCATCCCGGGAACGACCGATCCACCTCAACCCGGAGCATGCTATCGTCCATAGGCTTGTAGCGGAACGTCCGGTGTGCTGGGTTCATGATGCGTCCCCTCGCAACATCCTTGAGCTTGTTGTCCACATACATGAGCATGGTGCAAGGAACACTTTGCTCCTGTAAAGAAACATGCATGTGTAGGTCAGAGAGGGGCGGCGACAAAGTAATTAACTTGTGTAGAGGCTCAATTAATTACCGTGAGAGTGTCGAGCTCGGCTCGTGTTGAGGGACCGGGGCAGGGCGTGCAAGTGACCGAGGGGCTGCTGGCTGCCCCCATGGCCAGCGAATCGTCCCTAGCACCTGTATTGGCGCCGGCGGGTGGAGTCACCAATATAGGCGTGTCTTGAGCCCGTGTAGCAGGAGGCGGCATGTTTCCCGAGTTGCTTCCGTCTAGGCTGATCACCGGGAGTGGTCCCGTTTGGCCGCTGGCAAAGTAAGTGGAGATCGACGCCACCATTCCAGGAATGATCTCATTGAACCGGCTGGCCACTATGCCATCAACCTTGCTAGCCACCTCTGCCTAGACCCTGGTTTCTACCTCGGCATGGACCGCGGCTTGGACGCTCTGGTCAAAGGTTGCTTCCAAGTTGGCCACCTTCTCCAATAGAGCCACGTGCTCCTGGTCCTTCTTCGCCTGCAGCGAGTCCTTGGTGGTGGGCACGTCCAAGCCATAACCGACATGTTGGCGACCTCCTCCGGCGCCAGGGACACGGCCTCTTGACGGCCTCTTCAACGACGGCTGCTCCTTCACGATGTTCAAGCCCCTGATAAAAGGGTTGTCCCACGGGACTTTGCCCGTCAACGCCTGGGATGAGGAGGCAGACTCGTTAGCTTCTTCTGCGAACTGCAAGAAGTAGCATGAAGAATTTTAGAGATGGAGTTGTGGTGAGCAATATGAAACTAGTAAGCTAGTAAAATTGCTTACCACTGCATTCTCAACTTGCACCACCTTCGGGTCGGTGACCAAGACAACACCCTCCACCATTGTAGGGCTCATGACAAGTTTCCCATCCATCTCTTTACGGTACCGAGACCTAATAAATGCCCTGAAGAGCGGGTCCTTGTACTTGGCCCAAGGGTTCTTGATGCCCTTCTCTACGTAGGTCTGGTCCTCCTTCTGACACTTGTCCACCTTGCCGTCGTAGCCACGGCAACCGAGACGGTGGCGACCGATGTTCTTCTCCGCCAGCTCCTTTCCCCAGGCCGACTGATCCTTGGTGTAGGCTAGGTCCACGTGTAGTCCTCGGGCGTAAGTCGTGGGAAGTGGCGCTTGATCTCTTCCCATGGCTCGTGGTCAGCAATCATCCCCCTTTGCATGGTTTTATATCCGCTGAGGTTCCTGGTGAACCTGTTGAGGGCGAACTTGTTCACGATGTTCTCCTTGGGATCCAGGCTCGTGAAGCCCTCAGGGAACAAGTACCACGTGTGCAGCCGCAAGAGGACTTGGTCCTGCAGATGCTTCTTCTTCTTTGTTCGGAGTTTCGTCTCGTTGACATGGACGATGTCCCGAAGGATAGCTCCCAGCTGGAGGTCGTACCCCCTCGCAAGATGCTTTGGCTCCGTAGGGATACCAATCTTGGGGTCCACCGCTGTGAATGTCTCCTTCGTGGTGTCGACCGTGTTCGGTTTCCGCTTCTTCCGTTCCCTCTTGGCCGACGTCGTTGTCTCCGAGCCACCCCTGACGACACCACTATCGATGGTCTCGTCGCCCCTCTCATGATCGCCATCAAGGTGGTCATCGACGCCCATCTCCTCACCGCCATCATCGGTGGTCTCGTCGTCTTCTTCGCCTCCTACCTCCTCTAGCTCTATCTCCTGGGACATGAGCCTGTAGTGCTCCTCTAAGTCTCGCTGGCCCCGATCGTCTTCGTTGCAGTTTCTAGAAGACGACATGGATATACCGAGCACTACACAAGCAAAAAGAAAGGATTTTAGATAGACAAATTCATGACGAAAATCCGGCATGACCTTTGCTAAAAATGGTCATGCCTGAGTGCCAGAAATTCGCCGGAACAGAAATTAATCGACATTCCGGCGAAACATTGGCACTCAATGTACCTGCACAACATTCAGCTACAGTCACCATATTTGGCACCAAAACAGACCTATACAATATCTAAAATCCTAAGGGAAACGGACCTGTACATACCTGCACAATATCTAAAATCCAATGACAATATCCAAAATAGACTTTATATAAGATGCAGATTCATATAAGATGCAGACTTTTATATGCAGATTAGGAAAAAACATGCTGCCTTTCCTTGGACTGAAACTTGAAACGGTACAACTAAACACAAGTGCTCAACTCATTACAGGAACCACTACATCACATCAGATGCTTCATCCAGGATAAATGCAGCTAACAGCAATCAAGTATTCACAAGAATAACAACATAGCCATTACCAAACCAATGTCACTGCATAATTGTTCAAACAGGTTCTGAAACTTTAGAATCGGGAGGCTCTTTTGCAGCCAGAGTGTAGAGCAGCTGATCTATAAGGACAGTAATTCAGCCATGTCCCGTGTAATCTTGGAAAAAGTACACGTTGGCCGTGGTAATACTATCACTATTGATCACCCAGAAGAACATATCATACAGCTAGTGAAGCACCTGATCTGGCAAGCATTAATTTGCTACTACTACTATCGGTATCAACAATTTTGACCGTTAGTAGCATCCATAAACAAATTGCTACTACTCTCGATCATGCAGCAAGCTAAAATGTTTCATATATATCACCTCCATCTTCGATCCCTAGGGTCCTTGCAGCTTGCGCAGGCAGCCAAACATGAGAGCCCATAATATAATCACTAGGAGACTAACCTCGCAATATACGGTATTACAAAACTCCCGGACTCCTCCTGGTTCCATTGCCCCATGAATTAGTCTAGATCAACACACATTAATTTAGTTTTGTTTGTTCTTATACCTGTGTGGCATTAGTGTTACATGATGATGTGATGCTTGCGTTGTTTGCCGGTATCTGGGGGGGTGGAAGGACGAAGAAGGTTGTAGTGTGTCTCAAGGCATCTCTAGCACCGTAATTTTAAGTGACTAGCTGGGTTAGCTTATCCACCCTCGATAACACCAAGATCGTGTGACAGAGTAATTTAGTAGTACTAGGATGGATTGAATTTTCTGCACACAGGACAAGGTGCAAAACTACAAACCATGGGTCGTTCATCACTTGCATATTATAGTATTTTTTGTAGACCTGAGATGGCTCAACCTACACGGCTATGCCTAAAGATTATACAAATATCATGCAGATGTAATCAGCATGAGTGTTAATTACTGGTTCACATATGTATGCTCGGGAATTAACTTTAGCTAGCAACACGAGCCACGGAGTTTTTCTCAACCTATATCTCTGAAAAATATTAAGAAAACTACTAACTTGGGTGCAGAGATGGGGGAGAACGACACTAATCTACTGCTGTTGCTGGTGTTCTCTTCTCACTAGAATTTGAAACCTACTACTACTGCTGAGATACCGAGGCTGTGGGCAAGCACTACTACCAGGGGCGGCGGCCATGGAGGTGGCCTCCGCGGAGCAGGGCCACACGGCCGCCTCCAAGTGCTTCGACGACGACGGCCGCCTCAAGCGCATCGGCACCGAATTGGAGCCATGGACGGGAGAGGGGGAAGGTGGTACCCGCGGGCGGCCGGTGGACGGGACGGCAACGGCGACGCGGTGGTCTCCTCCTCCTCCTCCTCCTCCTCCTCCGGGCGGTCTCCTCATCCTCCTCCGGGCCTCCTCCACGGTGGTCTCCTTCTCCACGGGGGCCTCCTCCTCCTCGGGGTGGTCGACGAGGGGGTGCCGCTCCGTCCACAGGCTCCTGTGAGGTGGAGATGGTTAGGTAGTGGAGGGCGAGGGGGAGAGAAGAAGGGAGGGGAGAGGGGGCCGGGAGGGACTCACCTCACTGACGGCGGACGACGGCAGGTCGACGGGGACGACGACGAGCGCGCGCTCTAGACGGTGGATGGCGGCGGATCGGTGCTCGAGACGGGTGGGGATTGATCTGATCTGAGAGGGAGGACAAAACCTTATCCCGCGGGTGGGACCCACAGGCACCTTACCCCCGGCGTTTTCACAAAGACGCCGGTGGTAAAAGTAGGGTCACTGGCAGGCGGGGCCAGCCCATGCTACCCCAGCGTTTGGTCCGAATTTGCCGGTGGTATTCATTGGCAGGTGGGGCCAGCCCGTGATACCCCCGGCGTTTGGTCTGAATTCACCGGTGGTATTCACTGGCAGGTGGGGCCAGCCCATGCTACCCCCGGCGTTTGGCCCGAATTCGCCGGTGGTATTGTTAGGGTTACTGCCATGTGGGGCCAGCGCACTTTCCGTCTAGGGCTGGACATAAAACTCGAAACTCGACGAGTTTAACGAGCACTCGTTTGCTCGGCTCATTCAAAATCGACTCGTTTCCTTAATTTCTCGTTTGTTGTTGAAGTGTCAGCGAATTAGCAATTGTCATTTTAATTATTGGTATGCTTCTGTCTGAGGGCTGATGCATTTTAAAATGATAGCGCAATTTCGTCGGAGGCAAAAACACACATAAAATGATAGCGCGATTCCGTCGGAGACAAACACACATAAAATGATAGCGCAATTCCGTCGGAGGGAACAAACACACATAAAATGATAGCGCAATTCCGTTGAAGGCGAACAAACACACATAAAATGATAGCGCAATTCCATCGGAGGCAACAAACACACATAAAATGATAGCGCAATTCCGTCGGAGGCATCAAACACACATAAAATGATAGCGCAATTCCGTCGGAGGCAACAAACACACATAAAATGATGGCTAAGTTAGTTGTAAATGATCCGTCGCCTTCGTAGGAGTTTAATAGTATAGTACACACTTATACATGAAATCATTAATAAGAGATACACATAAAATGATGAGTGTTAATTTCTCGACCACACCAATCTTACTGTTTCTTCTTCGCACTCTGATTCTTCTTCTTTCCCTTCTGCTTGGTCTTTTTGACTTGACCCCGCTAGTCTCATCATCGTGACTCCTTGTGTATGGAGGAATTGTTGTAGCTGACGACCTAGGTAGCATGGTCCTTCTTCTTCTTTTTGTGTATGTTGCATCATCTTCATCAGGTTCTTCCATCATCAGGTCACCGACGAGTCCGTCGAAGTCTTTCTCATCAGTGACTCCATCCATTCCGATGAGGGCCCTTTTGCCTCTCCTCATGACGACACGGCTAGGCCTTGATGGGTCGGTAATGAAGAAGCATTGCTCGACGTGCTTAGCCAGTACCCATGGCTCATTTTGCGCGGTGGGTTTCTTGATCTTGAATTTGTTGGGCATACACATGGTGGTGAAATACTCATCTTCTTTTCTGACATATGTAGCCCATGTGAAACGGAACATCGGTAGCTTCTCCCCGACGTAGTCGAGCTCCCAAATTTCCTCGATCCTTCCGTAGTATCTTTTCTACTCTTCACCCGTGTAAGATTCCATTGTCACACCCAAGTTCTGATAGTCGCTTCTTTTGTCTCTCTCCTCCGTGTAGAATGTGTAACCGTTGATGTCGTATGCTTGATAAGTCATGAGGTTTGGCGCGGGCCCGTAAGACAAGGCCACCGTGATTCTTTCCACGACGCTTGTCATTGGCAGGGGATTGGCATCAATCTAGTCCAAATTCACCGGTGGTATTCACTGGCAGGTGGGGTCAGTCCGTGCTACCCCTGGCGTTTGGTCTGAATTCGCCGGTGGTATTGTTAGGGTTACTGCCAGGTGGGGCCAGCGCACTTTCCGTATAGGGCTGAACATAAAACTCGAAACTCGACGAGTTTAACGAGCACTCGTTTGCTCGGCTCGTTCGAAATCGACTCGTTTCCTTAATTTCTCGTTTGTTGTTGAAGTGTCAGCGAATTAGCAATTGTCATTTTAATTATTGGTATGCTTCTGTCTGAGGGCTGATGCATTTTAAAATGATAGCGCAATTCCGTCAGAGGCAAAAACACACATAAAATGATGCGCAATTCGGTCGGAGGCAAACACACATAAAATGATAGCGCAATTCCGTCGGAGGGAACAAACACACATAAAATGATAGCGCAATTCTGTTGGAGGCGAACAAACACACATAAAATGATAGCGCAATTCCGTCGGAGGCAACAAACACACATAAAATGATAGCACAATTCCGTCAGAGGCAACAAACACACATAAAATGATAGCGCAATTCCGTCGGAGGCAACAAACACACATAAAATGATGGCTAAGTTAGTTGTAAATGATCCGTCGCCTTCGTAGGAGTTTGATAGTATAGTACACACTTATACATAAAATCATTAATAAGAGATACACATAAAATGATGAGTGTTAATTTCTCGACCACACCAATCTTACTGTTTCTTCTTCACACTCTGATTCTTCTTCTTGCCCTTCTGCTTGGTCTTTTTTGACTTGACCCCGCTAGCCTTATCATCGTGACTCCTTGTGTATGGAGGAATTGTTGTAGCTGACGACCTAGGTAGCGTGGTCCTTCTTCTTCTTTTTGTGTATGTTGCATCATCTTCATCGGGTTCTTCCATCATCATGTCACTGACGAGTTCGTCGATGTCTTTCTCGTCAGCGACTCCATCCATTCTGATGAGGGCCCTTTTGCCTCTCCGCACGAAGACATGGCTAGGCCTTGATGGGTCGATAATGAAGAAGCATTGCTCGACGTGCTTAGCTAGTACCCATGGCTCATTTTGCGCGGTGGGTTTCTTGGTCTTGAATTTGTTGGGCATACACATGGCGGTGAAATACTCGTATTCTTTTCTGACATATGTAGCCCATGTGACACGGAACATCGGTAGCTTCTCCCCGACGTAGTCGAGCTCCCAAATTTCCTCGATCCTTCCGTAGTATCTTTTCTTCTCTTCACCCGTGTAAGATTCCATCGTCACATCCGAGTTCTGATAGTCGCTTCTTTTGTCTCTCTCCTCCGTGTAGAATGTGTAACCACTGATGTCGTATGCTTGATAAGTCATGAGGATTGGCGCGGGCCCGTAAGACAAGGCCACTGTGATTCTGTCCGCGACGCTTGTCATTGGCGGGGGATTAGCATCAATCTGGTCTTTGAACCAGCGTGCGAAAGAGGAGTTGTGCGCTCTAAATACCTCTTCTTCCGACATCGGCCTGTTAGCATTGTTCTCGATCATGGTTTTGTGCTTTTCTACCCAAGGCGTGACGTCGTCCATGTGTTGTAGCGCTACTAAGTGGGCCCTATCAAAGTCGGCTCTCCTATCAGATTGATCCACGTCCATTTCCTTCTTATCGGTGCAGTGGCCTACTCCCTCGAACCTACCGAGGTGCTTGTTCATGGGCAAACCAATCGGACATGGGTTTTCCTCGTTAAGATAATTCTTGCAGAAAGAGACGCACTCCTCGGTGAGAAAGCCCTAGATGATGCTTCCATCCGGATGTGCCTTGTTATGGACGTATCCTTTGATGATCTTGTTCATTCTTTCTAACGCCATCATGTTGTGAAGGAACGGAGGCCCGAGATCCTCGATATCGTCCACTATATGCAGCAGCAGGTGGACCATGATGTCAAAGAATGTGGGCGGGAAGTACATCTCCATGTCGGATATGATAGTGACTATCTCTTCCTGCAACCTCTCGAGTTTCTTGACGGTTATCGACTTTCGAGTGATGACGTCGAAGAAGTTATAGAGGCTAGTCAGCGTTGCACGGACGTGCGGTTCCATGATCCCTCGGATTGCAACCGGAAGTATTTGCGTCATCATGATGTGACAGTCATGAAACTTCATCCCGCTGAAGATTCCTTTCGTTGGGTCCAACCATCTACGTATCAGCCCCGCGTAGCCTAAGGGATACTTGGTTCCGAGGAGGCAACCGATCATCTATTCGAGCTCGTTAGGATATAGAGTGAAGCAGGAGGGACGCGGGGTTTCACTCTTCTTCGCCCTTTTTCCTTTAGGATCTTCCATCTCCTCCTCAACCGTCTGCTTCCCCGCTCTTTTGCGCTTGCGATCGTTTGTCTCCTCCTCAACCCTAGGAGAAGACAGGGGTGAAGCTCCTCTCTAATATTCATGGCCTTCAGGTTGTGTCGTGCTTTCAGCCCGTCTTTGGTCCTATCCAGCATGTTGAGAAGAGTGTTAAGAAAGCTTTCGCACACATTCTTCATTATATGCATGACATCAAGGCTATGAGGCATACCGAGGATCTTCCAGTACGGCAAGTCCCAAAACACGGACCTCCTTTTCCATACCCCCATGAGCGGGATGTGTTCCTTTTCCTTCTTATTATCTCCTCGCTTCCGCTTATGCTTCTTTATCTTACCCAGCGGAGGGCAGTGTTTCCATCTTTTCAACAAAGCATTGATCTCCTCGCCGCTGCGCTTAGGCAGAGGTACTTTGATCTCATCCTTGCCATTGAACAGATCTCCACGCTTCCTCCACGGGTCATTCTCGGGTAGCCACATCCGAGTCCTCATGTAGACGGTTTTCAAAGACCCGGGATCCTTACCCAGCTGAAGAGATGGTATCCTTTCCATGCACCTCACACAAGCCTTGTGTCCGTGGCACACCTGGCACACGATATATCCGTATCCGAGATAGTCCTGCACCGTCGTGATCAGTGCTGCTTTTAGACGGAAAGGTTGTTGGAGGTGAGCATCCCATGTTTCTACCCCTTCGTCCCACAAGATGGCTAGATCCTCCTTCAATAGCTCAAGATACAGGTTGATATCACTCCTTGGCTGCGTCGGCCCTTGGATTAGCATGCTCATGTGTATGTACTTCTTCTTCAGGCATAGCCATGGGGGGAGGTTGTACATCCATACAAACACGGGCCAGGTGCTATGCTTGCTGCTCTGGTTCCCGAATGGATTGAGTCTGTCGGTGCTTGTACCCAGTCTGATGTTCCTTGGTTCTTTCCCGAAATCTTCGTACTCATCATCTAATGCTTTCCACTGGCTTTCATCCAAAGGGTGCGTCAGCACTGGGTTTTCAACCCGCATTGGATCCTTCATCACCGCCTCCTTCCTTTCCGCGTGCTAGCGCATGAGCTTCCCTTCCTTGGGGTCCACGAAGTACCGCTGGAGATGGGGCCTGAGCGGGAAGTACCACACAACTTTTCGAGGAGCTTTTCTCGTCCCTCTCTGAAAGGGTAATTGCCCCTATGTGTGGTTTTGGTGATTAGTGGCAATCCCTATGGACTAATGTTTTCATTGAGTTTTATATGAAGGAATATTCCATAGGTCATGCTTGTAGTCCATATGTTGGACTCAAGTATGGATGCCTTGAATATAAAGATATACCTTGAGTTTTGGCATCAAGATCATCAAATTGAAGATAAGAATATGATACGTTCAAGATCTTGAGAGTGTGATCTTAATAGAAGAATTCAAGATATGGCTCTAAGTCGGTGTCATGATAGCCTCATTAGTTGAGCTATGGTTGACTAAGATTTAGAGCATGTAATCAAATGAAGAATTCTTTATGTACCTCAAGATATTGAGATGGAGCATGATAAGATACTTGGTTGACCAATACAAAGAGTGAAGAGTGATTTCAATTTGGTCAACACATGAAGCATAAAGAATGTACCACATGGATCTTGTGGTATGGGTTGAGAAGGGCAAGTTCAAGATAAGCATCTTGAGAAGATCATTTGCTTGAATCTTGCCATCCATATTGGTTATAATGGACATGTTAAGATGTGTCCTAATGAAGCTATCCCGTAGTGGTGTATGGGGGAGCAAATTATGAGTCTTCATGAAGCAACAATGATCAAGTGATGCATTTCGGCTTGGATGGAGCTTGAAGCGTTATCATCAAGATCAAGAGGGATGCGCAAGGCAAAGGTATGTCCTTGCTAGGTTTTACTTTTACCGGTCTCAAGGTGGTTGTTGCGAGACCGGGTTATAGGATAGATAGCCGCACTATCAAGAGGGGCTTTCGGTTGGGTAACTTGATCACATCATCATAGGGATCTCAATCCTTTGCATACTTTGCATCCT
The DNA here is from genome assembly GCA_910589775.1 of Avena eriantha. Lineage (NCBI taxonomy): Eukaryota > Viridiplantae > Streptophyta > Magnoliopsida > Poales > Poaceae > Avena > Avena eriantha. The sequence goes on from OU342741.1 coordinate 88,992,435, forward strand.
CCTATTTTGTTGCTTCTTGGTGTTTCTCCATGTGAGGTTCTTGAGCTTGTTTCTAGCTCTTCAACAAGCCCAAGTTCATCGAAAACAGAATTCATATCCATCTTCTATGGCGTTTTCGAGTTTGAAGGTTTTACCGGTTCTTCTCATAAGGAGGCTTCATACCTTTCCTCATTTGGTTCTATCTTCCTTTGTTGTACTATGATTTTTTCACGCAACATATTGTACATCTTGTTGTCCTCGTCAAAACAAGCCCAAGATCATCGAAATCGGAGTCCGGATGCAAAAGTTATTGCGTTTTTCGTGAAGTCTGTTTCATCCCGGTTGTGGATCCGGTTCAACCGAGCCCCACACTGGACGGTCGGGTGCCAGCACCGGTAGACCGGATCTCAGACTGGATTTTCCGATTTTCGCGACCGAGTCTATTCCGAGTTGGCAAACAGAGGTATTCCGGTTTGTAGTTCGGTCCTCTGGACTGGGGACCGAGTTTCCCGGTTCTGGGGCCGGTCCAACCAACTTTTAAACCGAGTTTTCACAGATTTCCTTCCAACGGCCATATTTGCTTTCCCCTATAAAAGGGGGTTCTTCCACCAACGTATTTGGGTATTCTTGAGCACGAAATTGACCTCCATTGTTGACCCTCTTGAGCTTGCTTCCTCTTCCTTCCCTCCTATGATTCTTGCATCTTTTTGAAGGCTTTGGAAGAGGAGATCTACATCTACAATCCCCACCAATCAATTCCTCCTCTAAGTGAGGGGAACCCTTTGGATTTATATCTTGGAGTCATTGTTTGACTTCCACCATTGTTCTTTCTCTCTAATTCTTCTCTAGCACTTGTTGCTTTGGTGGGACTTGAGAGTGAAGGATTTGAACACCCTTGGTGTTCTTGCTTTGCATTCTTGCATAAGTGTTGAGCTCTCCACTACGATTTGTTCGAGTGAGATATTGTGAGCTTTTTTCTCTTGGAGGGTGACATCCTAGTTGGCTTGGCGGTTGGTGCCACGGTGTCCTCTTCGTGGAAGATTGTGAAGAGACCCGGGCTTCTCCTTCGTGGATCTTGTGAAGTGGTTGTGGAGCTTGCCATCTCCGGAGTGGAGGAAAAGCTAGCCATAAGGAAAGGGCCTATTCCTTCGTGGGATAGACTCGAAGAAGAAGGTGAGCCTCCGTGGTGTTGGGAAATCCTTCGTGGAATCCCACACCTCTCCAACGTGACGTACCTTACTTGTAAGGGAACACGGGAATACATCTTCGTCTCCGCGTGCCTCGGTTATCTCTATACCCGAGCTTACTTTCCTTATGATAGCCATCGATCTTGAAGTACTTATATCTTGTTTATCACTTGTGGTATATTTATCTTGTGCTATCTTGCTTAGCTTAACTTGTTGTTGGTGCACTTAGTTGAGCCTAGTGTATTTAGGTTTTGTGCTTGTAAAATAAACATTAGTTTAATTCCGCATTCTATCAAGCCAAAACTGTAATAGTTTTTAAATTGCCTATTCACCCCCCTCTAGGCGACATCTCTATCCTTTCAATTGGTATCAGAGCAAGGTCTCTCCTTGTTTAGGATTCACAGCCTAGAGTGTAAAGATGTCGCCTAGTAGTATAGTGCACAATGACACAATTATCTTTGATGGCACAAATTATATTTTGTGGAGAAATTTCTTGCTTTGTAATCTTCGGACCTTGTGTCTAAATATTGAGCGATTTCTAGATGTAGGTTTTTCTCCTCCGATGGATCCTCAAAATCTATCTTTAGAGGATGAGAAAAATTTACATCTCGAAGCTCAAGTATCTAAGAAGCCCTTTTTCTCCTTGAGCCCCATGTTAATTTGTTCTTGATGATTGTGAAGCGCAAGTCATCTCATGAGATGTGGACTAAGCTTAAAGAAATATTTGGTGGGTCCATTTCTCATAGGGTCGATGGTATCTCTGAGGAGCTCTCTTCTCCTTCACATCATGAAGAGCTCCAAGTGGCTTCCACCTCCGGCCACGATGAGATTTCAATTCCCTCCACTTCACCTACATGTGACAAGTCACAAGGTAATGGCATGGTGAGTGGAGAAATCATATGTAATGATGGTAGTGGTTCTCTTTACACCAATGATTCATGTTCTATAAATGCTAATGGTGTAGAGAGCTTGGACTTAAGCACTTCTTTCAATGATAACTATATATCCCCTTGTGTTGCTAGTCCTTGCATATTGTCTAGAAATTATTTGAGTACTAGTGTAGATGATATTCTTGTTTTGTCTTGTTCCAATAAACAAAATGCTTCTATTTCCTCTAGTTGTGTATCTAACAATGTAGAGGAAATAAAACACAATATGGAGCAAGACACAATCATGAATGAAGATTCAAGAATATCCTCATCTTCATCCTCCCATGATCACATGTGCCTTATGGCAAGAGGATCAAAGGTATATCCTACTTTGGATCCCAACATATCTTCTCTAGATAATAGCAATGATAATGATGATAGTGATGATGACCTTGATGAGGATACTAGTGCTCTCGTGCTTGAGTTGAATTTTTTGTGTACCTCTCTTCGTGGTAATAATAAGGCCATTGCTTGTCTCAAGCATGTTATGGACACCATAACTAAACAAACGGAAACCATAGAGGAGTTGTATTTCCAACTTGATGATGGGAGTCGTAGATTCCATCTCCTTAAGCAAGATCTTGCCGAGGAGAAGCACACTAATTGTCTCCTCACACAAAAAATTGAATCTTATGAGCTTGAAAATGAAAAATCTATTAATGATGCTAGTGCTACTAACTCTAATTCTTGTGTAGCATCTATGTTAAAGGAGAATGTTGAGCTAAGGGCTCAACTTGAGTTGCTAACTAGCAAGTTTAGGAAATTAGAAGAGAGTCATGAAATGCTCTCGGGCTCTTATAATGATCTTCTAATCTCCTATGATGGGCTAAAATTATCTTGTGAGGAAAGTATCACTAAGGTAACATCTTGTGAGCCTCTTTTGGACATTAGCACAACTTCTACTCAAAATGCTATTTTTCCATGTGCTAGTCCTAGTGATCCTTCTAGTCATACTAGTGATAAACCTTGTGTTGCATTACTTGCTTTGCCTTGTTGCTCTAATAATGAAGCTTCTACTTACTCTAGTACCTCTATTTCTACTAACCATGTAGAGGAAATCAAAGAGCTCAAGGCCCAAGTCACTTCTTTGAAGAAAGACTTGAAAAAGAGTCATGAAGGAAAATCCACACTCGATAATATTTTGAGTGTGCAAAAATACCACAATGATAAGAGTGGACTTGGATTCAACTCCAATAACAAGAACAAGTCCAAGAGAAACAAGAAGAAGGGCCAAGACCAAGTCAAGGATTCGACCAAGATTATTTGCTTCAAGTGCAAGGTTGTAGGACATCATGTAAGATCTTGTCCATTGAAGAAAAAACACTTGAATGAGAAGCAACAAGGGAAGCGGCCACAAGTTCAAGGTCAATCCCAATCTCAACCTCAAGTTGAAGCTAGGCCACTTCCCAAGAAGAATCAAGATAAGGCTCCCCAAGACAAGAAATCAATAAAGAAGAGAAAGGGGAGAACTTGTTGCTACATATGTAGTGAGAAGGGACACTTGGCCTCTTCATGTTCAAATGGTACCTTATCTAACCCTATCATTGTTGATGATGATTATTCTCTTGGGAAGGATAAGGATGGAAATGTGTTTGCCAAGTTTGTTGGAACTCAAAGTGGTGTTAAGAAAAGAACCATTTGGGGTGCTAAGCCTATTGTGACTAACCTCTTAGGACCCAACTTGGTTGGGGACCAACAAGCTCAAACTTGATCAATAGGTGTTTTGGAGGGCATTGGAGACTTGGCTAACTCATGAAGAATTAAGGGATCTTCATATACTATATTTGATCAAGCCAAGTTATAAGGATTATCATCTCCCTACCATATACCCAATGCGCCTCTTTGCGGTAACTCGAACTCAACTCTTCTATATTGTAAGTTACTTGCCCCTTTACATGTTTTGGTTTTATAGCAAGTATGTGTTTGTATTTGTTGTGCCTCATGCTTGCTTATATTGTGTATTCAAGTATGTCTATGTGTTTGGCACATCATTTACTTGGGTGTTTTGCTTTGAGCCTCTAATGCATCTTGATGATATCTTTTTTGGCTCTTTTCGAGTGATTAATGGAACATCCCATTTTGGGAGAGTGATATGCCTCGCGCATCTCTCATACCTTAAAATGTGTGTACATGAGTACTACCACTTAGTATTGATATTGCAAGCTTATCTAGTCACTATGTGGTGTGTCATGCTCATGAGAAATTCAAATTTTAAATGTTCATTAATTATCTCTAGTTGAGGTTGTTTTTCCTCTTATTAAGAAAAATTGAATACCACATTATGGGGGAGTAATATGCTTCTTTTGCATATCACAATCCTAGGAAATGTGAACATATGAGGTGGTGCCACTTAGAGTTGATATTGTTGATTATCTTGTATCTAGGTGGCATGTTAGCTTAAACAAGGTCCTAATTTTTGTTAGAAGCTTTTATTGCTCGTCTTTTCGGTCTTTGCTTGAGTAAGAAATTCTTGGTATGGCCATCCTCAAATGCATATATCTATATCTTATTTGGGAGACCATTTGCTTCAAGTTATTATAATCATTGCTTTGCATGATTGTGTGACTAGTTGAAGCTATCAAGAATCTCTATCTTTGCATAGTGCTTAAACTTTTTATTCCTATCCTATGCTTTTTATTGTGAAGATTTATCTTTAAATATCCGTGCAATATACCACCGAAAATAAATTCCAATACACTCATTCTCTTCGACAACTGATATACTTGGGTGTGGTAGCATTTGTGGATCATCTTCACCTTGGATTTCACCTCCTATTGCCTTTTTTCCAAAAAAAATTGTGGCTCCCATTTTATTCCTTGGCTTTTGAACATCTCTTTGATGGTGTTTTTGATTATTATCAAATGTGCTTTTAGTGGAAGACAAACCTTTTCTTCTCGGAACCTTGTGCAAAAGTGTTAAGGGTTCGATTTATTTGTTGAAACCTTGCTCTTTTGGGAGTTTGTTATCTCATTCTTTCTTCTCTATGTTATTTGCTTGAATGAGATAAATCTTTGAGCATTTATGTTTTTATCTCATCTTTTATGCTCAATAGTTTTTGCTTGGTTCATTTTTTGAACTTTGTTGAACAAATCTTGTGTTGATTTGATTCTTTGATATAGTTTGGACAACAAATGTGTTTTGTCACACCTTGTATGCCTTCTTGAATATTTTTTGTGTTTTGTCAAAATTATATGTTCATTGGTTCTTGAAAGTCTCGTGCATGCATGTTTACTAAATGTATATCTTATATCATGTTTTGCTTTCTTTGATCCAATATATAGGGTATACTCCATCAAATCCTTAAACGGCTATGATGTGCATGAAATTCAAATTTCATCTCTAAATATGCACATATTTTTATGGAGTATGTCCTATGTGTTGTGGTTAGTCTAACCACTTTGGACCCAATAAGTTTGGGGACCAAGATGTACTTGAACGTTGTTTTAGGTACATTGGAGATGCAATGGATGCTTGTCTTATCTATAAGGAACGTGTTGTCACCACATGATAATTGGAGCCAAGCTAGGATGATCGAAGAATTTTATCTACTACATCATGCCATTGCTATCTCGGTAACAAGTATCTTATTCATGCATACTATTCTTCCATCCAATCTCTTGTAGGTTGCATCTTGGCATGAATTTATTTGTTTGTAAATGTTGCGGTTCTTGCAAGGATCTTTGAAAGACTTTTCTATCCTTATTGCTTATGTGAGTAATTTGAGATGATGCATACAATGGGGAGTATATAAAATCATGTTCATGATTCACCAATCCCAAATATGCCTTCTAGCAATTTATTGCATATCAATTCCTCAAGGTACTCTCATGTGCAATATTGTTGAAATTGAATTGAATCCTTCCTTTTGATACTTGTTGCCTTTCTCAAAATATCCCAACTAGCATTAGTTCCCATAGTGTTAGTTGTGATGTTTTTGAGGTTTTCTTTTTCTTTGGTGAAGTTCATTGATATACCATAAGAGAAAATAGAGCCATGGGCTATATATATGCACTTAAGCAAAATATCATTTTTTGGTATATCTTATGACTTCCTCTTGGATATCATGTTTTCTTATCGTTATTAACCTCTTATGTGTGGATGTTTCTTTGTGGATTATTCCGATGATTTCCCAATTAGAAACTTATATACATAAGAGTGTTAATCTCTCGCCTTGATATCCTCGCCTTTTGCCAACCATCTCACTTATCTGCTTAGTTTTTAATGGTTTTGGTAAGGTCTTGATTTATGAGTGCTCGGTTTACTTTTATTGCATCTCCGCGCACTCATAACTCATATTTGGTTTCTTTTGGACTTAAGCTTGTCTTGACAAGTGTATTGATTTATATCTATACTCATTGTATCTTGGTTGTGTTCTAATGATATAGAGGGGGTGAGGATTCCATGTTTGTGCATATTGTATTCAAATGAAACAACTATTTTATGCACGAACCTTGGGGAGCTTCGTTATTTCATTTAGAGCACTATTTGTCCATTTGATTTTTTTTGGATCTTTTGATTGCTTACTTCATCCGTTGAAGTTTCTTCACCTTGTTATCCTTTTAGCAATATTTGATCATCAATATAGTTGATTTCCTCCAAGTATTCGTTATTGGATATGTGCATATGATTTCACTCATATTCTGAGAAATGCACACCTTGGGAGGAACTTGAACTATATTGGCCTTCTAACTTTGTCATCCATTTTGGCACTTGTTGTCAATGGGGGAGAACTTTAGAGGGTTTTAAGGGAAATGGTTTTCAACTTAAGATAGGTTTGTTCTTAAGTGTTTGCCTTTCATGCATTTCATATTTATTATGTATTGCATGGTTGAATATATAGTGGAAACTCTCCCAAAGGTTATGCTTGACAATGTATGCAATGAAATTCAAGTTCATCACACGTGCATATATTGTGGGGGGAGTTTTCTCTATATATGTTGGTTCTACTCACATCTCTTGCATTAGTTGTAGTTTGTGTGAGTAGAATTAGTTTTGATATGGGCTAGTATCTTTGTGTTACCTAACCATATCAAATACAACCTCTTGTATACAACTTATTCTCGGATAAGTTGCGTACTTGTTTCTAATATTCATTATATAAACCCTCTTGTTGTGATTGTCATCAATTACCAAAATGGGGGAGATTGAAAGGGTAATTGCCCCTATGTGTGTTTTTGGTGATTAATGACAATCCTTATGGACTAATGTTTTCATTGAGTTTTATATAAAGGAATATTCCATAGGTCATGCTTGTAGTCCATATGTTGGACTCAAGTATGGATGCCTTGAAGATAAAGATATACCTTGAGTTTTGGCATCAAGATCATCAAATTGAAGATAAGAATATGATATGTTCAAGATCTTGAGAGTGTGATCTCAATAGAAGAATTCAAGATATGGCTCTAAGTCGGTGTCATGATAGCCTCATTAGTTGAGCTATGGTTGACTAAGATTTAGAGCATGTAATCAAATGAAGAATTCTTTATGTACCTGATACATTGCAAATGTATCTATAATTTTTGATGTTCCATGCTTGGTTTTATCCACTTTCTTGTGTTTTGTTCCAACTTTGGAGTACTTTTCATATGATTTCTTGGACTAACCTATTAACGAGAGCCACGGTGCCAGCTGCCTGTTTTCTGCTGTTTTTGGTTCCAGGAAAGTCAGAAAATGAATATTCTCGGAATTTGGACAGGACAAAAGCCAAAGTGCCTATTTTTCCAGAAATCATCAAGTGCCAGAATACGAGACGGAGAAGGGCCAGAGGCCGGCCACACCACCTGGCCGCGCAGCCAAGCTGGGCCCGCGCCAGGGGGTGGTGTGGTGGCCCCTAGGACCCCCTCGGTCTCCCCTTCCGACTATAAGATGCCCTCGGGACGAAAACCCTAAGTACCCGATCAAAAATCCATGAAATAGTCTGTAGCCGCCGTCATCTCCATCCCTAGATCGGGAGGGATCTAAAGCTCTTCCCGGCACCCTGCCGGAGAGGGGAATTCACCCTGGAGGCCTTCTTCATCACCATGCAAGCCTCTGGTGTGATGCGTGAGTAGTTCATCCTTGGACTACGGATCCATGTAGTAGCTAGATGGCTAGTTCTCCTCCTTTGTGCTTTCATGTCTAGATCTTGTGAGCTCCGTTCATGATCAAGATCATCTATTTGTAATTCTTGCATGTTGTGTTTGCGGGGATCCGATGGATATTGAGATGCTATTTCAGATTGATTATTGATTCTATCATGTCTTTGTTATTTGTGATCTTGCATGATTTTCGTTGTTAGTAGCTATCTTGGCCAAGTAGATGCTAGCAACTCCAAGAGTTAGTATTTATGCTCGATAGTGGGTTTATGCCTCTGGTAATCTAGGGAAGTGACAGAAATCTCTAAGGTACTAGATGTGCTGTTGCTACTAGGGAGAAAACAACAATCCTTTGTTCATAGAACAATCGTATTGTTTACTTTACACGCAATTCGTAAAGCAATAATCTGTTGCTTGCAAGTTAATACTGGAGGGGGTTCGGATGATAACCTGAAGGTGGATTATTAGTCATAGATGCATTTGGATGGCAGTCTATGTATAATGTTGTAATGCCCAATCGAATCTCAAAGGAGTCAAGATGATTAGTATATGCATGTATTGCTTTCTCGATGTTTGTTAATTGCCCCACTGTAATTTGTTCACCCAGCATGTTATCTATCTAAGGAGAGCCACCTCTAGTGAACTATGGATCCCGGTCCTTGTCTTTTACATACAATCTACAAACTGTTTACTTCTTTGTGTTTACTTTCTGCAAACTATTACTTATTTCCATTCGATACGTTTAATCCTTTGTTTTCCGCAAAACACGGTGAGATTGACAACCTCATCGCAAGTTGGGGACAAAGTTCTGTGGTTGTGTTGTGCAGGTCTCCACGTTGCTACTAGCACCGGTCGTGCGCCCTGCCAAAGCTCAGCTAGTAACACCTTTGGGGTGTTTCCTTGCTCCTACTGGTTCGATTAAACCTTGGTTTCATACTGAGGGAAACTTGCTGTTGTGCTCATCATACCTTCCTCTTGGGGTTCCCAACGAGCTCTACATCAACCACGCACCATCACTTTTCTAAGCGCCGTGCATTGAGCCATCAAGCATTTTTCTAGCGCCGTTGCCGGGGAGTCAAGGACATCTTCACAAGGGGAGTCCCTCATAACCAATCTCTTTACTTTCTTATTTTTGTTTTGCTTAGTTTACTTTTGCTTTGTTTGCTTGTTTTCTTTATTCAAAAACACACAAAAAAAGTTTTACAAGTTTGCTTTCTTATTTGAAAACACAAAAAAATGACTACTCTTGAAAACACTAAGTTGTGTGACTTCACTAGCACCAACAACAATGATTTTATGAGCACACCTATTACTCCACATGTTCCTGAAGCTACTTTCTTTGAGATAAAACCTGTTTTATTCAATCTTTTTATGAGAGAACAATTTTCTGGTATTGATCTTAATGCTTCTTCATTTGAGAACACTTGATTCTTTCTTTGCTTCTTATGCCTAACTTAAAGGCGTTAAAGAAACGTACTTATTGGAAGATAACCCAAAAGTTTTAGATGAGTCTTGGAAGTTATTACCTCTGTAACAACCTCTCCTTATCATTTTTATTTGCTTTTTGTGCCAAGAGTAACCTCTAATGAGAGAGAAGTAATGATTGGGAAAGTTGCTGTCCCGAAACAGAATTCTGTGCTTCACCGTAAAAATTCGTGTAAAATCTCTGAAAGTATTGTTGAGGCGTGAATGTTTGTGCTTCTGCCCTAGGTTGTTATCTAACTTTCGTTAGTTCAACACTTTTTGATTCGAGCAACAGAAGGTCTTCGAAAAAATTTGTCTTTACCTGCTGGTCTGTTTTGACAGATTTCTGCCATTTTCTGCATTTGCTTCTTGTTGGTTCCTTCTTGAGTTCTTTTGGGGAATTGAGATTTTTGAGGGAAGTACTGCAGTAGCTAGTGTTATATGGTGTTAGAACTGAACCTTAAGACCTTTTATCTTGAGTGCACTAATGTTGCTAATAAAAATTGTGTGAAGTTTTGTATGAAGGAAAAATTTCAGGTGTATGGAAGGAATGAGTAATGAGATGAAGGATGGACTAAAGCTCAAGCTTGGGGATGCCACGCGTGTCACCCCAAGAAATATCCAAGAAGTACAAGCGTCAAAGCTTGGGGATGCCCAAGGTATCCCCTTCTTCATCAATAAAAATCCCAGGTTTCTTCCAAACGCTTCATTTTTATTGTTTCATGCACAGTTGTGTTTTTCTTGGAGCGTCTTCTTTTTTGTTTTCGTTTTGGTTTTTCGTTTGCTTGGTTTTCTTAGTTTTCTGAATAAATTGGTTGGACCCCCTATTTCATACGTTGGTTTGGTTTGGAAAAGAGTAGGAAAGTTCAAACTTATGTGGTAAAAAGAGCTCGTTTTTGACTGTGGCCTATGCTCTGTCATGCCATGCTGGATATTGTTTTGGCTTTATGCTTAGTATTCTTTGTTGTAGCATGACTTTTTATAAACAATTGAGATTGCTTAATGTGACTTGGATGAATCATGCATTGTTTTAGCATATTAAAGCATAGTATAGTGGTATTCTCCTTTGATGCTTTATTTGGGTTGACTTGGCGCATGCTCACACCATGTTATGACTATCTCAAGTCACCATAGCCTTTACGATCCTTTAGTTTTCAACTTGTAGTATCACTTTATGCTTTGATCAATGATGTTTTGTCGCTCTGCATGATTATGGCCATTATTGCTCTCTTAGTTTGTCGCTCCCAATCTTTTGCTAGCCTCCACCACCAAGTATGAGTTCCACTCATGCATCCAACTCCCTAAACCAAGTTATTCCAAAGAGTCCACCATACCTACCTACTATCTTATTCTATTCCAAGTATATTCATGCTTTTGTTTACCTTCCAAATTAAACTTGTTATGAGAAAACTAGTGATTAAAGCTCTCACGAACTTGATGGCACACTTTACTTTTTGCAACTAATAAACTTGAACCATTGGGTCCTTCTTTGTTGCGTATATGCTTGCGCTTTATAAGTTGAAATTAGCAGAACTATGTTTCATGGGGAACGCTTTCAACATTGCACTTGTACCTTGTACCCCGTTGATATCATGTTCTTTTGCTTACGGATCCCGACGGTGTGAAATAAAAGTAGAACTTGTAAGATCATGGATTTTGTATGTGTGTTAGAGAAACGCCTGGGCCGCTAGCCTAAGCCATGCCTAATCATGGTGGAAACTTGCAGCATCACCATAATGAGCACTCTATGAAGCATCCTCAATAAAACCTATGCAAATAGCAAATAAAAAGATCGCTGAGATGCTCATTGTCTGCTTGCCTTGTCATTTTGATTATGGGAAAGCTCCCATATCATGTGCAAGGGGTACCTCGTTGGCGGTTCTTAATGATATACATGTACTTACAATGACAAGAGCTTACTTGTGACTAAAGTTGAGTAGCATGAGGTTCGGTCTTCGTAAGTAAGGGCCATGAGATTTCAGTTTATAACTTGTCAAGCATATCCTCTTAGTTGTGTCACTTTAACCTTAATCACCTTAAAGATGCTTATGATAGGGGCACTAAGAGCTGAAAGCTATAAGTACCATAATTTTTGGAAGCTCTTTATGAGACTTGAATCCCTACTTCCTTTTACAAAGGCCTTTCTTCCACCATTACATTGAGTCTCCACTTTCTATCTTTATGCACCTACTTTGAGAGCATAGTGGCCATTCTTAGTTCTATGTGCATTGTCCCAAGACTAGTTGATTTATGCATAACTTGTTATTTCTTGTTTTAAACTATTGTATCTAGTCACTCTTATGAACTTTGAAGGTGTCCTATGCATTTATATTTGCTACTCTATGAGGGACAAGCTGAATACTATTATGCTATGTTTTCTTTATGTGAAACAAACAAACGTCTTGCAAAGCATTGTTATTCATGAATCTTTTGTTTGTGCCTTTTCATGTTGCAACATAGTTTCTTTCCTTATTGCAAACCAGCTTTGAATGTTTTGCAAATACTTTGATCAAATCTTTGCTGGTGCATGTCACCTCAAAAATTATTCTTTCTTTTTTATCACTTACCTACTCGAGGACGAGCAGGAGTTAAGCTTGGGGATGTTGATACATTGCAAATGTATCTATAATTTTTGATGTTCCATGCTTGGTTTTATCCACTTTCTTGTGTTTTGTTCCAACTTTGGAGTAATTTTCATATGATTTCTTGGACTAACCTATTAACAAGAGCCACAGTGCCAGCTGCCTGTTTTCTGCTGTTTTTGGTTCCAGGAAAGTCAGAAAATGAATATTCTCGGAATTGGACGGGACAAAAGCCAAAGTGCCTATTTTTCCGGAAGTCATCAAGTGCCAGTACGAGACAGAGAAGGTCCAGAGGCCGGCCACACCACCTGGCCGCGCGGCCAGGCTGGGCCCGTGCCAGGGGGTGGTGTGCTGGCCCCTGGCACCCCCTCGGTCTCCCCTTCCGACTATAAGATGCCCTCAGGACGAAAACCCTAAGTACCCGATCAAAAATCCATGAAAGAGTCTGTAGCCGCCGTCATCTCCATCCCTAGATCGGGAGGGATCTGAAGCTCTTCCTGGCACCCTGCCGGAGAGGGGAATTCACCCTGGAGGCCTTCTTCATCACTATGCATCCTTCGGTGTGATGCGTGAGTAGTTCATCCTTGGACTACGGATCCATGTAGTAGCTAGATGGTTGGTTCTCCTCCTTTGTGCTTTCATGTCTAGATCTTGTGAGCTCCGTTCATGATCAAGATCATCTATTTGTAATTCTTGCATGTTGTGTTTGCGGGGATCCGATGGATATTGAGATGCTATTTCAAATTGATTATTAATTCTATCATGTCTTTGTTATTTGTGATCTTGCATGCTTTCCGTTGTTAGTAGCTATCTTGGCCAAGTAGATGCTAGCAACTCCAAGAGTTAGTATTTATGCTCGATAGTGGGTTCATGCCTCTGGTAATCTGGGGAGTGACAGAAATCTCTAAGGCACTAGATGTGCTATTGCTACTAGGGAGAAAACAACAATCCTTTGTTCATAGAACAATCGTATTGTTTACTTTACACGAAATTCGTAAAGCAATAATCTGTTGCTTGCAACTTAATACTGGAGGGGGTTCGGATGATAACCTGAAGGTGGATTATTAGTCATAGATGCAGTTGGATGGCAGTCTATGTATAATGTTGTAATGCCCAATCGAATCTCAAAGGAGTCAAGATGATTAGTATATGCATGTATTGCTTTCTCGATGTTTGTTAATTGCCCCACTGTAATTTGTTCACCCAGCATGTTATCTATCTAAGGAGAGCCACCTCTAGTGAACTATGGATCCCGGTCCTTGTCTTTTACATACAATCTACAAACTGTTTACTTCTTTGTGTTTACTTTCTGCAAACTATTACTTATTTCCATTCGATACGTTTAATCCTTTGTTTTCCGCAAAACACGGTGAGATTGACAACCTCATCGCAAGTTGGGGACAAAGTTCTGTGGTTGTGTTGTGCAGGTCTCCACGTTGCTACTAGCACAGGTAGTGCTCCCAGCCAAAGCTCATCTAGTAACACCTTTGGGGTGTTTCCTTGCTCCTACTGGTTCGATTAAACCTTGGTTTCATACTGAGGGAAACTTGTTGCTGTGCTCATCATACCTTCCTCTTGGGGTTCCCAACGAGCTCTACATCAACCACGCACCATCACTTTTCTGAGCGTCGTGCATTAAGCCATCGGTACCTCAAGATATTGAGATGGAGCATGATAAGATACTTGGTTGACCAATACAAAGAGTGAAGAGTGATTTCAAGTTGGTCAACACATGAAGCATAAAGAATGTACCACATGGATCTTGTGGTATGGGTTGAGAAGGGCAAGTTCAAGATAAGCATCTCAAGAAGATCATTTGCTTGAATCTTTCCATCCATATTGGTGATAATGGACATGTGAAGATGTGTCCTAATGAAGCTATCCCATAGTGGTGTATGGGGGAGCAAATTATGAGTCTTCACGAAGCAACAATGATCAAGTGATGCATTCCGGCTTGGATGGAGCTTGAAGCGTTGTCATCAAGATCAAGCGGGATGCGCAAGGCAAAGGTATGTCCTTGCTAGGTTTTCCTTTTACCGGTCTCAAGGTGGTTGTTGTGAGACCGGGTTATAGGATAGATAGCCGCACTATCAAGAGGGGCTTTCGGTTGGGTAACTTGATCACATCGTGTAACACCCCGTCCACTCCTGGGCCTGGGGGGTGTCACTACTGGTAGCTTAATAGGATATCTAGACTGGCCCCACAGACCAACACTAGTCTTTTCTGCGCACTTTGTCCTCACTCGTGCGCACCCGGTTACCTACTTCCCGGTCGGTCACCCATCCTATTATTGCTCTAGGCCAAGCACGCTTAACCTTAGAGTTCTTCTCGAATGAGCATCTGGAAAAGAAGTTGCAACTTGTTGATATGGGTATCCTATCAATCCTATTAAGCCATGTGCCTGGATCTCACATACACCCACCCTTTAGAAGATCGATGCCCTCATCGATCAAGCACACCCCAGGAACGTTCCCTCTTGGCACGCGTATGTGCGTCCGGTGCCAGCACATGTGCCATGTCGTGTCCACTCCGGGCCACACGCGCCATGCTCCACATGTCCCGCCATTGACTCGCACACACCCGTGTAATCGCAAGGGTCGGCCCTGATACCACTTGTAACACCCCGTCCACTCCTGGGCCCGGGGGGTGTCACTCCTGGCAGCTTAATAGGATATCTAGACTGGCCCCACAGACCAACACTAGTCTTTTCTGCGCACTTTGTCCTCACTCGTGCGCACCCGGTTACCCACTTCCCGGTTGGTCACCCATCCTAGAATTGCTCTAGGCCAAGCACGCTTAACCTTAGAGTTCTTTTTGAATGAGCTTCTGGAAAAGAAGTTGCAACTTGTTGATATGGGTATCCTATCAATCCTATTAAGCCATGTGCGTGGATCTCACACATCGTCATAGGGAGCTCAATCCTTTGCATACTTTGCATCCTCCTATTTTGTTTCTTCTTGGTGTTTCTCCATGTGAGGTTCTTGAGCTTGTTTCTAGCTCTTCAACAAGCCCAAGTTCATCGAAAACGGAATTTGTATGCATCTTCTATGGCGTTTTCGAGTTTGAAGGTTTTACCGGTTCTTCTCATAGGGAGGCTTCATACCTTTCCTCATTTGGTTCTATCTTTCTTTGTTGGAATATGATGTTTTCATGCACCATATTGTACATCTTGTTATCCTCGTCAAAACAAGCCCAAGATCATCGAAATCGGAGTCCGGATGCAAAAGTTATTGCGTTTTTCGTGAAGTCTGTTTCATCCCGGTTGTGGATCCGGTTCAACCGAGCCCCACATCGGACGGTCCGGTGCCAGCGCCGGTAGACCGGATCTCAGACCGGATTTTCCGGTTTTCGCGACCGAGTCTATTCCGAGTTGGCAAACAGAGGTATTCCGGTTTGTAGTTCGGTCCTCCGGCCTGGGGACCGAGTTTCCCAGTTCTGGGGCCAGTCCAACCGACTTTTAAACCGAGTTTTCACAGATTTCCTCCCAACGGCCATATTTGCTTTTCCCTATAAAAGGGGGTTCTTTCTCCAACGTATTTGGGTGTTCTTGAGCATGAAATTGACCTCCATTGTTAACCCTCTTGAGCTTGCTTCCTCTCCCTTCCCTCCTATGATTCTTGCATTTTTTGAAGGCTTTGGAAGAGGAGATCTAGATCTACAATCCCCACCAATCAATTCCTCCTCTAAGTGAGGGGAACCCTTTGGATCTAGATCTTGGAGTCATTGGTTGACTTCCACCATTGTTCTTCCTCTCTAATTATTCCCTATCACTTGTTGCTTTGGTGGGATTTGAGAGTGAAGGATTTGAACACCCTTGGTGTTCTTGCTTTGCATTCTTGCATAAGTGTTGAGCTCTCCACTACGATTTGTTCGAGTGAGATACCGTGAGCTTTTTGCTCTTGGAGGGTGACCTCCTAGTTGGCTTGGCGGTTGCTGCCGCGGTGTCCTCTTCGTGGAAGATTGTGAAGAGACCCGGGCTTCTTCTTCGTGGAGCTTGTGAAGTGGTTCTGGAGATTGCCATCTCCAGAGTGGAGGAAAAGCTAGCCATAAGGAAAGGGCCTATTCCTTCCTGGGATAAACTCAGAGAAGAAGGTGAGCCTCTGTGGCATTGGGAAATCCTTTGTGAAATCTCACACCTCTCCAACGTGACGTACCTTACTTGTAAGGGAACACGGGAATACATCTTCGTCTCCGCGTGCCTCGGTTATCTCTATACCCGAGCTTACTCTCCTTGTGATAGCCATCAAGCTTAAAGTACTTATATCTTGCTTATCACTTGTGGTATATTTATCTTGTGCTATCTTGCTTAGCTTAACTTGTTGTTGGTGCACTTAGTTGAGCCTAGTGTATTTAGGTTTTGTGCTTGTAAAATAAACATTAGTTTAATTCCGCATTCTATCAAGCCATAATCGTAATAGTTTTTAAATTGCCTATTCACCCCTCCCTCTAGGCGACATCTCTATCCTTTCACTCTCTTGTACCAAGGCTCGCCGCACCTTGGGCACACGGTCAAGTCCTTGTGCTCGTTCCGATACATCACGCAGTCACTGATGCAGGCGTGGTATTTTTCGTGCGGTAAATGGAGAGGGCGCACCACTTTATTGGCTTCCTGTAGGCTACCTGCCAACGTGTTATCTTTAGGTAAGTGCTTCTTCAAGTATCGGAAGAGATCGTATGTGCTTGCGTCGTTCCATCTGTATTTTGCCTTCATCTCTAGAAGATTGAGAGTTACTCTCAAGCAGGTCTCCTCCGGCCCGCGACCTGTGTCTTACAACGGAGTTCTCGGATCTATCTCCAGTTGATCCAGCTTAGACTTCCGTCTACCGGCGAATCTGGGTTCGGTCGATGCGTTGCGAAGAAGAATTTTCTGAAGATGAGGGTCGTGGACGGCCGCGGTTAGCGGGGTATTACTACTCTTGTCCTCGTCGTCCGCATGTTCTTTTTCTTCCCGACCTTGTTCATCACCGTCATCGTCGTGTGCGACATCCCGTTCTTCTCCCTCCTCATCCTCTTAATTTTCGTGTTGAACGGCATCCTCTTCCTCATGGTCATCTTCATCATCCATCCACTGAGTGTAGTCCTCCATGAAACTATACCTGAGAAGGTGCTCATTCACCGTGCGTGACAAGGGGTCAAACAACGACGATAGTTTGCATTTTCAACACGGACATCTTATTTCCATGCGGTTATTTTGATACATGTCGGCAGTCGCGTGTTCCACATATCTATCCACGTCGCTTTTCTTCATCTCAATGACCATCATCGCCTGCACAATAAGAGAATAGATTAGAACCGTCGGCTCGGCTTTCATGGAACAATTCGGCATGACCTTTGCTAAAAATGGTCTCGCCAGAGTGCCAGAAATTCGCCGGAACGGAAGTTAATCGACATTCCAGCAAAACATTGGCAACTCATTGTACATGCACATTCCACCGACAAAACAACACAAAAAAGGTCCACATATGTGTGCAACCACTTTTCACCATCACAAGTGACATCACCGGTGACTTGTAGCCAACTCATGCACACATTCCACCACATTATACCTATTAGTTGACGCAAGGTCAAGAGCACCGGAGAGACACCAAACATCGACCGAAGAAAGCGTGTGTGTGTGTTGTTGGGAAATTTTGCTCGAGATCTAGATCTACCAATAGAGAGAAGTGGGAAAGGTGGTGGGAGATAGAGATCTAGATCTAGATCTTGCTAGGTAGATCTAGTAATGCATGCAAGGGGAGCGACATCTTCTCAAATATATCAAACTTGGTTGATTGAATTAGCTAAAATGGGTGGGGAGAAGTGGGGGAATGAGCTAGCAAAGCTTGGGGTTGAGTTTCCATGAAAAGTGAGCTAGTGGTGAGTGAGGAGGTGTTGGTAGGTGGCTGGTTCGAGCTTGTAATAAATCTCAGGTTACCACCGGCGGAAACAGCAAAAGCGCTAGCGATAATAGCAAGGCCCAGCGGCCCACCCGGTCCCACATGCATCCCCGACGAGCGTACAAGCATTCGTCGGTGGTATGTGCACCTATCCCCGGCGCCCGCGGGCCATTTCGCCAGCGGTAAGTGGCGGCCCATCCGGGGGGGCACGCGACCCACTCTCTCCCTAGCGAGCGTGGGCCTAGTTCGCCGGCGCTCCGTTTGCTACCCCCGGCGTGCAATCACGGATTCGGCGGCGGTAAGTGGCGCCTCATCCGGGTGGGCACGCGACCCACCCTATCCCTGGCGAGCGTGGGCCTGGTTCCCCGGCAATACTTGTCGTAGCCCCGGCGTGACAAGTTTGTGTCGCCGGTGGTAACAGTACGCAGGTCTGGAAGCCCTTACCGCCGGCGAGCACGTTCCCACTTCGCCGACGGTAAGGAGTGCTGCTATAAGCTTTTCTCTAGTAGTGGTCCTATTTGGATTGAATCATAATTTGTGGTTACAATGTGGAACCCGATGAGTAGGGGAGCAACTCGATGGCTATTGTGGACAAGGGGAAGTGCTTTAGATTAATTTGGGCGTTTGTCAATTGTGTGCCTTGATGATTTGTAGCTTGTTTGTGAGAATTATGTCCTCTACATAGTCTTGGTCCTCTCTTTTATATGCGCAATATTCAATTTCCCTGTTCTTTGTGTACAAGTCACACTCCAAGTACCCACAAGTCTTACTTTCAAAACACAGAGAGTGTACAAAATATATTGGTGAACCCCGTGTGGAGCCTCACAACATGTATAAACCCATACAACCCGCAACGACATAGTAGTACGAACTATCCATCTTTAGTGGCGGACCTAAGAATTATTTGAAGCTGGATAAACAATGTATTTTAAGATTAATAACACTATTATTTGATTAAATTGTCAGCAAATTAGGCTAGTCGGCCGGCTAGAAGCCTAGGCACGTGCCCGGCTTAGGGACGGTTCCATCTTCGAGCCCCCATTAGTATGCATAATGAAATTAGACAAAAAAAAAACTAGTGAAGGCAACTTAAGCCAAGGTAGCACATTTTTAATTTGAACATTTTTGAATCCTGAACACAACTGAAATTTAATTTTTTTCAAATTTGATTTTTTAGAACATTTTTAAATTTTGAACAATTTTCGGAATGGAACAAAGTTTTAATGTGTACCTTCTCAAAATCTGAACGTTTTTAAACAAAAAAAAAGGAAAAAACGAAACACTACCTGGGCCGGCCCACCGCGGAGGCCTTCAGGCGTCTTGTACAAGGGTGACGCCTGAAGCGTTGTACAGGGAGTTAGGGACTCCCGTTACCCTGCACTGCACTCTGTTTGTGGAGTGTGGAAACAGCGGCGACAAGCACAAGCGGGCGGCAGCCATCTGCAGTCTCGAACTAGCCCGCGAGCGGCCGCGGCGGTCAGGTATCCGCCTCCCCCACCCCTAAATTTCTCCCTTTGCCTAACCTAAGATTCTGAAATCGTAGGGATTTCCTATCTTTTCCCCTAAACACCGAGCGTTGTCGTTCATTGCTGAATGTTTGCAACCAAACCCTAATCTTCTTCTTGAGGATCAATATACTCGCGTTTTAGATTCGATTATTCTAACAAATCTCACCCCCCCCCCCCCCCCCCCCCCCCCCCCACCCACCCACAAATTTCGGGGGGTTTACGCAAACCCCACGCGATGCTTCAAGTCCTTCAGTTGAGAGCAGTGAGATGGCATTCATGCGGTTCCTGATCATGGGGTTAAATGTGTGCTATTCATACTGAGCCCAGATAGGGACAATTTTGGTAGAGGGTCCAAAAGTACCTTGAAATTTATGGCGTCTGGCTATACAGCCAAGCTGAAATGTTGCATGTTCAGGATATATGATATGGGTGCTTCTCTCAGGAATGTTTTCCCTGCTAGTTATCTGATCCAGGTGTTTACAGCATTATTGATACTGTAACGGACCTGATTATTGCATATACTGGTGTTCCTTTTCTTTCATGATCAATTTGATTATGTTAGAAGATGCTATTATCCTCTTCTCACAAAATATTGCACAAACTTCCCGAGCTAATCAGGTAATGTTCAGTATGTTAACAGCCATTGTAAATACATGCCTCCCTATTGGTCGTTATATTAGGATATATCCCGCTGTTAACATTAGCATCAACGATGAAGGAAATGTAGTGAGTAGTAATAATAGTTGGAGCGTTTGGATGCTGATGAATTTCTGACATCATTCCACATATATGCTGCTGTTAACATTAGCATCAACGATGACGGAAATATGAGTAGTAATAATAGTTGGAGCGTTTGGATGCTGATGAATTTCTGACATCTTTCCACATATATGCCACTGTTAACATTAGCATCAACGATGGCGTAAATCTAGTACTAGTAATAATAGTTGGAGCGTTTGGATGCTGATGAATTTCTGACATCTTTCCACATATATGGGACTGCTGCAAGAGGGATGTCCTCTCTGGCTTAGAGTTGTGAGTAGGCACATGAACTAGCAGGATCATACTTTTTTATACACGATGCAGGCTGCATAGGGTCCAAGACTGATACATCGGTGCATGCCAAGAGGTGCTTGATTGCTTGGCTCTGCTGTGGGGATTATTTCACTTTGCAATGACAGCAGAGTGTGGGAACTAGTTCACTTAACTATGTTGGTTTTGAGATTTTGTGCAAAGTTTTTATGTAAAAATGCTGCAGCACAACTCTTCTAATACATTTATATAAATGCACCAAAAGTTCATTTTCCTACAGGTGAGGTTTACAAACAGAAAATATATAATGCAGAACATTAGAAGCAAAAATCCGTAAATTTGAGCTTTTAGTGTAGATACCTAATATGGAGTTGTAGCACGATGGTGTTAATATAAAAAGCAGAGACACCATGGATACCCAGTCATTTGTAGGAAGTAGAAACACTAAAGCTGACATTTTTTACTCTTTATACTATTTTATTTGTTTCTCCTATTTTTATTTTATGTTTGTTTGTACACAGTGAATTTGCAAGTGTATGATCTGTGTAACAGAATAAATACAGTTTCAGTTGTTCTGCCCTATAATTGCGTTAAGGATTCAGTGAAGGATTGATGCACCACTTAAATGCTGATATCTTGTATAAATTTGACTTTTGGCAGGTAATCAACATGGTTTTCCTTCAGGCGGAGATGTCTTGGAATGTTCTGATCCATCCTGACCGGCTGATCCCCGAGGGTCTGTTGCAGTCCATCCTCACGCATCTTCTGGAGGACATAGCAAACAGGAAAGCCTCCAAGGGCCATGGATACTACATCGCTGTCAATGAGCTGAAGGCTGTATCTGAAGGGAATGTTCGTGAGCTGACCGGAGATGTTCTCTTCCCGGTCACATTTACCTGCATCACTGAGAAGCCCATGAAGGGCGAGATCTTGGTAGGTTCTGTGGAGAAGATCCTGAAGCACGGCGTGTTCCTCAAATCTGGACCGATGGAGAACATCTTTCTGTCTGAGAAGACGATGAGCGAGTACAAGTACATCGGTGGCGAGAACCCCATGTTCATGAAGGACCACTCGAAGCTGGAGAAGGACACGGCCGTTCGCTTCAAGGTCATGGGCTTCCGCTGGATGGAAGCAGATCGCCAGTTCCACCTCCTCGCGACGCTGGCCGGCGATTTCCTTGGGCCTCTGTGAAGCAGCTGCTTCGACAGGCTAAACATGGTCCCTGTTGTACATTGTGTTGTCTGGGTGATGCGTCTGAACTGCGCTAGGTTTGACTTGCAGAGTGAACTTTGCTGTCGTGATGACTGAATGACTGATGGAACATGGTTGGTTGGTGTAGCTTGTGGCTGTTGGCGCAAGCTCTAGCTGTGACTCTGTGATGCCAATGGCATTTGCGAGTCGGTGTACTGTTAACTATGACGAGCCTGTGTTTTAAATTTTCACTTTCTACTTACCTTACCTGCAATTGCGTGTGTTGGTGACTCGTTCTACAGTTGCCTGCAAGCTTCCTATGACATTCTGCATATCAGAATTGCTGAACATGCCCATTGATCTTGGTTTGTGTGTTTCTTTTTTCCAATGTTGAACTTACTATTGTCAACAACAACAAAATGTTGAAGTTACTAGCATTTGAATGGCTAGCCCAGGCAAAAAAAAGGCTGTCCAGAGAAATTGCGGAAATTGTGGGCCGTAAGCCTGTGATCCGTGGACCATGGTCTACTACACCTTGTGGGCTCGCTCTCACTAAACGACATTTGTGTAGTAACGGCAGGCCGGCGAATTCTCTAAGCCTGGATCGTACCCAGCTTCTACATGGGCTGTTTTTCATGGCAGTGTTTTTGTTTTGAGGGATATTTCATGGCAGTGTTAGCTGAAGCAAATCTTTACCCTTTCTTTTCATCCCCTCAAAACGAAAATCTTGGACCTGACGCTTCTTCTCTACCATGACGACCGAGGCTTGCAGCAGCCGGCACTGCATTTTCCCTAAATAAATAAAAACGAAAAAGCAGCTAGTGCTACTACCTCAATTCCGTTATGCTCATTTTCTTAGGCCATCAATCCACTTTGAAATCCTCAATGCCATTAACGCGCCTACCGTTTACTACATGGAACGGGAGCCCAACGTAGACGTAGCCCTCAATCGGTTGCGGGCCTGCTGGGTGAACCGGAGAATCTAGCTATAGCTCCCAGGAATCAATCGTGGCCCACGTCCCAATCCCCAGGGTCGTCAGTCAGGCATCGAGAATTCGACCAACGAGGTTCATACAGGGTAGAGTTTTGGTCAGCCAGGAGAAAAACGAAATTCTCGAATAATATTCGCAGAAACTAGGCAGACAAAGGAAGTCACATTTCTTTAGTTGGCAGAGAAAGAGATGTTCATGTGCATATTCAACAGAAAATTCAATTCAGCATGCATGACCCGTTGGGGTCCCAGAGGTCACGAGCAAATTAGCACTGATTGCATCAACTTGTTTATACTAGTAGTACTAATAATCCGAGATCGCGTCATGAACAGAGTTGACCTCGTTATCATAGCTGGCCCGTCCCAGAGGCCAGCCACACCCTAATTCCCCCAGCCATCATCATCTACAGTCGGTCCTATTTATCCTCGTCACGCACAGCGACAACTGACAACGACGATCACCGGAACAATCACCGTACCCACACTCGTCGTGGATACAGATCGAGGTCTTGGGACGCTAAACTTTCGGGCTGCGCAGCAACACACACCACCATCTACTACTACTAGCCCAGGCTGAGCTAGCCGGAGACTTTCGCCTTGTCTTGCCCTTATCTCTACTATCACACTAGTAGAAATAACTGAAATCTATACGCATGTTAGGTAGGTAGCCAATTGCGTCGAGGTGGGCGTGCGCGTTCAGAAAGGCTCTCTTGCCGTGCGTCTCTCTCAGTCCTCACCTCAGTGCTCCTCCATGATTAGTTCTTGCTTCTTAGCAGAGGGGAGCAACGTCACCGCGGCCGCGGCTATTTAGCCACGGGGATACTGCTGCACTTTGCTGCTCGGAGTAGTCGGCCATGGTGATGGGGAGACCGGCGGCCGCGAGCCGTCTGCTGGCGATCCTGCTCGCCCTGCACCTCCTGCTCGCCTTCTCCCATGGAGCTCGCTTCACCAGTAAGCAAATTCCTTCTTCTCTTCTCTTCTCTTCCACAGTTCCACCTCTGCAGGCATGAGTTCCTGGTGTGCTGGTTTTGATGTGGGTACGTACGTATGTGCAGGGAGCTACAGGATGATGGCGGTGGAGGCTCCGGCGTTCCGTGGCGATTCAGCGGAGGTACGCTCGATTAATCCGCCGGTTGCTTGAACACGGTTGACTTGTTATTCTTGCTAGTTGCTACCTAGCTTCTCCGCGCTTGGACTCTGAATATTTTTTGTCGCCCTTGTGTTGTGTCATCCCGTCAGTCACGAGGAAATAAAGGAGAAGTCTCTCTAGTGTTTCTACATCAGAATAATAACAAGTCAAAACAAAGCCGTCCCATTGTTTATAGTACAGTTTAGACCAACAAAGCAGTGCCATTGTGCCCAGCTTCGCTTTTTTATTCTTTTCGTTTTTTAAACTAGTGTAGTTATCTGGTAGCGTGAATCTCGGCGTTCAAGTCTTGTGCTTTCATAATTGAGCACAAAAATAATCAGTGTCATACACAAAAGATGTACAAGCATCATACATGTTCATACCAATCAGTGTGGAGGATGGGGCCCACCATCCTTAGCGAAAAAATATACTCCCTCCATCTAAAAATAAGTAACTTGGATTTATCTAGATTCACATGTAATTAAACATGTTTTAGTGTATAGGTACATACGAATCTAGACAAACTCAAGTCAATTATTTCTGCACGGAGGGAATACATGTTCATGTCTTCTATGTGCATGTGAAACTCAGTCTTTTGTCCATGAAATTTACACCAACACAAAATGACACGATATGTGCATGTTTAGTTTTTGGTCGTGATTTTTTGACATCAATTTGCATATATACAATTGGTACATCAAATACGCCATATGTTGCCAAATATAAGACGCCATATGTTGCCAAATATAAGACGTATTAGTGCTTGCTAAAACGCCTTATATATTGCGACGTAGGGAGTATGTTAGTGAATACAGACGTTTGGAGCTCGGGCTACACATGGCCCGTTTGTTGAACCATTCAAAAATGATGTTTTAAAGTTTCAAAAAGATCGACAAAAGATTCTGGATGTGGAAAATAATGTACTCTACAAATTTGAAAAACTCTCAATTGTACACAAAAATGGCAAAATCTGACAACTAAAGTAGTGAACACTATAAAAATTGAATCCTCCAAATTCCGTCAGATTTTGTTATTTTTGCTAAGCCCAGAATATAAGGTATTTTGGGTTGAGATTTTGTGTATTGGTAGAGCATATCATTATCTAGATGTAGATTTGTTTCCTATTTTTTTGAAACTTTGAGTTTTCAAATTTTGAAAAAAAGAGCCCCATATAGCTCAAGCTCTAAAGTGATTTTTCGGTATGTTACGCGAAACCAGTTCATAACATGCTAAGAACTGTTAGGCCAATGGCGGGCACACAACTATTAACTTGGAAGAACAGACCCACAAAAAAAAACTTGGAAGAACAAACCATGTTCAGAGAACTGTATATGTTTGACTGTCCATTTCTATTCAGGCCACCTTGTTGAAGAAAACTATTGCTACAACTCTCCGGTACGTGATAACCCTATTACTTAAAGATGTACAAAATGTTGCAGGACCATATGAGGCGAAGCGATGCGATCGCAGAGGAGATGTTTAGGAGGATGGCTCTGCATACATCCGACTACCCTGGCCCTGGCCCAAACGATCGTCACACTCCGCCCAAGCCACCGGGGCCATGATGCCATGTCAAGTCGAGTCCATCAACCTCGCTAAGCCATCATATCATATATATGTATAGATGATTTATTAACTCATCCATCAGTTATTAGAACCCAACAAAAATGGTGACATTCAAGTGTAAATCCGTATACACGTGGAGGTTCCTGTAAGATTGTGTACTTAAGCCATTTTATTAAGATAAGTGCACTGATTTTGTCATGTCTTCTAAGGGTGAGGTGCATGAATTGCCTTTTCTTTCTGAGTTGCTCACGACTAAGGAAAACGTGTACTCACTCCGATCCACAATACATATCTGTGATTTCGTATTGTTTGAGTATAAAATTTATACTATATCTTCGTCAGAGGGAATAGTTTGTCTTTTTTATTTTTTATTTACGTACACAAAAACATCACGAAATATCTTGCGTGTATAGTTGTTAGAATCACGACTCTGTCATGTGATGTAAATGTAAGAAGGGTAAGGATGGAGAGAACAACGAGGATGCAACTGAGAAGGATTATCATTGATGGAAGATAAGAAGAAGGAGAAGATGGGGAGAACCATAGGGATGGACCTACATAGGGCTGAGTGGCGACCTAGGCACCTAGTCAGTTTGTAACTTTCTAGGTTTAAAGCCCAATATATTACTACTGACGCACCTAGTAAGCCCATCAAAAGTGCCCCACATCCTAAACTTTCCAAATGAACAAAAAAACTTTAGTTGAGTTCTAAACTTAGATTAAATCTAAACAAACATATACAAGAAAAGAGATATATTTAGATGTCTTCAAATTTAACCGTCTACTCGACACTAGCTTGATCCTCCAGCTCTCATGGAACGGTCTTGTCTTGATCCTCAGGTGAATGATGTTAAGTTTCTAGCAACCTAAAACATTGTGTGGAGGCAGGATCGCTCTTCATGGCTAAACAACGCACATTTTGTGCTCCGACTATGCACGGCACTTGTGCGAACCACATACATAATCTGGTACCACCACCTCTCTCTCTCCCTTATCTTTTCCCTCCTACCCCTTTATCCTCCTTATCCGGCCAATCTACGGATCCCTCCGCTCGTATCACCATCTTCCTCCTCTCGGAGATCTAGCGGGAGTCCACTGTCGCCCCTCCCCATCCTCTTCCACACCATCTTTACAGATTTAACGACTCGAGCCTAGAGCGAGCCGTCGGTGAGCAATAAACTTAAGGGACGGGTGAAAGAACATTTCATGATTTCCTGTGTTTTGTGTGTTAGATAACAATACCATGAAAGTTCTAATGTGTACGAAGTGTTGCAGGAAAGTTTTGTGCATTAGGGGACCGGATTATCCGCCCCCATCATGGGCCAGATAATCCGGCTAGACCATTTTGTCCAGGGCTGGCTCTGCGTGAGCTTCTGTCTAGGGGCAGAATTTCACCCGGATAGTCCGGCCCTAGGGCGGATTTTCTCCCAGGACCGGATAATCCGTCCCTCATGTTGGGCCGGATAATCCGGCCCTAGAGGAATCGCCCAAGAGAGCGTCTACGCGAGCTTCTGTCTGGGGGTGGAATTTCCCCCGGATATTCCGTGGCTGGGGCTTTTTCCCCAGCCGGATTATCCGGCCCTCCGTCCCCAGGAGAAGGTGTCAAGGGCCAGCCTGCGCGAGCTTCTATCTGTAGGCAGATTTTCTGCCGAATAATCCGAGTCTGGGACGGAGTTTTCCCTAGACCGGATAATCCGGCCCTCACTTGGGCCGGATAATCCGGCCCCCAAAGGCTCGAATGGCTTGGTTTGGAAAGGGGGTATAAAAGCCCCTTCTTCCCCATCGAGCAAAACTCTTGATTCATTCGAAAAGTGTCAGACCCATTACAAGAGCTCTCTCTTTAGATCTCCCACTTCAACCACCCGAAGGCTTCGATCTTTGGGGGAATTTAAGGAGGAGACAATCTTCATCACCATCACGAATCAAGCGCATCAACTCCTCTCCATTAATTTAGAGAAATCTCCGATCTAGTATTCTTGCTAATATCTAGATCTTGTATTTTGTTATTGATAACTTGTTCTTGTGGTAGCTTGTTGTTATTACGGGAGCCTCCAATTTGGTTGTGGAGTTGTGCCCCGCTAGTAGTGTAAAGGCGTCGGTACCCGCCTCGAAGGATTCCTATAGTGGAAAGGTGGATCAGGCCTTTGGTGGCGGGATCCATCGGAGAATAGGGTGAGGCCTATTGTGGCGTGGTGGTCTTAGTACCGCCCACCCTCCAACGCAGACGTACTTTCCTTAACAAGGAAGGAACTACGGGAAAACAAATCATGTGTCTCCGCGTGCTTCACTACGGTTCACTCGTTCCTCTTTCCACTTGCCTCTTACTCGCTAGTAGATAGGTTTACATATAGGGAAATTCTTCTAAATAGTTATCTAGAGAATTTACCTTTTGTGTTAAGCCTAAAATTGAAAAAGCATTAAAATTTGAAGTAGCATCTATTCACCCCCGTCTAGGTGCCCATACGATCCATTTCAATTGGTATCAGAGCCCCAGCTCTTTATTCGGTCTTAACCGCCTAAGAGAAGTATGGGTACCAAGGAGAATGGGAATGAGGCTGTGCATAAGGTCACAATGGATGACCTCAAGACGTTGGAAACAACCTTGTTGAAATCCTTTGAGACCAAGATGGAGGAGATGCATCAAATGATTGCTCGCCTCATATCATCCGTAGCCCCATCTCCATCCTCCTCTGAGGCCGCCACTCCCTCATCCAAGGATAAGGCTAACACCGGATCCAAGGAAGATGAAGTGGTAGGTGAAAAACATAATGGTTCCACCTCCAAGAAGGGAAGTGGTAAGGAGGAATATAGTGAGGTTCATCACTTATATTCCCCGACCCACCTATCCCTCATCCTCATATAAACAATAGGGGTGATCCACCCAAGCTTACTACATCTTCATTTAATCAATGTCACTTCTTAATGAAGTCTCATGTTTGCAGCTCTTCTATTCAACTTTGGAGGATTATCGAAGAGGGTCTTCATATTGGAGATCACACCAACCTGACAAGAAGAGAAGTTGTGGATAGCCAATTGAATGCTACGACTCTCCACATGATACATCTCGGAGTGGGTCCCAAGGACATGCCCCACATTGAACATCTCAACACAGCTAAAGAAGCTTGGGAGGCTCTCACCGATCTCTTTATTGGAATTGAAAGCATGAGAAGGAATAGGTATGATGCCCTTAGTAATGAAGCTGAAGGATTCTACATGTTGGATGGTGAAAACCATGAAGACATGTATAGAAGACTCAAGGGCATCGCAACAACATTTAGAAAGCACGGATCCACTCACATTGATAATGCTTGGATAAAAAGGAAATATGTGAGTGCTCTAATGCCTTTTGAGCCAACGGACTTGAAGAGCTTGCAAGGTAGACACAACTACCATCAAATGACGTCCAATGAAGTCATGCAAGAAATGGCATCATTCAAAGTTGCTGCAAAGAACACAAAAGATGCCCGTGCCCGTGCCATTGGAATGCAAAAGGGGTCAATGTTGCTCTAAAGGCTAATGTTGTTGAGCAAGATGAGGACGAAAGAGCTTTCGAGGGTGCCTCCATGGACTTCACCGATGAAGTCAAACGTTCTCATGGTGAGTACATGGCGTTTTACGCAAGGAACTTTTGGAAGGATCCTGCCAAGGCCAAGTCAGAACTCGAGCGCAAGAATGGGTCAAGTGGAAGAAGAGAAACTGGCCCAAAACTGAGAACATGGTACAATTGTGGAGATAGGCTGCACTTTGTGGCCGAGTGTCCATATCAAAATAGAGAAGACAATGGTGGCAGGCTCATCCTTAAAGAAAAATCCAAGGCGCCTAAGAAGAAGCCATTTATCAAAAAGAATGGCCCTTACAAGAAGCAACCCAAGATTGTCTTGGTGGCACAAGAAGAATACTCCTCTGCAAGTGAAGATGAAGAGGATGAAGATAGTTCTCGCGAGGTGGCTGCTATAGCCACCACAGCAACTCCATCATCTCTCTTCGACTCGCCAAACGAAAACGTCACCAACAACAACGTCACTTGTCTTATGGCAAGAGGGTCTGAGGTATCAACTTCTAGTTCTTCATTCCCTAAGACTAACATAAATATTGATGATCATACTAGTCTTAAAATGAAAGAAGAAGTTATTGCTTTGGACAACCTTTTCACTAACTTGCAAGGTGAGCACAAACTTCATTTTGATGCTCTTATGAGTCAACTTGCCCAAGCCGAAGATATTCTTGAAGAAAAGGGCAGAATTGAAAGAGAAGATGCCTTGGAGATAGCTTCTTTGAAGAATGCCTTGGAAGAAGAAGAGGAAGCTCGAGTATCTTTGGAAGAGAGACTCGAATCCATTGAGGAGTCACATGAAGAAGTTGTGGCTCAGCTCATCAAAGAATGTGACAACGCTCTTGCCAAGGTAAAGAAACTAAAGAAGGAAAATATTGAATTTGGGGCTGCTCATGCTAGACTCTCGGAGAAGTTTGAGAAACTTGACATTGCCCACAAGGCATTGGAGAGTGAACACTCTACTCTAAATGAGTCTCATGACCAGCTCCAAACTCAATTGAGGAAGTATGATGTGCCCAACACCTCCACATCATCTTATGGAAAAGAAGAACTTGCAAAAGGATCTCAACATAAAGGTAAAGAAGTTCTAGATGAGATACTTAGCAAGCAAAGGACAAACAATGGAAAAGAGGGTCTTGGTTATATTCCCAAGACAAATAACAACAAGAAGAAGAACAAGAAGAAGAGCAAGACTGCTCAACCAAAGACTAGCACCACCACCAATGATAGGTCTAATTATGATGGTTTTGCAGGGGCTAACAATCCTAACTTTGAGTTATATTGCGTTCATTATGGTGATGTTTATGCTAGTTATGTGGGTCCTTATGATTGTTACATTCCTTGGTCTATTTGGGTCCCCAAGACCCTTGTCACTAACATGAGAGGACCCATTGAAAAATGGGTACCTAAAACCAAGAACTAACTTTCTTGCAGGGCTATGCTTCTGGTGGGTCTAAATAGGTACTCGATAGCGGATGCACGAGTCATATGACCGGAAGCAAGGAGATCATCACGGAGATGCGGCCAAATCATGATCATATAACCGTCTCCTATGGTGACAAGTCAAAATCTGAGGTATTGGGTCTCGGCAAGGTTTTGGTGGCTCACGATATCTCTCTCGTGGACGTCATGCTTGTTGAGACCCTCGGTTATAATTTACTTTTAGTTCATGCCCTTGGTAAGATGGGCTTTGTAGTTTTTATTGATGCTTATTTGGTGGTACTCTTGTGGAGCAAGTCTCTAAAAGTCGCTTTCGTGGGATATGCCGAAAATGACCTGTATGTGGTGGACTTTTCCTGGAAAACCACCACAGGTCCGATGTGTCTTTTCGGAAAGGCTGACGCGGGTTGGTTATGGCATCGCCGACTAGCCCACGTCAATATGAGAACTTTGCAAAGTCTCCACAAGGGTGGCCACATCCTTGGACTAAAATAAAATGTCTCCTTTGCCAAAGATCGTGTTTGCAGGGCTTGTGTTGAAGGGAAAATGCATGACTCTCCTCATCGAAGGAAGACTCTTATTTCGTCAAAAAAGATCTTAGAGCTCCTTCATGTGGACCTCTTTGGACCTCCATCTCATGCAAGCCTCGGTGGGAAGAAGTACTGCCTTGTGATCGTTGATGATTACTCAAGATACACTTGGGTCTATTTCTTCAAGTTGAAGAGCGAGACTCAACAAACGGTCATCGACTTTGCCAACGAGGTTCAACGTCAACACAACGTCCCTATTCTGGAAATAAGAATTGATAACGGCTCCGAGTTCAAGAACTACACCTTAAATGAGTTCCTAAGTGAAGAGGGGATAAGACATCAATATTCGGCTGCGTACACCCCTCAACAAAATGGTGTTGCCGAGAGGAAGAACCGGACTCTAATGGATATGGCAAGGTTTATGCTAGCCGAATTCAAGTCTCCATATAACTTCTAGGCTGAAGCAATCTCTATCGCTTGTCATTCATCCAACCGGTTATACCTCCGTAAAATCTTGGACAAGACTCCGTATGAAATACTTACCGGTAACAAGCCAAACATCTCATACTTTCGGGTATTTGGGTGTAAGTGTTTCTTTCTCATCAAGGGAGTTCGTTTATCTAAATTTGAGTCTAAGGCTTTAGAAGGTATTTTTGTTGGTTATGGTGCTGAATCCCACACTTATAGAGTCTACAATAAGCTCTCTGGAACTATTGTAGAATCTTGTATTGTGGTGTTCGAGGAAAATGACGGCTCCTGTGCGGGGCAAGTTGATGTTTGTGATGCAGATGTTGAAATATCCCAAGATGTCATAAGAAGAATGGGCGTGGGATTTTTCCGCCCCATTGAGGAACCCCTTGTGGCGGATCGGGAAGGACAATGCTCTACTCATGAAGAGCCCTCATATACACATACTCAACATGCTACAACCACGGGAGTAACTTCTACACCAACTCCACCAATTGTTGAAGGTCAACATGCTCCTGGATGCTCCAGGCCGGATTATCCAGTCGACACCGGATTATCTGGCCACCTCTCCCCTGACGACCAAACTGCTCATCATGTTGAAGAAACAACTGCAAGCTCCAGGCCGGATTTTCCGGCTGACCCCGAATTATCTGGCCCCTCGCCAATTCAAGCAAGTTCCACGCAACCCGATGAAATTACATCAAGTTCCGGTCTCACCCTCGGCCGGATTATCCGGCCCTGAATCTCCTGGTGATCAGCAGCCTCCTGTTACGGCTGCTGACCCACTTCAATGGCATGCTTTTTCATCTCCTACTACTGATAATCAGACTTCTAATCAAGGTCAAGCAAATGATTCCAACAAAGACTCAAGTGATGAAACTATTCCACCAAGAGACAACAAGCTTATTGAACTTCGTCGCAAGGCTCGTGCTGATCGAAACCTTGAGTTAAGGGGTCATACTCTTGACAAAGTTGTAGGTGATCTTCGACGAAGGGTTTCCACATGAAGGGAATTGACAAGTTTTGGTGAGCATCAAGCTCACATCTCAATGGTGGAACTCAAGAAAGTGTTTGAAGCTCTTGAAGATCCGGACTAGGTTGTTGCTATGCATGAAGAGTTGAATAACTTTGAGCGCAACAAGGTCTGGAAACTAGTGGAGAAGCCCAAGGATTGCCGCAATGTTATCGGCACGTGCGAGGTATGAGCACCTTAAAGAGCTGTTGCTAGACCGTGGCTTCGAAGTTGGGAAAATCGATCCCACTCCTTTTACTAAGAAGGTTAAGGCGGAGCTCTTCGTATGCCAACTATATGTAGACGACATCAGCTTTGGTTCTACTAATAAAGCTTTTAATGATGAATTTTCAAAGCTTATGACTGACAGGTTTGAGATGTCTATGATGGGGGAGTTATGGTTCTTTCTTGGATTCGAGATCAAGCAACTTAGAGAATGAACCTTCATCAATCAAGCTAAATACATCCAAGACATGCTCAAGAGATTCAAGATGATGGATCTTCATGGCGTCGCCACTCCGATGCAAACAAAATGTCACCTTGAACTTAACCCCCATGGTAAAGATGTGGACCAAAAGGTATACTGATACATCCATTTTGCATCACCATTATTCTATATCATAATTTACTGTTATTCATTGATATATTTCATATTAAGAGATGATACTTATGTTATTTCATCTGTTTTTGCATGGTTGATGACTTTTGGAGCATGGACCGCTGCAGTCAGGATTCTGATGGAAAAGGTGTTGTTTGGAGGAAAATTTCGCGAAGATCAGAAAATCCGAGAAAATACATGGAAAATCCTATTTTTCCATAAGACAAAGGCTATCAGAAGAAGGAGTGGAGATGGGCCACAGGGGGCCCACACCACCCCCTAGCGCGGGCCACCCTGGGCCGTGCCACCAGGTGGTGTGGCCACCCTGGTCCACCCCTGGCTCTCCCCTCTGGCGTATATTATCCTCCCAAAACCCTAAGACTTGGGGAGCGACCACAGAAAGATTCCGCCGCCTCTGCGGGGCGGAAAACACTGAGGGAGAAAGATCTCTCTGGCAAACAGAATTCTGCCAGGGGAATTCCTTCCTGGAGAGGGGAGATCGTCGCCATCAACACCACCATCAAGCTGGACTTCATCGGGATCACCACCATCATGTTCATCATCACCATCATCACCACCACCATCTCGCTGTAACAATTGGGTTGAATCTTGCATAGTTCTTAGGGGAAACTTTCTCGGTGTTGATTACTCTTTGTAGTTGATGCTATTGAGTGGAACCATTGAATTATTGTTTATGTTCAGATTGTTATACATCATTATTCCATCTCTGATCTTGATCCATATCATGTCTTGTGAGTAGTTCATTTTGTTCTTGAGGACATGGGAGAAGTCATGTTGTTAGTAGTGGAATTGTGTTGAGAAAGATTCAATAGTTTGATATTTAAGTTGTGGTGTACTTCTTCTAGTGGTGTCATGTGAACATCGACTACATGACACTTCACCTATATGGGCCTAGGGGAATGCATTGTGTATTTGGCTACTAATCGTAGGGATTGCCGGAGTGACAGAAACCTGAACCCCCGTTAGGAAACCATTGCACAAGGGACGTAAGGATCTTAGAGTTTAAAGTTGTGGTTAGGTTTATACCTTAATTACTTTCTTGTACTTATGGATGTTTGCAAGAGGTATAATCACAAGTATGTATTAGTCCTAGGAAGGTCGGTACATTAGCACAGGTTCACCCACATAACACTTAGCAAGCTAAAGAAGATTAATCAACTATATGAAGAAAAAGCACTTGACAGTCTTCCCATGTGTCCTCGAGAACGTTTGGTCATCTTAAGTAATACAACCGGCTTGTCCTTTGCTGCATAAAGGATTGGGCCACTTGCTGCATTTATTCTTATTGTCTTTTATTTACTCGTACTTTATTTACTTGCATTATCAAAAAACCCTAAAATCCGTTTGCTAAGTGTTTGCAGAGAATTCCTAATCTATACCACTAGCCAGCACCTTCTACTCCTCATTGGGTTTGACACTCTTACTTATCGAAAATACTGCGATACACCCCCTATACTTGTGGGTCATCAAGACTATTTTCTGGCGCCGTTGCCGGGGAGTGAAGCGCTATTGGAGAGTGGAACTGGTAAAGGAAACTTCTACTGTGAGTATTGTTTACTTCTGTTAGTTGATTTATTTCCAATATGGATAATTTGCTGAGTTTCTTATTTCGTAGTGCTACTACCACTGCTAAGGTAGTAGATGAACCACCACCTGCTGAGAGTGATGCTTTTAAAATACCTACAGGAATTATTGATCGTGTTATGGATAACTATTATGTTGGGGATGGAACTGTCCATCCCGGTGATCATTTACTCTTTATACACGAATTATGCGGGCTATTCAAGTGTGCAGGTATTACTACAGATCAAGTTAAGAAGAAGTTATTCTCACTATTACTGAAAGGAAGAGCTAAGGAATGGTATAAGCTGCTAAAGAATGGTCAAGCTCTTGAATGGGAGGAAATAGTACCTCTCTTTTATACAAAGTTTTATCCTCCTAGTGAGATCCATAAAGATTGGAATCAAATATACAACATTTGGCCTCTTTATGGAGAGAGTACATCTCAAGCTTGGGGATATTAAAGTTACTAATGCTCAAATGTCCCATCCATGAGCTCCCCAACAATATTATTATCAATAACTTTTATACAAGGCTTTCTCTTCATGATAAGGATTTATTGGATGCCTCTTGTGCTAGATCATTCACTCGCATGGAAGAAGAAGCTAAATGGGATCTTCTGGACCGTATTCAAGACAAAGTTGAAGCATGGGAGAATGACAAAGGAAGAAAGTTAGGTATAAATTATGATTATGAATGCATTGAATCTTTTATGGGAACTGATGACTTTCAAAATATTAATAATGCTTATGGTCTTAATTTACAAGTTATTACACATTGTTTTAAGGCTTTTGCTTCTTATATTGAATTCCCAAAAAAGGGATGGAGCAAGTACCACGCACCTTATAAAGATATTGTTGACTGTGTTCCTGTTGGGAGTACTGAGTTTTACACTATTGATCACATCTTACCTGAACCTTATATCGAGAAAATTCCCTTCCCGGATAAGGTAAAGGACCATCCTATGATAACTAGTGTAATCACTAAAAGCGCAAAGAGAATTGTAAAACTTGATGAACAAACAAACATTGAACCTGTTGTAGCAATTGTGAAAGACCTTGTCACTAAAAGCGTAGAAGATGGACACATAGTCTTTTGTGAGGATGATTCTAATATTGTCTCACATCCTAATAGAACTAAAAAGGCTAGTGTCCCTGTGCTTTCTGTTAGAATTGGTGATCATTGTATTATGGTTTATGTGATATTGGTGCAAGTTCCAGTGCTATTCCTTATGAGCTTTACAGAGAAATTATGCATGAAATCAGTCCCTACGAACTGGAAGAGATTGATGTGGTTATTCACCTTGCTAATAGAGAGACCATCTCTCCAATTGGTATTGTACGGGATTTGGAAGTTCTTTGTGGTAAGATTAAGTATCTTGCTGATTTTCTAGTACTTGGTTCAGCTGCTAGTAAAACTTATCCTATCATTTTTGGTAGACCTTTCTTGAGTACTTGTGGAGCTATTATAGATTGCAAAAGGGAGAAAATCTTGACTAAGTTTGATGGGGAATCTTATGAGTTTAATTTTTCGAAATTTACTAAAGAACCTTGTGAAGATGAATCCCATAACGAGGATTTTAGAGTTGAACAACTTGCTTCTATTTCTCTTGCTCCTAACAATGCTTTGCAGCAATTTATGGAAGATCACAAAAGTGAAATCTTCATCGAAGAAAGGAATGAGATTGAAGAGATTATCCGTAGTCAACCTAAGATGCTTAAGCATAACTTGCCGGTAGAAGACTTGGGTACCACGTTGCCACCTAAAAAGGATCCGGTTTTTGATCTAAAACCTTTACCTGATGATCTTAAATATGCTTACATTGATGATAATAAGATATATCCTATTATTATTAGCTCTAAACTTTCAGGGAAGGAAGAAGAAAGGTTATTGGAGGTACTGAAGAAACACCGAAGGGCTATGGGCTATACTCTGGATGATTTAAAAGGGATTTCTCCTACTATATGCCAGGATGCTATCAATATAGAACCAGATGCAAAGCCAGTGGTAGAGCACCAACGACGTTTAAATCCCAAGATGAAGGACGTGGTAAGAAATGAGGTATTGAAACTCCTTGATGCTGGTATTATTTACCCTATTGATGATAGTGAATAGGTTAGTCCTGTTCACTGTGTCCCTAAAAAGGGGGAGTATTACTGTTGTACCTAATGATAATGCTGAGCTTATTCCCCAAAGAATAGTAGTAGGCTATAGGATGTGCATCGATTTCAGAAAGGTTAACAAAGTTACTAAGAAAGATCATTACCCACTTCCTTTTATTGATCAAATGTTAGAAAGGTTGTCTAAAAAGACTCATTTTGTTTTCTTGATGGATACTCTGGGTTTTCTCAAATTGCTGTTAAACAACAAGATCAAGAAAAAACTACTTTTACATGCCCTTATGGAACCTATGCTTATAGACGTATGCCTTTTGGTTTGTGTAATGCTCATGCTACTTTTCAAAGATGCATGTTTGCTATCTTTCATGGTTTTTGTGAGGAAATTGTGGAAGTGTTCATGGATGACTTCTCCGTCTATGGAACTTCTTTTGATAATTGTCTGCACAACCTTGATAAAGTTTTGCAGAGGTGTGAAGAAACTAATCTTGTTCTTAATTGGGAGAAATGCCACTTCATGGTTAATGAAGGTATTGTACTTGGACATAAGGTTTCTGAAAGAGGCATAGAAGTTGATAGAGCTAAAGTTGAGGCAATTGAGAAAATGCCATGTCCAAGAGACATCAAAGGTATTCGTAGTATCCTAGGTCACGCTGGTTTCTATAGAAGGTTTATTAAAGATTTCTCTAAGATATCAAAACCCCTCACTAATCTCCTTCAAAAAGATGTACCCTTTGTTTTTGATGATGATTGTAAGGAAGCTTTTGAAACTCTTAAGAAGGCTTTAACTACAGCGCCTATCGTTCAACCACCTGATTGGAGTCTACCCTTTGAAATAATGTGTGATGCTAGTGATTTTGCTGTAGGTGCTGTCCTTGGGCAACGAATTGATAAAAAGTTAAATGTTATCCATTATGCTAGTAAGACTCTTGATGCTGCTCAAAGGAATTATGCTACTACTGAAAAAGAATTCCTAGCCGTCATATTTGCTTGTGACAAGTTTAGACCTTATATTGTTGACTCAAAAGTTACCATTCATACTGATCGTGCTGCTATTAAGTACCTTATGAAGAAGAAAGATGTTAAGCCTAGGCTTATTAGATGGGTACTACTCTTACAAGAGTTTGACATACATATTGTAGACAGGAAAGGTGCTGAAAATCCTGTAGCTGATAATCTATCTCGATTGTAAAACATCTCTTTTGATCCTATGCCTGTTAATGACAGTTTCCCAAATGAATAGTTGGCTGCGGTAGGGGTAAGCTCGCGAGGGAGCCCTTGGTACACTGATTATGCTAACTTTATTGTCTCCAAGTATTTGCCTCCAACTTTTATAGCTCAGCAAAGAAGAAAGTTCTTTTATGATTTAAGGCATTATTTTTGGGATGACCCACACTTATATAAAGAAGGAGTGGATGGTATTATATGAAGATGTGTTCCAGAATATGAGCAATATGAGATATTGCGGAAATGTCATGGTAGTGCCTATGGAGGGCATCATGCAGGAGATAGAACTGCACAGAAGGTACTATAATCAGGTTTTTACTGGCCTACCCTCTTTAAAGATGCAAGAAAAATTGTCTTATACTGTGATGAGTGTCAGCGTGTTGGTAATATTTCTAGACGCAATGAAATGCATATGAATTACTCTTTAGTTATTGAACCCTTTGACTGTTGGGGATTTGACTTTATGGGTCCTTTTCCTCCCTCGAAAGGTTATACTCATATTCTTGTTGCCGTTGATTATGTTACTAAGTGGGTAGAAGCCATACCTACGAAGAGTGCTGACGGGGAGACCTCCCTAAAAATGCTTAAGGATGTTATCTTTCCAAGGTTTGGAGTGCCTAGGTATCTCATGACTGATGGTGGTTCTCATTTCATTCATGGTGTTTTCAGAAAGACCCTTGCTAAATATGATGTTAATCATAGAATCGCTTCAGCTTATCATCCCCAAACGAGTGGTCAAGTAGAGTTATCAAATAGAGAAATTAAATCCATATTGTAAAAGACTGTTAATAGATCTAGAAAAAAATTGGGCTAAAAAGTTGAACGATGCTTTATGGGCTTATAGGACTGCCTATAAAAATCCTATGGGGATGTCTCCTTATAAAATGGTTTATGGGAAAGCTTGTCACCTCCCTTTAGAATTAGAACACAAAGCTTATTTGGCAGTTAAAGAACTTAATAAAGATTGTAAGCTTGCTGGTGAAAAAATATTATTTGACTTAAGTTCGTTAGATGAATGGAGGAGTGAAGCATACGAGAATGCTAGGCTCTTTAAGGAAAAAGTTAAAAGATGGCATGATAAGCAAATACTTAAGAGAGAATCCCATGTTGGTGAGAAAGTTCTATTGTATAGGTCTCATCTCAGATTTTTTGCAGGCAAGCTACTGTCAAAATGGGAAGGACCTTTTGTTATTGAAGAAGTGTACCGTTCAGGAGCAATAAAAATTTCTTCTTTAAAAGATAACACTACACAAGTGGTGAATGGGCAGCGACTCAAGCACTATATTGCTGGAGATTCTTACAATGAACATGTTGATGCTTTTCAAGTTATAACTCCAGAAAAATTCATCAAAGACCAAATTCAGAGACCTACAGAGTCCGTTTTCGAATAGGTAACAGTTCTGTACAGTTATATTTTTGCAGTTTTTATCCAACAAGGAAAGCTACGAAGCGAAAGAGGGACGGAAACGGAGCCAGGGTGGCTCACACCACCCTGTGGCACGGGTCCACCCCTGGCCACGCCACCAGGTGGTGAGGCCACCTCGGCCTCCGTCTCCGACCCGTTTTCTCCCAGTACCTTCCTTTTGTTGTAAAACTTCGTAATATATAATCCCCCGATCCCCCGAGGTTCGTATATCGTGTTCTCGTCGTATTTTTGTTTTGATCTATTTTGTTCAGATGTCTGATGGCCCAAAATATATTGAGCTCATTGGGGAACCCCAAGAGGAAGGTATGACGATCACAATAGCAAGTTTTCCCTCAGTACAAAACCAAGGTTATCAATCCAGTAGGAGCAAGGAAACACCCCAAAGGTGTTGCTAGCTGAGCCTTGGCAGAGTGAACTACCGGTGCTAGTAGCAACGTGGAGACCTGCACAACGCAACCACAGAACTTTGCCCCCAACTTGCGATGAGGTTGTCAATCTCACTGGTTTTGCTGAAAACAAAGGATTAAACGTATCGAATGGAAGAAAGTAATAGTTTGCAGAAAGTAAACACAAATCAGTAAACAGTTGATTGTAGATTGATTGTAAAAGAAAGGACCGGGGTCCATAGTTCACTAGTGGTGGCTCTCCTTAAGATAGATAACATGTTGGGTGAACAAATTACAGTGGGGCAATTGACAAACATCGAGAAAGCATACAAGCATATACTAATCATCTTGACTCCTTTGAGATTCGATTGGGCATTACAACATTATACATAGACCGCCATCCAACTGCATCTATGACTAATAATCCACCTTCAGGTTATCATCTGAACCCCCTCTAGTATTAAGTTGCAAGCAACAGATTATTGCATTACGAATTGCGTGTAAAGTAAACAATCCGATTTTTCTATGAACAAAGGATTATTGTTTTCTCCCTAGTAGCAACAACACATCTAGTACCTTAGAGATTTATGCCACTTCCCTAGATTACCAGAGGCATGAATCCACTATCGAGCATAAATACTAACTCTTGGAGTTGCTAGCATCTACTTGGCCAAGATAGCTACTAACAACGGAAAGCATGCAAGATCACAAATAACAAAGACATGATAGAATCAATAATCAATCTGAAATATCATCTCAATATCCATCGGATCCCCACAAACACAACATGTAGAATTACAAATAGATGATCTTGATCATGAACGGAGCTCACAAGATCTAAACATGATAGCACAAAGGAGGAGAACCAGCCATCTAGCTACTACATGGACCCGTAGTCCAGAGATGAACTACTCACGCATCACACCAAAGGCTTGCATGATTATGAAGAAGGACTCCAGGGTGAATTCCCCTCTCCGGCAAGGTGCCGGGAAGAGCTTCAGATCCCTCCCGATCTAGGGATAGAGACGACGGTGGCTACAGACTATTTCGTGGATTTTTTGATCGGGTACTTTGGTTTTCTGTATCGGAGGCATCTAATAGTCGGAAGGAGAGGCCGAGAGGGTGCTTGGGCTGACCACACCACCCCCTGGCGCGGCCAGGCCTGGCCCGCACGGCCAGGTGATGTGGCCGCCCCCTGGCGCCTCTCCTCTCGTATTCTGGCTCCGTGTGTCCCTCGGTGAAAAACTGACTTTGGCTTTTGTCCCGTCCAATTCCGAGAATGTTCATTTTCTGACTTTCTTGGAACCAAAAATAGCAGAAAATAGGCAGCTGGCACTGTGGCTCTTGTTAATAGGTTAGTCCAAGAAATCATATGAAAAGTACTCCAAAGTGTGGACAAAACATAAGAAAGTAGATAAAACCAAGCATGGAACATCAAAAATTATAGATACATTTGCAATGTATCAACATCCCCAAGCTTAACTTCTGCTCGTCCTCGAGTAGGTAAGTGATAAAAAGAAAGAATAATTTTTGAGGTGACATCCACCATCATAAACTTGATCAAAGTATTTGTAAAACATGGATAGCTGGGATCATAGTACTTCAATCATAACATGAAATACAAAGTTCTAGCAATAAGACAAAGCAACTATGTTGCAACATGAAAAGGCACAATCAAAATATTAATGAATAACAATGCTTTGCAAGACGTTTGTCTGTTTCACATAAAGAAAACATAGCATAGTAGCATTCAGCTTGTCCCTCATAGAGTAGCAAAACATAAATGCATGGGACACCTTCAAAGTTCATAAGAGTGACTAGATACAAATAGTTTAAAACAAGCAATATCAAGTTATGCATCAATCAACTAGTCTTGGGACAATGCACATAGAACTAAGAATGGCCACTATGCTCTCAAAGAAGGTGCATAAAGATAGAAGGTGGAGACTCAATATATAAGTAGATGAAAGGCCTTCATAGAAGGAAGCAGAGATTCAAGTTTCATAAAGAGCTTCCAAAAATTATGGTACTTAATAGCTTTCAGCTCTCATTGCCCCTATCATAAGCATCTTGAAGTGATTAAGGTTAAAGTGAACAAACTATGAAGTATATGCTTGACAAAGTATAAGTTGGAAATCTCATGTCCCTTGAATACGAGGGCCACTCCTCATGCTCCTCAAGTTTAGTCACCGGTAAGTTCTTGTCATCGTAAGTACATGTGTATCATACAGAACCGCCAACGGGGTACCCCTTTCTCGATGATACAGAAGAATCCCCATATCAAAATGACAAGGCAATCTTCTTATTTACCATGGGAATATGGTGCTTTTTTCTCTCTTTCCTCTTTTCATAATCTCCTTTTTTCTTTTTCTCCTTTTCTCAATATCTGACTCTTTTTTATAAGAAGAATGCTTCATAGACAGCTCATTATGGTTACGCTACAGGTTTCCACCATGTTAGCATGGATTAGACCAGTGGCTCAGGCGTTTCTCTAACACATATACATAAGTCAAGCTCCCCTTTCATTTCACACCGACGACATCCATAGACAAAAGAGAATGATATCAACTAGGTAC
This sequence comes from Avena eriantha, assembly GCA_910589775.1. Taxonomy (NCBI): domain Eukaryota; kingdom Viridiplantae; phylum Streptophyta; class Magnoliopsida; order Poales; family Poaceae; genus Avena; species Avena eriantha. Next base: position 89,034,857 of record OU342741.1, read on the forward strand.
AAAGTACAAGTGCAATGTTGAAAGCGTTCCCCATGATAGCATGGTTCTGCTAATCCCCAACATATAAGTGCAAGCATATACAACATAGATGAACAATGGTTCAAGTTTATTAAGGGCAAGAAAAGTAAAGTGTGCCATCAAGTTCGTGAGAGCTTTAATCACTAGTTTTCTCATAACAAGTTTAATTTGGAAGGTAGATAAAAACAAGAATATACTTGGAATAGCATAAGCTAGTAGGTAGGTATGGCGGACTCTTTGGAATAACTTGGTTTAAGGAGTTGGATGCATGAGTGGAACTCATACTTGGTTATGGAGGCTAGCAAAAGACTGGGAGCGACAAACTAAGAGAGCAATAATGGCCATAATCATGCAGAGCGACAAAACATCATTGATCAAAGCATAAAGTGATACTACAAGTTGAAAACTAAAGGATCAAGGCTATGATGACTTGGATAGTCATAACATGGTGTGATCATGTGCCAAGTCAACCCAAATAAAGCATCAAAGGAGAATACCACTATACTATACTTTAATATGCTAAAACAACGCATGATTCATCCAAGGCACATTAAGCAATCTCAATTGTTTATATCATGTCATGCTACAGCAAAGAATACTAAGCATAAAGCCAAAACAATATCAAGCATGGCATGACAAAGCATAGGCCACAGTCCAAAACAAACTTAAGCATGAGCTTTCCTACTCTTTCCAATCCAAACCAAATTATTTGAAAACCAATGTATGAAAGAGGGGATCCAACCAATTTATTCAGAAAACTAAGCAAACGAAGAAAACTAAAAACCAAAACAAAAACAAAAAATAAGACGCTCCAAGAACAACACAACTGTGCATGAAACAATAAAAAAATGAAGCGTTTGGAAGAAACCTGGGATTTTTATTAATGAAGAGGGGGATGCCTTAGGCATCCCTAAGCTTTGACGCTTGTACTTATTGGATATTTCTTGGGGTGACACGCGTGCATCCCCAAGCTTGAGCTTTAGTCCATCCTTCATCTCATTACTCATTCCTTCCATACACCTGAAATTTTTCCTTCATACAAAAATTCACACAATCTTTATTAGCAACATTAGTGCACTCAAGATAATAGGTCCTTAGGTTAAGTTCTAACACCAATAAAACTTCCACTAAAACACTAGCTACTGTAGCACTTCCCTCAAAAAGCTCAACTCCCCAAAAGAACTCAAAAAGGAACCAACAAGAAGCAAATGCAAATAATGGCAGAAATCTGTCAAAACAGACCAGCAGGTACATACGAATTTTTTCGAAGACCTTCTGTTGCTCAAATCAAGAAGTGTTGAACTAACGAAAGTTAGATAACAACCTGGGGCAGAAGCGCCAAAATTCACGCCTCAAAAGGATGTACAGAGATTTTACACGAATGTTTACGGTGAAGCACATAAATCTGTTTCGGGATAACAACTTTCCTAATCATTACTTCTCTCTCATTAGAGGTTACTCTTGGCACATAAAGCAAATAAAAAGGATAAGGAGTGGGTATTACAGAGGTAATAACTTCCAAGACTCATCTAAAACTTTTGGGTTATCTCCCAATAAGTACTTTTCTTTAACGCCTTTAAGTTAGGCATAAGAAGCAAGAAAAAGAATCAAGTGTTCTCAGAAGAAGAAGCATTAAGAGCAAATTTTGTTTTCATAGGAGAGGCAAAAGAAATCTTCTCTCTCTTCTTAGGGAAGTGTTCTATACCTTTCTTGAGTGGGAGTTGATATTTAATGGTGCCTTCTTTCATATCAATAATGGCACCAACAGTTCTAAGAAAAGGTCTTCCCAAAGTAATAGGGCAAGAAGCATTGCATTCAATATCCAAAACATAGAAATCAATGGGGACATAGGCATTGTTAACCATAATAAGAACATCATTAATACTCCCCATGAGTTTCTTTTTAGCATTATCATCAAGTGGGACATTCAAATAACAATCTTCAAGTGGTGGCAAATCAAGCATATCATAAATTCTTCTAGGCATAATAGAAACACTACTATCAAGATCACATAAAGCTTTGAAATCAAAATCATTCACTTTCATATTAATGATGGGTTCCCAACCATCTTCTTGTTTTATAGGAATAGAAGCTTTATGTTTCATCTTTTCTTCTTTAATCTTTATGAGAGCATCGGTAATGTGTTTTGTGAAGGCCATGTTCATAGCACTTGCATTAGGACTTTTAGCAAGCTTTTGTAGAAACTTAATAACTTTAGAGATGTTGCAACCATCAAGATCAAAATCATAATTATCACCTAAAGTAGTAGAACTATTACTAGCCTCAACACTAGTGGTAGTGATAGTAGAAACACTAATGTTTCTAAAAAAATTATCTTCTCTTTCCCACTTAGCATGTAATTCAGCTAATAGTCTAACATTTTCATCAATTCTTACTTGTATGGCATTAGTAGCTGCAAAGGGATTATCATTAGTTTCATGTTTAGCAGCCATTTTATTAATCAAAGAGGATTGTGCTTCAGACAAAAATGATATATTTCTTTCAGCATTAGAGAGTTTGAATTGCAAACTAGGAATTTCTCTATTCAAACTCTCAAGTTGATGACTAATATTCTTCAAAATTGTAGATTGTTCCTCCATAGTTTTAGCAAACAATTTATTTTGTTCCTATTGCATTTGCATGAAGTTTTTAGTGGCTATTTCAACTTCTAAAATTCTTCCTTCACTAGGTAATCCGAGTTTTCCATTATAACCATAAGTATTATTAGGAGGATAGGGCCTATAATTGTTATTAACATAATCATTATTGCCAAAATTGTTATTTCTTATAAAGTTCACATCAACTTGCTCTTCTTGAGCAACCAAAGAGGCTAAAGGAACATTATTTGGATCAATATGGGCTTTCCCATTAATAAGCATAGACATAGTAACATCAATCTTATCACTCAAGGAGGAGGTTTCCTCAACAGAATTTACCTTCTTACCTTGTGGAGCTCTCTCAGTATGCCATTCGGGGTAGTTAACCATCATATTGTCCAGAAGCTTTGTTGCAACACCCAAAGTAATGGTCATAAAGGTACCTCCAGCAGCATAATCCAATAGGTTTCTTGAAGAATAGTTCAATCCTGCATAAAAGGTTTGGATGATCATCCAAGCAGTCAGTCCATGAGTGGGGAAATTCTTTACAAAAGATTTCATTCTTTCCCAAGCTTGAGCAACATGTTCATTATCAGATTGTTTAAACTTCACTATTTCACCTCTCATAGATATAATTTTAGCAGGAGGATAGTATTTTCCAATAAAAGCATCTTTGCATTTATTCCAAGAATCAATATTATTCCTAGTTAAGGAATTCAACCACTCTTTAGATTTTCCTCTCAAAGAGAAAGGAAACAATTTAATGATATCTCCATCTATATCCCTATGCTTTCGCATCTCACAAAGTTCAAGAAAGTTATTTAGATGAGCAGCAGCATCTTCATTACCAATACCAGAAAATTGTTCTCTCATAACAAGATTGAGTAAAGCAGGTTTAATCTCAAAGAAAGTAGCTTCAGGAACATGTGGAGCAATAGGTGTGCTCATAAAATCATTGTTGTTGGTGCTAGTGAAGTCACACAACTTAGTATTTTCAAGAGTAGTCATTTTTTTGTGTTTTTAATAAAGAAAGCAAACTAGTAAAACTAATTTTTGTGTGTTTTTGATAAAGAAACAAGCAAACAAAGCAAAAGTAAACTAAGCAAAACAAAATAACAATGTAAAGTGATTGGTTATGACGGACTCCCCTTGTGAAGATGTCCTTGACTCCCCGGCAACGGCGCAAGAAAAAGACTTTGATGGCGCGTGGTTGACGTGGGAGCTTATTCTCCTTCTTCAGTCCCCGGCAACAGCGCTAGAAAAAGAGCTTGATGGCCCAAAATATATCGAGCTCGTTGGGGAACCCCAAGAGGAAGGTATGATGAGCACAGCAGCAAGTTTTCCCTCAGTACGAAACCAAGGTTATCAATCCAGTAGGAGCAAGGAAACACCCCAAAGGTGTTGCTACTGAGCCTTGGAAGGGCGCACTACCGGTGCTAGTAGCAATGTGGAGACCTGCACAACACAACCACAGAACTTTGCCCCCAACTTGCGATGAGGTTGTCAATCTCACCGGTTTTGCTAAAAACAAAGGATTAAACGTATCGAATGGAAGAAAGTAATAGTTTGCAGAAAGTAAACACAAAGCAATAAACAGTTGATTGTAGATTGATTGGAAAAGAAAGGATCGGGGTCCATAGTTCACTAGAGGTGACTCTGCTTAAGATAGATAACATGTTGGATGAACAAATTACAGTGGGGCAATTGACAAACATCGAGAAAGCATACAAGCATATACTAATCATCTTGACTCCTTTGAGATTCGATTGGGCATTACAACATTATACATAGACCGCCATCCAACTGCATCTATGACTAATAATCCACCTTCAGGTTATCATCCGAACCCCCTCCAGTATTAAGTTGCAAGCAATAGATTATTGCATTACAAATTGCGTGTAAAGTAAACAATACGATTGTTCTATGAACAAAGGATTGTTGTTTTCTCCCTAGTAGCAACATCACATCTAGTACCTTAGAGATTTCTGTCACTTCCCCAGATTACCAGAGGCATGAACCCACTATCGAGCATAGATACTAACTCTTGGAGTTGCTAGCATCTACTTGGCCAAGATAGCTACTAACAATGGAAAACATGCAAGATCACAAATAACAAAGACATGATAGAATCAATAATCAATCTGAAATAGCATCTCAATATCCATCGGATCCCCGCAAACACAACATGCAGAATTACAAATAGATGATCTTGATCATGAACGGAGCTCACAAGATCTAAACATGATAGCACAAAGGAGGAGAACCAGCCATCTAGCTACTACATGGACCCGTAGTCTAGAGATGAACTACTCACGCATCACACCGGAGGCTTGCATGATGATGAAGAAGGCCTCCAGAGTGAATTCCCCTCTCCGGCAGGGTGCTGGGAAGAGCTTCAGATCCCTCCCGATCTAGGGACAGAGATGACGGTGGCTACAGACTCTTTTGTGGATTTTTTGATCTGGTACTTAGGGTTTCTGTATTGGAGGCATCTTATAGTCGGAAGGAGAGGCTGAGGGGGTGCCTGGGCTGACCACACCACCCCCTGGCGCGGCCAGGCCTGGCCCGTGCGGCCAGGTGGTGTGGCCGCCCCCTGGCGCCTCTTCGTCTCGTATTCTGGCTCCGTGTGTCCCTCGGTGAAAAACTGACTTTGGCTTTTGTCCCATCCAATTCCGAGAATATTTATTTTCTGACTTTCCTGGAACCAAAAATAGCAGAAAACAGGCAGCTAGCACTGTGGCTCTTGTTAATAGGTTAGTCCAAGAAATCATATGAAAAGTACTCCAAAGTGTGCACAAAACATATGAAAGTAGATAAAACCAAGTATGGAACATCAAAAATTATAGATACATTTGCAATGTATCAATGTCGTTTAGGGGTTCATCTTCAAAGGATTACGAGCTACGGCGCCGTCGCGAGCTTCATCGCAATCATGAGCAGGAGACTCTCGTTGGATGAGGGAAACAAGAAAGGATCACGACTAGGTGCGAAGATATGGACCAGAACATCGGAGAGGAAGTAAAGGACATGACAGCAGGCATGAAGGGGCTGATACCTCCAGATCTCTATTCCTGCCCTGCAGTAGTGGAAGCTCTGTGGGTAACTGATGATTTCTGTGACAAGTACCGAGCCTTGAGGAGGAAGGTGGATATGCCTCAAGAAGAGAATAACAGGCTTCGCAAGATGTTGGAAGATTTCCTCGTGCCAACTGAGAGAACACCACCACCACCGAAGGAGTAATTCGTCATTAGGTTTGGCATCCCCTTGGTTTGTTCCAAGCTTGGGGGAGTGCCGCGGTATCACATCACTATCTTCTATCTTTTTACCTTATTAGTAGAGTCATATCATGAATAGAGAAGTTATTGTGTAGGATGGTTTGCATTATGGAAGTGTCCCCTCTCTCATAAGATATGTATCCCTTGGTGTGGTTTGCCATTATGGATTATTAATGAGAAGTTCTATCATTTACTCTTTTGCATATCTTATATTAGTTTTCAATTCATGGTTATATGATTGATCTTGTTGTTAGTATTGGTATCACTTTGGGATCATTGAGTTAATTTAGTTGGTTTTGGCAAACCTTGTTGGGGATCGGTGCGGAAAACAAAAAATTTCCTACGTTGAACCCCAGAAATTGCCTAGGATCTATCTATGTAGTAATGCGGTAACGGCCGGAGCGTATAGAATACATACCCTTGTAGACCGTACGCGGTTAACGTTCTGCGGGGAACGTGGTTGAAGTAGTCATACTCGTAGCCGACCTCAAGGTCGCGAAGCTCCTCGCAGGTCACCCCTTGCTCCATCTTGATCTTCATCATGCAACAGCTCTGGCTCACGACATTTAAGCGCCCCATGTGTTGCGCCTCGTGTCTTCGTACACATCCGGTGTACGATGAGACCTCTAGCTCCCCGATCCCGCCGGGAGTGCGGAAGTTGATATCTGGCTAGAAATCCCTGCAGCGCAACGTCGTACGGCAGGTGTGCCTCGATCGCACAGCCCAGACTTGGGGCCATGGTCACGAGGTATAGAGAGAGGGAGGAGGAGCAAGTCAACCAAAGGACTTCTCCAATTGTTGGTGTATTAATCCCACCCATGGGCACCCCTTTATATAGGCGGAGGGGGTGTGCCCTCCCCATTGGGTTAGCCATGTGGGACTATTCATAAAGGAAAAATAACAGGTATTTTCGTCCTGGCCGGATGGGCCAAAAGAACTCAGCCCAATAGCCAAACAAAAAATAACTAAATAAAAGAAAAGGGGGCAGCAGACTAGGGCTGGCCGGGTGGGCCTTGGCGCGGCCCACCCCGTGCCCAGCTCTCCCATGGCGGCAGCGGCCTGGCAAGGGGAGCCCGGGTAGGCTAGCCACCCGCCGGCGGCCCGCGACCTGAGTGGGCCGGCTCGCCCCCGGCGGCCTGCTCCTTGGAGCCTTGCGGTGGCCTGGCGAGGCAGAGCCCAGGTGGGCCGGCTGCTACGGCGGCGGCCCATCTCGGCTCGACCCGGTGCCAGGCGAAGCCTAGTTACACGCCGCCCTGTGCAGTGGTGATTATCCGCCGCCCACAGGGCTGGCTGTTTTTGCATGTTTCCATTTATTTTTCTGCAGCTTTTATTCTAGGCCTTTTCCCTCCGGGATTTGGCCTAATATAAAAGTTGCCTTTATAAATCTTAACTTAAATATTATTTAGAATATATTAATTCATAATTAACATATAATAAATATATATTTAAATTCCCATTTATCTGAAAACACTTTTCAGGAATTTTCCTTTATTCTTTCTCCGAACAACTTCGGATCTCTCCGCGGAATGATTCCGGCTTTCTCTATTTCTCTACTATGATTCCATCTTACGAATGATCACTCTCATCTTACCCTTAAGTGTATCCTCTCACGGCTCGGGAATGCTCTAGACATGATCTGTATCAATGATCAATAGAGGGACCAGGGATGTCCATGTGACCCCTATGCATTCCTGATGACAATGTCGTTTGAAATGTCTAAATGTAGCATCCTCTTCCTTTTGTTTCTCGATACAACTTGTCCGAGATCCGATCATTGGTATCCGATACCTTGTTCAATCTCGTTCACAACAAGTTATGTTTTCTTGTTACCGTGGTATTACATCCCCGTGACCTAGTCACATGTTGCAACATTTATGGATGTAATCTCACCAAGCCGGCCGTATGTATCTTTACCCGTCATGTGGGTGAACAAATCCCGCTCTTGACATATATTGCCTCTATAGTTCCTTCGAGTACCTGAACACACCTTTATAACCACTGTATTACCAAGTGGCGCTTGATGCTATCTAAGCACTCTCGGGAGACTGTGACTGATATCATCTCACGGTCTAAGGAGAAGGAGTCTAGGTATAGCTGTTGCAACAATGAACTATATGACTTGATCGTGTTGCAATCCTTCGAGGAATGTCCAATCACATCATTCTCCAATGATATGATCCTGTTATCAGTCGGCATAAACGCCCATGATCTTTGTAACATCCCAAAACTCTAATCCAAGGTTATTAAGATCCAAATCATCAAATTTAGAGTTAACAAAAACTTTTCCAATTAAAATCATTAAGCATTCATATGTGTGTGCATTTAAATTAGGAATTGTTTTGAATTGCCATGTTTGAGTGATCCATTGGTTGTAAAATGATTCTAAGGTAGATTAAACATCATCTAGAGCATTCCCAAAGAAAAAAAATCAAAAAGAATAAAATAAGCAAATGGTCACTTTTGCCATTTTAATCACCTAGCCTACTTTGGCTATTCATAGAACTCAAATCTTAATAGAAACAATTATGGTTCTTTGCACCCCTTGCTAGTACAAGTAGTGATGTACCAAGGCCCACTTTGTTTTATCTCAAAAACTTTCAAACACTAAATTTAAATGACATTTGAAAATTGAATATAGTGTATGTATCAAGATCACACTTATTCAAAACCACTCAAATGAACTCCATTTTTAAATCCCAAGAAAACCTAGATGCTTAAGCATAAGTTACATCACTCCACCAAAAATCTCCCAAAAATTCAAATATTTTGTTCATGCGGCCATTGTGTCGAACACCTGGCGGGCATGAATCACACTCTAGTTCTAGATCACTGTTTCTACAGGGTTTTGCCACCCATTTGACCTGAATTTACTCCCTCTGTCCCTCCTAGCTCTAACCAAAGCTTAATCACCCCACCACCTTGTCCCTAGCAGCAGTGCCATGCCACCTCGAGGACATGCTTGCCGACCAACCTTGCCAACGCCACAACAGACTGCCAGCCCCTCTCCGCCGCTCCAGGAAGCACAGCGTGACCTCACCGCCGCCCATGGTCCACCCCTCGATCAACCCCAGCCCCTGGACCACCCCTCGATCAACCCCAGCCCCTGGACCACTCCCCAGCACCGCCACCCTTTATCTCTACGTGCAGCCAGAGCGCGCTAGAGTGTGATTGCCGCCAGCACGCAGCAGACCGCGCCTTGAGCCCATGCCACGCACGCCGCTCCACCTCGACCCCAGCAACCCACCAGACACGGCCGTGCATCGTCGTGCGACCCAGAGTCGCCGTGATCGCCGTCGAGCATCGCCTCTGTCTCCCAGAGCGCGCGACGCTCCCGACCAAATGCCACCACCCCTAGCGTCGTCATTAAGCCGTAGAGGACCGCCAGGAGGCAAGCCACCGTCCGCCTATGCCGCACATGCCGATAGAGCCCTGTATCATCATCACCGACGAGCTCGCCGTCGCCCCCTCGGTCCCCTCCTCAAGCCTATATAAGGAGGCCTTCCCCAGCCTCAATTGCCACACCATTCGACTCCCCTCTCTCCACCAGTCCTTCCCTACCTCTCGCCAGAGCCGCTCGAGCCGCCGCTCGCTGGAATTGCACCGGACGAGGCCGCTACAGAGGAGGAGAAGTTGTCGTCGATTCCGTCCACCTCAGCCCCTGCCGCTACCTCGCATGAGTCTGCCGTCGCCGTCCAGTTCGATCGCCCGCCTCACCACACTAGCTTGAGCCCCGGTACGTCCCAAGTAGACCCCCACCGTCTATTTAGGGTTCGGTCTCGCTGGCGACGAGTCCGTCGTCGACGACGACTGTGAGCCGTTGATCCGCGTTCTAATCGTGTGGCCCAGATCGTTTGATACCGTTTCGGGTTTTAAGTCTCGCTGACAAGCGGGACCAACCTGTCAGCCGCCCTCTGCGCCGCTGAGCGTCACTAGGCCGGCCCATTTGCTTTCCCGCGCTAGCCCACGAATTCAATAAGTGTTTTTCTATTTAAGTTTAGTTTCAATTATGTCCCTTAGTTCAAAAATCAATTCAGAGAGTTGTGCAAATCCAAATTGAGTGATTACAATTTTGTTGGAAAGCTTCTGAAAAGATCTATCCAAGCCCGTTGGATTTAATTCATTTGGAGTTAGAGATCTCTCCTAGTAAAAATAACAAGACAGAAGCATTTGCACATTCAAACATTTTTCTAAATTCAACTAAAATAGCTTTTGAGTTGATTCCAACTCTCAAAAATCACATTTCACCATACCAATCTGAATATGTAATAATATTGAGGTTTGCATGCAGTGACTTTAGACTAGTACCAAAATAATGCTATATAGGCATTTCTAGTCACTTTAAATCATTAAATATTAAACTTAAAGTTATTAAAATGTGATCTAACCTTTAAATCACATTCCCATATGTTAGAATATGTGGTGATGACATGTGTCCATATGATCCCATATTTTAATCCGAGAATATTAAATTTTAGTTAATTTCAATGAGTAGAAATTACTTTTCTCAAATAAAAAGAATGAAGCTAGTAAATTAAACCTTGTGATGCTTGTGATGATAATAGATCATCAAATGTGTGCCTTAGTGTGCTAAGTAGACTAGTTAATTATTGTTTGGTGATTGTGTACTTCGTATGTACTTATAGACGATAGTACATACCAACCTTTCGAGGAGGAGAAGTTCTACCTAGAGGAGGAGGAAGAAAACTTCAACCACTGCCCTACCCAAAGCAAGCTATTATTGGCAAGCTAACACTTGCAAGTATTATACTAGCAAGCCATCATTTAGCAATGCAAGCTAACCCTTTCAAGTTAGATAACCTAAGCAAGATGCATTAGGCATGCTTTGGGTTATACCACTTTGACTATTACCTACCCCAAGTTTTATCTACAAACTTTACCTTCTTTACTTTATTAAAGTCCTTTACTTGTTTGAAGGTAGCATAAAATGTATAAAACTTGACCTATCTAGATAACCTTAGATGTCATTCTATGGTATGAGATTGATCTTAGCATCCCATATTAATGAACACTCTTAACTTAGTAGCTTAGAGCTAAATCAAAACTTGAGTCACTTTAGATGGGAACACTTGGTGAAAATGAATTATGAAAACCTTGGAATGATGAGTCATTCTATTGAGATGTTTTGACATGTGTTGAGAAACACAAATGGTTTATGATGATGAAAATGTTGAGGCATGATCCTTAACCCTTTTATAAAACTGATGGTTGGGTTCGGATGCGGTACCATTCCAACTTTACCGTACAACCACAATACCTGAATTGGGTAAGGCTTAACCGGAAGTTTATATGCATTAGTATTAGTTTCCTCGCGGGAGAGGTTTGAGCTGAGGCTACCTCTCGATGTTGTCCACCCATGCAGTGCCCAAGATGACAGATGGTCATGGTTGGGAGGCCATACTCATAGGAGAGGTGCTTATACTAGGGTGTGTAAAGGAAAGGTTATGTTTGATTATCTGCATACTAAGTATGATGATTCAGGGTTATCCCTGACAGATGTATGGAATCTTGTGGTGAAAGTGTACCACCTCTGCAAAGTGTCAAACTATTCGAATAGCCGTGTCCGCGGTTATGGACAGTTGGAGTGGCCATACTGTTCCGTTGTCAGATATTTTCAAAACAACTTATGAAATGAATTGTGACATGACTTGACCACAACAGAGTTGTGACTATGACAATTAAGTTCCCACTTAAGTGTTTTTCAAACTTATTTTATCTTTCTTTGTTTCTGAACTTAGCTTAGGTTTCAAACTTAACTTTATAAATAGACTTAGACTTAGCATTTTCCTACTAGAACTATCCTAATTGTTAGTGATAGTTTGCGAGTACTTAAAGAGTACTCATGGCTTTTGTCCCTGGCTATTCCCATGGCCAGACTATGAAGGAGACTACCAAGATGAAGGACAACATGACGGCTATGATAACTAGGACTATCTTCCATCGTCAGCATTGCCTGTGCCCTTGAAGATGGACCCCACCGCTACGCTTATTATTTATTCTGCTGCTTGTTGTATTAAGACTGGATCATGAGATCCTTTATTTGTGTAAGACCTTATTATGGTTTGTAATGGATGATGTACTGTGATATCCAATCTGTTATGTCTCGCAAAAATGGTAATCCTGGGATTGCGATGTATGACATAACAGGCATCTAGGATTAAAAATCTGGGTGTTGACAATCTTGAAATGCAGATCATCTTCATGACCAACGAACTAGTATGAATAGAGGCTACTAGGGACTTTGTTGTTTCATACCACACCTGTACCAATGTTTCTACTTGGCACAGTTATAGCACAATATGAAACTATTATAAACTAATTGAGATATGGCAATAAAAACCTATTTATTATTTGCCTCTAGGGCATATCTCCTTCAGTCTCCCACTTGCACTAGAGTACAAATAATCCAGCTCGCATTTTACTCGTATAAACCATATACCATGTGCGTTTACAGATCATGCATGCTCATGGGAAACATCATTTCCATGTTCTGTTTTACCAGATCATTATGTCTTTTGCAAATTGTTAATGTCTTCCTAATTTTGACATTCACACCATTATCGTATAATGGGTCGAAGTATTTGTTTGGCAACAAAGTGAGACTTTGTTTCTAGTGTTTATGATGACGGTCGTCTTCACCGTTGTCATCTAAACTTCGAAACACACTTTGCTATCCTTTGTGTATATACTATAGTCATGGTAGCAGAACAAGGCCGAATTCTAGGAGCTTACAGTGACGTTAGATCAACCTCGAGGGCTTTCTCATGGGCACTGGGCCTTGGGACACATCATTCTACGTTAAAAGCGAACTAGCCCCGCCATAACATTATACATCACATCAGATGTAGCCTTTATACTTCTATATCCATGTAGATCCTAGGGCATGAAATGCATCTATGCCACTTACATTGCTTCTTGCCATTTATGTACAGACTTAATTCTGGTTCAGTGATCAACTCAGGAATCACTTAAAGACATGTTCTTATAGTTAAGACTTTTTCCTATCAACCAGAACCTTGGGGTCACATTACATCGAGTATACAACATGGTTATATGGAAGAACCTATGACTAAGGCATAGGAGATGCAACACGTCTCTTTTTTTCAACCATAGTTGCAATACTAACTCAATGCTCCATATAGTAAGAACTTCTTTCTTACCTTGTTCAATTCTGAGCTTCTTCAGAATCTTGCTTAGGATGTTCCGAACATCTTTCAGAATCGAGTCCAGGAAGCATTCGACATTCTGTGTTTATTAAACTCACCAATCTATCTCGATAGATCTCTTTGTTTAATAACTTCAACTTCATCCTTATTTATCTAACTTAAATATTATTAACATCAATCACATCATTCACATATGTCGTCCACATATCACAGAATGATTTCACGCTCCCACTCAAATATGACATTCATGTTTGAGATCCAGGGATTTCACTTAGCTCCCACTCAAATCCAGGTCCTCTCGACAATCTTGGAGATTCCAAAATTCCTTAATCACCATCAAATCGAGAATTCCACTAACGAGATTTCAATGACCATTCATTTCTCGTACTCAGGTCCACACGCTTCTTTGTATTTCGTAGGTATGTCTTGTTCAAAACATGACAAGTGAATCAATAATATAATTCCACAAGCTTGTAGAATATATAGTTGAATCCCACTTACTTTAGCAAAAGTATTCACTGAAACTTTATGATCATTATCATTGGTTTCTCCTCTATTTGCAGAGTTTGGTTTCACGAAACAAATTCCACTGCGCCACTCAACAATCCGGAGGTAAGGTCAAATACCTTGTTTTGATCTTTTACTTTCTTCCACCTGTATCTTCATCAAGACACGTCAACTTTGGACAACCACAAGTTTGCCCCTTTGTGGAAGATGCATTCATAGCTTCCTAAGAATGCTCTAAAGACTTGTTTATTTGCCACGACTTCGACTTGTCGAAATCTCCAGAAACTCGAACGTGCCATAACATTTATGGTGTTGTTTCCACGAATCTTTTAGATGTTCCTTTGTATTTCGATCTCTAACTCTAAACGACAACTATAACCCCTATAAGAGATAATATCATACCATATGTATCTAATACATAATGATTATGATGTTTAGACATTTCAACACAGTTTGAATTCATCCAGTTATCATAATTTGTGAAACATCTTTCACAAGTTCCTTTTATGCTAAACTTAACTTGAATACTTTAGTCATATCGATCAAATCGAAGAGACTTCGTATTCTTGTTAATTTCAATATCCTCATTTTGTTGTGGACTCATTTGAACAATTCAAATTGTTTCAAACTTATGTTTAATTAAGTAAATACGCTTATTCACTTAAGTCTACAATTAACAAATGATTTCCAGTACTTGTTGAAAATACGATACATCACTATGTATAAGATTCAACATTTCTTCGCATATCACCGTTTTACCAGAATGCGGAGTTTTAGTCATTGTGCCCAAGAGGCATGGTTTTGCAAAGTCTCTACATTAAGCATCTAGGACCCCGATCTTCATAAAGAACATGCAATAACCAAAATGCCTTAAACTATAGTGTCATTTCATTATTAAACTTTGGATATCTTTTAGCATACTAATCCTTTATAAATGTTTAAACTATTATCATTAACATAGTGATGAGAATAACTTATTTATAATCATAATGCGACCATAAGGTATTGTTCATCAGAATAGTACAAACTGGCTTGTAACTTGTTCATATGAATAATCGTCTCGCCAAAAGCAAGACACACAAAATAGGATTACAAAATTATATTCAAGTCCACTAATCTAAACGATAAACTTTGAGGAAAGAGGTGATGTCGGCTATCAACTGATTTGCTTGCCGTCATCAAGTCTCATTGCCTCAAATCCAGCAATTCTCAAGCAGATCATCCTGTTTTCACAAAACGGGACAAGTATCAAATACTTTGCAAACTGCGACGAGTTTTGCAAGAACCACATTTATAATTTTGTATATCTAACATATACCTTTTTCATCCATGACCTCCTTTTGCAATCAAGCCCTTCTAAGAGTTCTCAACTCTAATGCAAGATCGCTAAGTATTTTTCCAAACAATCCGGAGTTATCGAATTATCTCCTAATGCTTATTGTATCAAGAAGAGAAGATCACCTTTTACGAGGATATCCCTTAGGCGTGGGTATTAATCTATGAAGTTGGACCCTTTTGCTAAGTACCAAATTAAGCAATATATTCCCATGGTCGCAAAGGACCTCAATGGGATAGGCCATGATCTACTAAGATATTTGCAAACAGATATCTAGACTAAGTTTATAATAAGAGATCAATTCATAATTGGTCTCCACTAAAATTGTCATCCCCTTGACGATTTTAGTGATCGCATGATCCATATCCTCTGCACCTCCCCTGATCGTCACGGCCATCAGTGCATTATCAAAGGTAGACATTCACTAATGTCAATCACATCATCCATGTGACTCATGCTCGATCTTTCGATCTCTTGTGTTCCGAGGCCATGTCTGTACATGCTAGGCTCGTCAAATCTAACTTGTGTGTATTCGCTGTGCAACATGGCTTACACCCACTGTATGCGAACGTAGATATGTCTGACCCCCGATCATCACGGCCGGCCTCATACCGAAAAACTTTCTTGGTGGTGCACACACAAGGGGAACACGGAATATTGGAATTAAATAGGGATTATCTTATTTGCTACTGTTGAGTATCTAAATACTAGCACACAAAAAGATGTAAAAACTGGTATCAACATCATATGTATAATGTGATATGATATGGTCCTTCTTGCGCCTTGATCTCCATCGAGCGCTCCGACATGATCTCCATCTTGCCCTTGGTTTGACGCCAAGTCCACAACGCCTCCACCAGGTCGTTCATCGGAACGATGACTATTACTATACTACTTAGTAACAGGAAAGTAAACTACTTTACCTTCACAACGACCATTGTCATATCATAATCACATGCCCCCTGCAAAATAAAGTTAGATGCATCTACTTTATCTATTGCAAGTTTTACGTGGTTGTTAGGGCTTTCACACCACAACATGGATCCGACGGTTGTCTCTACTACACCCCTTTCGGGGCCCTCCTTTTTAAATGCTATATCAACTATTGAATGAGAGATAGACACCCGCTAGCCACTTATATGGTACAAGCCGTATGTTAAGCGTGGAACCAGTCTCGCGTACGAATACGCGTAAGGTCGGTCCGGGCCGCTTCATCAAACAATACCGCAATATAAACAAGTACACGTTAGAGGGTAACAACTAAGGGATCAATGCCTGCACAAAACTTGTGCGTACTGGCCGTACAGCACTCCTACGCATAGATCGTCTCTGATACCACTGTTGGGGATCAGTGCGGAAAACAAAAAAATTCCTACGTTGAACCCCAGAAACTGCCTAGGATATATCTATGTAGTAATGCGGTAACGGTCGGAGCATATAGAATACATACCCTTGTAGACCGTACGCGGTTAACGTTCCGCAGGGAACGTGGTTGAAGTAGTCGTACTCGTAGCCGACCTCAAGGTCGCAAAGCTCCTCGCAGGTCAACCCTTGCTCCTTCTTGATCTTCATTGTGCAACAGCTCTGGCTCATGACATTTAAGCGCCCCATGTGTTGCGCCTCGTGTCTTCGTACACATCCGATGCACGATGAGACCTCCGGCTCCCCGATCCCGCCGGGAGTGCGGAAGTTGATATCCGGCTAGGAATCCCTGCAGCACAATGGCGTACTGCAGGTGTGCCTCGATTGCACAGCCCAGACCTGGGGCCATGGTCACGAGGTATAGAGAGAGGGAGGAGGAGAAACTCAACCAAAGGACTTCTCCAATTGTTGGTGTATTAATCCCACCCATGGGCATGGGCTTGTTCGTCTGCGGTACCAAAGTTTGCAGGCCAGCACATGGCGGTACCTAAGTTGCCTGAAATTACCGCGTTTCGAAAAGTTGGGCCGCCAACTACTAAGAGCGGCCATTTCGAGGCAAACTCATCTCACCCCTGCCAAATACAAAGATTCCGTTAAACCACCCCGTGAAGTAGACGGTATGGACCCACATGTCGGTCATCTGTCCGTGACGCGGGCGCCAACGCGACAACCTCTTAGGCAAATCGAGCAGCTAAGTGGATTGGATGCGTTGACCAATTTCACAAATCCATTCCTAGCTTTCCCCTAGCATCGGCGGCGTCGGAATCCACCCTTCAGGCAGGATCAACCCTTCGGACATTTGAGTTCTGAGGCCAAGTTGCTGTGCCCAGTTGCTGCGCCCAGTCGCTGATACCGAGCTCCAATGGCGCATGCCGTAGCCACCGTTGCGAGGCTCTAGCCCGCCTCCGCCGCCGATGAGCCGAGCAGTTCGAAGGATGGCAGATCCTACTATCAAGGAATAAGAAGTTTTGGCTACAAGCGGGTGAGCTACCCTTCTCTTTGCTATTCGCACTAATTACAACTGCTAGCTTGCTACTGAACCTCAAATTGTTCATTAGCCCAATGCTGACAAACATATTTTGTCCACAGTTTTCTGTCAAGTGGGATCTGTGCGGACCCCCCTTACCTGGTTACGGTATTCCTCTACAGGTACGACTCCAAGGGCAAGGGGTATGGAAGACATTGTTTCACGATGGAAGAAGCGCCTGCGCAGATCTGCACTATATCTGGTATGGTTGCTGCTCTGCGTAATCATGTTAAAGTATGGACGAAGCAGACGGCAAAGTTCATCTTCATGGATGAACGTGGCATCATGGTTCCTATAACGTGTGACAGTCAACTAATTGGGTTGATGAAAAGGTATGCTTCAGATTGCATGTTTGAGCTGAATTGTGATGTACTGGATGTGGAAGCTGCTGCAACTGAGAGTCGCCCTTCTATTCTTGGACAGGGTGGTTGCTCGAACCCAATTAGCTCCTGGTAAGCAAAGGTAACTTGGGGTTCGCATGTTTGTGCTGAATTGTAATTTTGGTTTTATTTGCTCTATAGATATTGGGCAGTTATGCAACAGTCTTGTTTCTTTGAAAGGAAGCGCTGCAAGGTTAGAAACATGACTGCCGGGTCAGTCATTTTGCTGCCTGAAGAAATTAAAAACGAGTGGAAAGATGATGCTGGACACGATTCTGGTGCCCATTGTCTCGGCGATGCACCGTACGTGAAGCTAAGAAAATTGGCACCGAGGAAGAGGAAGAAGGCAGGAAATGAAGAAGCCAGTGGACGTGAAGGCTTGGCACCCAGGCTACGGAAGAAGGCTGCTGGCAATGAAGATGCATAGTAATGTGTTGAACTTGAAACTATATATGTAATTCTGTTAAATTCTGGAGCTTTGTGTGTGGCATGTTGCTGGGCGAAACAATCTACCCATGTTCTCTGAGTAAAATTTAACGCGACTTAGGGTTTTGAAACGCCCGAGTCAGTAGTTGAATCCGAAATTGTGATTGTGCCACTACTATCTGAAAACAAGGATCCACCAGTTCCACGATTGCTAAGGGGTAGGAGGTCTCCAAATACGACAGAATGTAAGTGGCACAGAAATAAATTATTTAAGCTGCCACACTCCACGAAACAGCAACTTATTTCAGATGCTGCACAACGACGTGGCAACATAAACAGCAATGTTCTCACCGATAATGCCCAGATGAGGAGGAAATCGGTACCACTTTCTGGCCTAATCTTGAGCCCGTCTATCACACCGCCTCTCTGCTCCTGCATCCCCTGCATCTGGCGAAGCTCCCGGATCTCCAATAACCGGGTGTACGTGCTTCCACTTTATAAATTGTGGTTGTGCCATTTGCATGCGGCCAAATCCACATAGATTACGTTGAAACAAACCACCAATGTCAGAATACACTAGTAGAAAAGGGGTCTTTTGGTCCACGGTCACATTCCCAATCCGGGATAGAGATCTAAATCGAGGCAGAAATTGATCTAAATCACAAATTCTTCCACAAATTAATCGAGACAGAGATCCAAATTGAGGCATTTCATTAATTCAACCACAAATTCTTCTAAACAAAGGTGCGATTTCACATCCTACATTAATTCAACCACTAGTCAACAATTTCACTTCCGCTGCCGCTGTCCTCCGAGCCGCCGGCTTCCTTGTCTTCGTCAGACGGAACCTCCACGATTTCCGCATTGTACGCGAGATGGAGCACCTCTTCGTGGCGAGCGGCGACGATGACGGTGAACTTGGTCCGTCCAGGGACGGACTAGAACCTCTCCCGCCCTTCTCGGTTGCGGAGATCCTGGTGCACCATGCGCCCGTAAACGATGCGGTTGCCAATCTTGGCCTTCCGCTCCTTCTTGAACAGCGCCGGCTAGTACGGGCTGGCCGCTGCGTACCGGGGGCAGCTCCCTCTTCCACACGGGCATCTGGCGGCGGCGCGCCCCCCATTTCGCTCTCCATCACGGCTCCGCTAGGACGAGGAGCAGAGCCACCGGCACCCCCGCATAGCTGATGCGCCATCCATGGGGCACCGTCGCGGCCGGCGGGTGAGAGGATGTTGAAGTGCGCGAACATCACCATCTCGTAGAAGTTCAGCGAGG